>CAOKZL010000289.1:1200000-1711026 GCA_948472985.1 Iguana delicatissima | reverse complement strand
CCTTTAAATATAATTATGACTGCTTGTTGGAACTGAAAGACTAATCATTCTGGATAGCAAACACAGAATGGAAAATTTCAGTCAAAAATGAAACAAAAAAATTAGCATAAAAAGTATTTTGGTAGTGCTGTATGCTAAGACATCTTTAGATAAAAACTGTGCCAAGTAAGACACTATGCAAAATGTGAAGCTGTTTCTGAAAACGGTCTCCTATGGTCCATTCTGTACTTGTTGTAGTCTTGAGACTTTTTTCAGTGATCTGGAAGAAGATGTATCATGATAGTGCCAAATGGCAGAACAGAGCACTGTGCCCTCATTACCATCCTGCAGTGTCCATCATCACAGGGCAGAAATAGGCAATAGACTAATAACTTTTCAAACTGGTCATTGTTTTTCTCTCGTCCTGACATGATCCCCCATATCAGTCAGTCAGTTAGCAGAGAAGGGCATTTATCATACACTTTGCAAATTTGTAAAGCTTTGAGTAAAGCCGGGGGAAAAATCCTTTTTTTATATATCCTTCAAATCTTTTCCGTCTTCAAAGGCAAGAAGGGTAATCTTTTAGTAAATTTCAGGTGCTTTCCCAGTTCTTAGCTTCTGTATCTCCCCTTCAACACGTGCCTAACGGAACTCACATAATAAAGATGTTTAAGTTGATATTTACATTTTACAAGGAATGAATTTGATGTCTATGATAGTTAAACAACTATATGAACAACTGAACAACTATGTGAGCTTTACATGAAGATAGTGGGGAGAAGCTGCTACGAGAAAAAATAGAAGTTGGCTCTGTAGCAAACCACTGAAAAAGACATGAGACTTTTACAAGGTTACAAGGTTGTGTCACATGCGATGCCTTGCAGCAGAATTTACATGGAGTGTGCATTGTCCATGATGGGCAATAATTAAATGAATGAAATCATCTTCATGTTGACACAACTAAAGGCAAGAACTGGTGCAAATTGAATGCTGACATTCCTTGTGGTGGTTGCCATTCCTTGTGGTGGCTGCCACAATTACATAAGACAGAGACCTGTTACTTTTGTTAAATGAAAAAAATGTATATGGGACCTAGTACAATTAACATATGTGGATTAATTATGTTATTAAAACTGGAAGATATTATAGATCAGAGGATTAATTCAGATTTTCCCTTATCCTCAAAAAAACGAAGAACATAGAACACAAGTGAGCAAAGGAGAGGAAGTCACAGCAGAGAGGAAGGATGGGGATGAAAGGTGAAAGATGGGAAGGAAAATGGATTCCTAGCACTCCACCCAGAATTCAGTTTCAGATTATTAAATAAAAAGTCTCTGACTGACTCAGAAACTTATGTTCAGAAAACACTAAAGCTTTTGTAGCAAAATTGTCAAAAGTCTTGATGTTGTAGTAGTTGCCTGATCTTTGTCCTTTGGAGCTGGAAAAAGTCAAATAATTTCAGATTGTAGTCAAAGCCCACACTACCTGGAAATTGCAATTTTGTCATAAAGGAGTGTCACAAGTTTCCATGGCACTTTATTTCTGCTTCTTAGATTCAGATTGTTTCTGAAGGATTAGCCAATATTTATCTGTGCTAAAATCAAGAAACTACAGACCTATGAAAAAAGCCATTCATGCTTTGAGTTTTGAGATAGCTTTAAAAAGAAACATACTACTTTCTAGTGTGGCAACTGCTTTCATTTTTATTAGAACAATAACTTTAGTAGAAACACCAGTGTTGTGTGATCTAGTGCAAAAATTAACCAACTACATGGTCCACAAATATGCATAGATTTACAAGGCAACACAGTGTATTTAGAATTTCTCAACACTTAAGGCAGAACCCATGAGTAAGTAATCTGCTGTACATTGTTTAGGTTCACAAACTCTGTATGCCTCAGACAGCAGGGAAGTATCAGGGATTGGGAACACTATAGAGGTCATATATGAAGGAACTAGGAGTATTGTGCAGGACACATAAAGAGGACATCAGCCTTTATATGCCAGGCACAATCAATTGTCTTCTTATTTAAGAAGTGCTTTTTTGGATCAGATCAATGCCCACTTAGCCCACCAATCTTTATTAGACTCCCAACCACCAGTTAGTGTATCAGAAATTGCCCGATGATTCATCAAGATCTGACAACTATCTCCTCTGGTGCTGAATGTCCATAAAAATACTACAGTGTGATGGACAATCCATTATGAATGGCTGATATAAGTTTTAATTGAGTGCCCTGCTAGTTGAAATTTAAGAGCCAGAAAATTCTTCTCTGTAGTAGAAATGTTTACTATGAACTGTTCAAGAATCAAACTCTCTGAGCAAGAGATAAGAAGTAGCCTAAACAGAAAGCTGTGATATAGTCCAACATAGTTCACTTCTTCAAATAAAAAGAACCAAGAAGCCACCCCTGAGTACATGAGAATGTGGCCAACCAAGCTAGATAATAAATAATTTCAGTATTGGATCCCTAACACAGGCTTCAGTCATGAATAATGATAGGAAAATGCCATGGAATGGTAGCAGAAAGCAAGAGCTGGGAGCCAGGCCAAGCATTGTAGGCCTCTTGTTTTTAACCCTTTAGGGATTCCAGCTGATAAACTGATAAGCAAATGTCAGTCACAGAAATAAAAACCATCAATAAATAGGGGGAGGGGAACAGTTTCATGGACTACACCCATTAGGATGTTTCCTATGCAGTTTGCACTGCTCAGAAGGTTGAGAATGCTTTGATGTTACAATACTCTGACTTAAATGCTGGTTACGGATAAGAGCTTTATTCTCTGAAGGAATTACTATAGCTGTTCTGGATAAATGCAACAACTTGAAAATGCTGAAATACTATCAAATACTGCAATGTAGCTGAATTCTTGTATAAGATGTGTCAATGCTCTCAACAGATGAAGTGTGACTTATGATGCCTCAATATTATATGAGTTGATTTTTTTACCACTGAGATGTACTACCAGTACCATGTTCCTTATAAGTAGGGGAAATATAATAATGTATGTACCATAAATATCATGTGCCTTACAAGAATTGTCCGATGTAAGAAGAATGTTACCGCAATTTTCTAGCCCAGACTTGTGGGATACCAGATATCATTTCGATATCAATAATTTGGCCTCCTTTACCTATTCCTCTCCACGTGCTTGCGAGGCCCCCGAACAAGCACACATACAGGCTCGGTTGATAATCGCTGTAATATTCCAAATCAATACAGGCAGGCCCGAAATAGCCAGACTGCCACTTCAGGAGACCTCACGGCAAGTACCCTTGTTATGTATGCACACTACTTACAAAGAACTCCCTGCCTTGAGCAGGCAGCTTGACGAGCTGAATACTCAAGCGTCAAGCACTCCGCGTTTGCATACTGGCTACTCTATTGACAATTTGGACTTAACTCAATCATGCTAAATTCTGACCTTTTGAAAGCTTTGTCTCCAGTCCAAAACTCATTGTTTTGCCCAAGAACGGACTAGCCTGTGGCTGCAATTTCCCCTATAAGAACATTTTCAAAGAACATTTTCAAACAATTTTCAAAGACTGTTCACAGTTTGATGCTTATTCTGTGCAATTTTCTGTGCAAAAGGGCAACGTACAAAAATAGCATTTTCTGTGCAGGAAACAGCATAACAGAAATTGGTTACATATCAGTCACCCCAGCTTAAAACCATTTATTACTGCTATACTAAACTGTGTTCACAATGGTGCATAGACACCATTTCTGCCAAAACAGCTCATATAATTATTGACTTTTGCTATTTACTATCCTTTTGTTTACTATAACTACCACCTGCACCTACAAAATCATGATATTGCAATGGGCACAAATATGTCAAATATATTCCTGATTAATCTAAAATGCTGGTGTCTAAACAAATGTCATGTAGCTGCAGCAGTATAGTCCAAGGTTATACTTATCATCTGTATGGCACTCTTAACTGTGACATAACTTTTGGCACTGTACAAAAGAGAACTCTAATATTTTAAAAAATGGTTCTTAAATGCCTATAACACAAAAAGAATTCCAATAGCAAATGCTTCAGACTGATACAGAACACATAACAAAATTCTGTATATGAAAGTAAAGAGATATAACTGAAAATCATAGTGTGCATACGTGTTTGGGTCTGACCCTGGAACAAGACTAGAAAGGAGTACAATGATTTCTCCATCATTTGTGTCTACAAACTAGAAATGTACTTGCTGATTTAATAGTATATTTAGAAGATGCATAATAATTTTTACATGTAGGTCAATGGTTTTGCATATGATATGTAGTCATCCCAGCAGTATATCAGCCAGGAAGAACTGTAGTAAGTGGAAGTGTAGTATGTACTACTAAGCCAAAGACAGGAAGCACGTGATGTAAAGAAAGAATCAAGATCTTTGCCCTTTGAATCTTTGGGATTTTACTGATCTGTGGAAATTGTGCACATTGTGTACATACGGGAATATCTATGAGAATGGTAAAAAAACAAAACACAGAAATAAATAAAATGCTATTTTGGCTTAAATCAGCATTCACAGCAATTACAATGCTGGGAAACTACTTCAGTTCTCTGAACTTTTTGGTGGAAGGAACTCCATAAGCCACTCATTGACCAAGGTTCTAGGGCCACTTTCGACACTGGATAAAAATGTAGCAGCATCACAATCACAAGAGCCAAATTCACATTCAGCCAAAAGCAGTTACGAAACTCCTTTAAAACTGTCGTAGTGAACATACAAAGGTCATTCTAGATGCTTGGGGACATTTTGAGGTGGGGTCATGTGTGCAGTATTATCCTTGTTTTACTCTTTCACATGTTAATGCTTGTGTGCCCCTTGCGGCCTTTCTATTGTCCTGATCAGATGTTTGTATGAACACATGTAGGGCTAAAACAATAGATGGGAACATAAATGAGCATATAAGGCCTGGTCCCAACACTGAAAACATCTGGAAGGAAATTAGACATGTTCACATGTTGAGTGCAAAGGTCTGAAGCTGGCTCTGTAACTGTGTTTGTCTGAACATGGTTACAGGGTATCTCTGAATGGCAACCCTAATATGCTTGGTTTTCCCACTGCATTCAGTTGAACATAGGCCCTTTCCACACGGGGGAAAAAAAACGGCTTAGGGCGACTCATCCGGAGGTTGTCCACACCATGGAGCGCGCTAGAGCGGTTTGAATAGTGGAGGTTCCACACCTCAAACCGCGCTAGCGCGGTCGCAAGGGGTGGCGCGGCGCGTTTTTTAAAAACCACATTTTATGAGGTTTTTACGAAACGCGAGCGCGCTAACCCATTGCAGCGCCCCGTGTGAAACTGCAGGGACGCGCTAGTGCGTCCCTGCAGAGCTGCCCAGGGTCGGGCTTCCGGCTGGTGCGCTGTCCTGATTGGCGGAGCGCCGCCGGAAGTTGCCGGCCGCCATTTTGGGCGCCGCCGAACACCGCCGGAACTCACCAGCGTGTGGAGCGGCGAACGCGCGCTCCCCGCAGGGACGGAGCAACCCGTTTTCAGGTAAGATCCGTCCCTGCGTGCGCTGCCCCGTTCCCCCATCCCCCGTGTGGAAAGGGCCATAGTTAAAGAGTTTCTTCAGACCACTATGTCCAATGAACAAAGGTCTAACTTATATTCGGGTGCTCAGGGATATTGTGAGGGCAGAGTTTATCCACCATCCACATCCTGTCATCAGTTTTAGCCTATGTGTGTTTAAGTAAATACCAGAATAGCACTTATTAAACATTCAAATAAGTCTTATTCACATCTCATTGATATCCATGTCCTTACTAAAAGATTATGCAGGGAAAAAAGATGTTGAGTCTGAAATCACTTAGAACAATATAGCAGGCCCTGAAACAGCATGAAGGATAAACAGTGTTCAGTATGAATGTGACAAATTCTAGGTGAACATTTAAAGGTTAAAAATATAACAAAAAATTGGAATTAGATGGAAGAGGCAGTGGGATAAAGTTTTTCCCTTTGATTTCCTCAACTCCAACTCTGTTCTTGTTTTTAAGTTGTAAAAATCTGAAAGCCAGGTGCAAATACAGCAGAACCAATCTTCAGAGCTTAGCAATTTTGTACCGTCTTTCACAGAAATATTCTCCCTAGAATAGCATCTTAATTGAGTACATTAATTCAAAATATGTGTGACAAATAAATGCAACCCATTTGAATAATTAAACGAAGACAAGGTTGCACTGCAGATTTTACATAGAAATATGTCACTTTAAGAAGTGAAGCCAATTTGAAACCATATGTCCCCCAGAATGTAACATATTTGTTTACAAACATTCATGAAAAGTGAAGAACTGTGAAGAAAATAAACATAGCTTCTTGTAAATCACTTAACCTGTTCCCCTAAAAGAGTCCTAAAATAAATGTGTGATCATATTGCAAATGTCGTTAATTCTTAAAACCACTGTGGGCAAATCTGCTCCCATGAAGTGTAATGATTGGCAATGACAGCACGCTTATGCTTTGGAGGCTTTGCAGAAAGCCCTATTGCCTAAGTGGCGGTGACATATTTTGCTTTAGGTAGTTATATCCTTATCTACATGTTATGCAGCTAGTAATTGTTATAAATTGTTTATGTTTTAAAGAATGAATTCTGGACCTGTACCCTGGTAATTTAGTCACTAACCAATAATCATTCTGTCAGATTGATATTAAATATCTTAGCGCTGTTACATTTGTTACGGGTATGTGTCCTCTGACTTGGTAGCTCTTCTCTTTTCTTTTTTTCCACCCATCTAAGATGCTGAACAAATTAGACTATTAGCACATCAGAAGGACCAGCTAAGTATTAATAACTTTAAATTAATCACGCTGAGTCTGTTCTATTTGGTACAGGCTAATACTGCATTTCCATCTAAGAAATTAATCAAATTATACAGCAATAATAAATAGGAAGTGTTATAATTCTTCAAGTGTATGTTGTTACAAGTATGGCTGTATGTTGTAAGTTGAGTTGCCAGCTCCCAGTGTGCTGCCTGGAGTTTCAAGGGACTGCTCTGCTTTTCATGAGACAGCTTAGGGTGAATGGAACTGGAGAAGAAGAAAGTTTGTTTTTTGTATGTGAGGTGGCTTTAGAGCATACTTACCCATGGTGTTTTTATGTGTGCTATATTACTGCAATATCAATGTACTCAAAAACCAGAATGAAAAGAGGAGACTGAGTAGATATGTTGAGTAGATGGATTTGGGTGCATCATGAATTTGAAATAAGGCAGAGAGCCTTCTTATTATGTAAGACTTGGCAGCAGTGCAAGGTCATCATCATCATCAAGAACAACAACACCTTCCCCAAGGACATGGGGTGAGCCTTCCACATGCCCCAGCAGCAACACAAACTCCATATCAGGTATGCACCTGATAAGGCAATGTGGAATGCAGGAACGATGGCAAGAGCTTCAGCTATTGGTCAAGGATGCCAAAATTCCCCCAAGCTCTGTGTTGCTGTATTACCTTCTTCCTGGAGTTTCACCTAAATTCTTTCCCCTTGCCTTCATGTCCTTCCACAATCAGCTGACCCAGGTGTGGTTCCAACCTCCCTTCCAACATTTGCCTGCCCTACCACTGTGACATCAGAAAGATCATTTCTATGGCATCAAAAGGGCCTGATCACAGATTTTGGCCTTGAAATCTCAGTGAATGTGACACTACTGATTGATAGCCCTAGATAATCTTGAATAGATACTTAGGCAACTTGGTGTAAGCTGTACCTGCATACATCTTAAAGTAAATCTTATTGAATTCACTGGGTCTTATTACTGAGTAAACATTTGTAGGACTATATGCTAAATAAATATGTGTGCTAGGATTTGGTAACTTTGTAAGAGTAATGATGTTACAGGTCATGGGACAGCTATCAAGCAATTTATATGGAAAACAAAAGAGAATTAAGATGAAAACATTGAACAGCAATGAGAAATTGTTCATAATTAAGAATATCTGCAATATAGTTTGCACTCATGGTTTCCTTCTAGTTCTCTGTTTTCAAGCACAAAAGGTCCTCTTTTTTTTTTTAATGAAAGATTGCACAGTCTTGGAATTCAATTGCTGAACACTATGCCCTAGTAGATTTTTAACCCTCTTAAATCAAGAACTCAGCACACTTACACTTCACATCTGTTTTCAGCCCAATGGCAAAAACTAAAAAATACATGAATTCCCGCAAGTAATTTAGAGTTATTTTGATTCCTTTCCACTTCAGTGTTCTTATGAAGAATAAGTACTTCCAGCTCTTTAAGACTACTGACAATTTTAACTTGCAGCAGAAATGGGGTACTGTGCTCTTTTTGTACAATGGCTGAGGTCTAAAAAATTAATTTCCAGCCAACAACTAACCTCCCATACATAAAATTAATCATTACTTTATCATGAAACTTTTTGATGTGGATTCCCCCACACACATTTATCCCATAAGATGGTGGGGGAGGGGAACCCTCAAGGGAGTGCAATTTGCCATTTAAGTGTTCTTTCCTCAAGTGGGGATGGTTTTGGCAACATATAGGACTTTTCTTGAAAAACTAGGAAGTGTCAGGATGGGGCCATGTTTTAAGGATACTAATGAGGCTTCATGCAGCCTTCAGGCTCCACTTTGCCCAGTCCTGTTTTATACAAAGTCCAGATATTAGGAAGTATTTCATTATCATAGTTCTGTAACTTCTTTTCCAAACACCAGTTGGATCATTCTGTCATGAATTCTCCAGAAGCTTAACACCCATCACATTTTAATTCCCCATTCTGCCATGAACAGTTAATAGTTGCTCCCCATTTTTCAGGCTCCATCCTGAGTAAAACTGTAAAAAAAAGGCCATAGAGCAGCTCTGAAGAATCCCAGGGGTTGGGAAGTTTGTACATACTTTATTAATTTTATGAGAGGTGGCCAAGGAGTCTTGATTGCTCACAAATCATTTTTAATGCCCTGTTGAGGCTTATAGCTGCATAAGTCTTCCTACTCACAGGCTCCCAATGTTATAGCACTTAGAATGCACATGTGACCCCATGGCTATGGCCATTTTTGCACTAGACTGTTATAGTGCTATTATTCCACTTTCAACATCCTATTCCCGAAACTGCAAACCCCAGGATTCTATATGTGTGCCTATGCGTGTAGATGTGTTCCTATGTGCCTATGCACGTGGAACAGCTTATAACTCTTCTAAAATATTAAAAGCACACATGGCCATAGGTTCCTGGGGCCTCCTGCCTGCAAGATCTCAGAGTGGCTGGATTTGCTGGACAACCCACAGAGCCACACATTGCATGGGCATTCTAGAAATTGCTCCAAGACAGCATTCTCTATACAGAGAATCTTGTGTCATTGAGAGTGTACACAAGGTTTAAAATTGTTTAAAAAGCAGCCAATAGTCCACTAGCTACCTCATATAGTTAACAAGATAACCTCAGCCTGCACTACTGCTCCATGAAATTTCTGCAAAGCCCTGCCATTCCTATACACTCTTTGAGTTCATTTTCAATTCATCCCCTTTGAATGGTTAAAACAGAAATATACTACTTATTTATTTATTGAATATATGTGTATTATTAGCTACTTCTCTATATAGCCAACAGTGGAAGATCATGGCTCTCATGTCAATGGGGCAGTGAATCCATCCTGGGTTTTATTCTGAACTTTAAATGAGCTATCTAAAGTGCTGGGCCCATATTGGGATGAAGGTTGACCATCCTGGATAGTTGTTTTAATGTTCAGACTAAAAAGGAGAGATACACTGCCCCACTAGCTCTGGGTCCTTTTGCCCAATTACTCAGAGATCACTGGGCAACTCACAAATTAGAAATAAAATCATGAAATACAAGGATAATAGAATATAATCTAAGAACAGGCCAAAGAATAAAGCTGAAGTAACACCTGCAGTGGACCAGTAAATATTGCAAAAGTGTAAAAAATACTGCCATATTTTTGAAACAGAGGAAGCCTAGCAGAAGAAAAAAGCCTTCACCAACTACTGAAAAGGCCACTTTGCATGGATGCACTTGTGTGTATAAACAGTGTGAAGGAAAATGTATACATTTTAATATCTGATGAACTTAGAATTTTAAACTCAAGAAATTCTTGCAGGTAAGCCAAAACTATACGCATCTTATAAAATAATCCTATCATCAAGTGACATGCTACAGACTTCTAAGCTTACAGCTAGGATTACAATACAAATTCCACAGTTCCTTGGAGGTTTTGTAGAAAGCAAGTTTGCCTAAATAGATTATTGAGGTGTGGCTGGATTCAGTGTGACTGATTTTAATATGACATGTTTAAGAGAATGCTTTCTTGATAGAGTCACTGAGCTGTTTCAGTTCACACTGGACAAGTTTGTACTGCAACATCAGAATTAACCAATCTTCTGCTTAACAGCAGGCTAGGCAAGTCTGTCCCAACTGTCCCAGAGATGCAATGTCAGAAAGTAACACAGTACGTGCAAAGTACAGATTCTAGAAATGACAAAACTTGGCAGAAGATACTTGGGTGCTACACAATTTGACATGAATTAGCTCCTCCAGTTCTTCTGATTCTTTGCAGACTAAGTATTTTCTGTACAACTGACACATACTTTGCACATCTATCTCTAAAGGAAACAGTCAGTATTTTAAGGACCAACAGTGGTTGTCTTCTGTCTCTCTCTCCCCCAAAAGATTGCCTTTCAGCCCTTCAGAAAAAGGGTATCTATACTACATGGTTATTTCAGCTTGATTCCACTTTAACTGCCATGGTTCTATCCCATGGAATTCTGGGGATGGCAGTTTGGTAAGGTACTCAGAATTACCTACTAGAGAATTTTAAGTATGCTTGCCAGAGTCACAGCACTAGAACTCTCTGAAATAAAAGTCAAGGTAACTCTCCAAATTCCAGGATTCTTAGCTGGAACCATAGCAGTTTAAAGTGTATCAGGCTGCTGTAACTGTATTCCATACTCACAATGTAAGCAGACCAAAATGATTAAAGTAATTTATATTTAATCTGTGTCTTTCTTTCTATGTGCTGCTGAGGTAGACAGGCTTTTGTTTTAAAATATTCTGCACTATTTAATCTGCACAGCAGTTCACAGGCTGTTATTGATCACTACTGAATAAGATAAAATGATGACAAAAAAATGTTTCTGCTTCATAATGCACATAAAAATCATTAAGAGTGCGTTTGTTTGACACCATATAATAGTTGTTAAAGGAGATCAACAGCATTTTTGTTTACCTGACTGTGTTATGCAAAAAATGTTTGCCTGGCACCACTGTCTAACACTTATCAAACTAATTTCTAATCCCTCTGCTCATTCTAATATCCATACAACACAACCCATGACAGTGCTTTATGCCTAGCTTTGAAGATTCCCTTTGGTTCTCTGTCATAAATTCTGTTTTTTCCCTAAAAAGCATAACATGCATTCTAATTCTTTTAAACATTTATTTACCTCAGGCACCTTCATGAAGTTCCATTTAGAATATAAACTACACAACAAGGGTGCATTATGTAAACAACACCACTTTCAAATATTTTTCTAAAAAAAAAGTATTTTGCCATTGCATAATTTGTTTTAAAAAGCAATTGGTAAAGTTAAAATGAATTCTATTACAGTTTTAACTTCAAGAGCGAACCAGTGTGATGTAGTGGTTTTGGTGTTGGACTAGAACTCTGAAGACCAGGGTTCAAATCTTTGAGCATTTCCGCATGGCATTTTCCATGCAAAAGGGCGCCTGGAACATCACGTGATTGTGAGGAGCGATCTGCACGACGCAGTCACAATCACACAATGCTCCAGGGGCTGGCGGGCACCGATCGCGCACCTTTTCATTTTTGGCTAGAAGCCAAAAATGGTGCACAATCATGCATTGCTCCTGGGCCCCGCATGCACTTACCTGGTGTGCAGAACCTCCAGAGCTGCACCAGTCACGCTTCCTGCCCCAGCGCAGCCTGGGAAGGTCCCAGGCTGCACTGTGGAAGGAAGAGGTGGGGCTCTCATGCGAGCAGGCAGCTCGTGCGGAGCCGAAGGATCCCGGACGTGAGAGCCTCATGCCAGAGGCTGCTCACGCACCCCAGTGCCAGAAGAAGGGAAGGTGCAGAAAGGGCCTTTGCCTGGCCATGAAAATCTACTGGGTGATCTTGGGCAAGTCACTTTCTCTCCGTCTTAGGGGAAGCGCATGGCAACTAGAGAAAAAAAATGTAATGAAAAATGGAAGAGCTATAGCTGTTAAAGAGATTAACATTTCAGTTATTTTATCCATAGTTTTAATTGTCTGTCCATACAGAAGAGCTGTTAGGGTTATACTGAACTTGCATCAATTAATCTATACTTTTAGGGTATACGTAGCAAGGCTACTTTGAGACCAAATGAGCTCTTAATATACTTCCAGAGTGTCAGGGCCTTGGGTGTGGCCGTGCCAGCGGGCGCCGCGGAGGCTGACACCGCGGCTACCTCCGATGAGGAGGAGGGGGGTTCGGGTCCTCCGGAGGCCGCAGCCGACGACGGGGACCATGCGGTTGCCGCAGAGGGCTCCGCCGCCAGCGGGGAGCGCCGGGACGCCACGGCGGTCGCCGATCCCGGTGGGGGACTCCCCGGCGTGACGGAGGCCGCCGCCGCCGAAGAGGACCGTCCCGATGCTGCGGAGGCCGCCGGCCCGGCTCCCGTGTCACTGGGCATGGCGGGTGGAGACTCGTTGGAGGAGGCGGGCCCCGGGCCCAATCCCGGAGCACCGCCTACTCGTGAGACTGCTCCTGAGGAGGCTGAAGCCTCCACCCCGCCGCTGACATTCCAGCAGCGGCGGCGGCTCAAGGAGGCCAGCCGCCGGTCTCGGCGGCTGCAGGAGAAACACCTGGGGGCTGGGGGCTCCCAGCTGTAGTGCAGCTGTGAGTCCCAGCCACGTGCTTGGGCCGGATTGGCTGCCGGCTACTCAAGGGGTCTTCTTAAGGCTGGCGCGGGGCGGGGAGAGGCACGGAGCAACAACCGTCAGCTTTCCGCGCATCTGTCGCCCGTGCCCTGTTCCAGTCCGGCCCGTGTCAGTGTCCTGCTGCCCGGCTCTTCCAAGACCCTCCCCTGCATTAAGGTGAAGTAACCACTTGTGTTTCGGGTGAGGCAACCCGCCGTTATTTTCTGTTGAAGCCTGCTGTCAAGGCAAACCTTAGTTCGAATCGCTGGTATACTGCAGCGCCTCTGTTATAGACTGTAATAAACGCTGCTTGTGACCAACACCGGACCGGCTCCTGCTTGACCTCGGCCCGTGCTGACACAGAGAAAGAAAAAGGCAAATTTACTATTTATTTTAAGATTCAGAATTGCTTTTTCATTAAATTTTTAGGAAATGACAGCAGCAAACATACATGAATAGAAAGGTACACATATAACTGTGGTGTCTATCCAAGTGAATGAGGATAATCTTGCTTGTGTTGGAATTTGATTCAGGTGTCAAAGCAAAGACAAGAATAACGTAAGTCAGCAGCTTTCCATACTCTACCATATTCTTTAAGGTACAGCAGATATTATTTTAATTGTTTGTTATCTAATGTCAAATATCTCTGCCCCTTTCATTCCCAAGTAACGATTAGCGTCACTACATCGAATATACTTTATGGCCCATGAAGTAAGCTTTGAACAAAATCAATAACATATAGTGTTTGTCAATATGAATGAAAAAGATAACCTGTAAGCAAGGGTGGTCAACATGCTACTGAAACACCAGGAATTTCACGCACAACCTGTGAATCATACAGTCTTTATTATCATGACTCTCAACAACTGAATTAGGTTAATTTGCACTGACTTATAAAAATGAAAATAGCATAAAATTACAAGCTAATTACTTCAAAAGTGACCAGACAACAAACCATTAAAAAAAAAGACCCTCAGAAATAATATCTTGGAAAGAATAGAAACTGGTACAGGAATACAAACTTTACATGATAATCTATCAGACAGCAGATTTCATTTTAAAAGTGTTAAAATAAGATACATACTAGGATTCTGAAATATACAAATATTTTTTCTTGCTGAAACTGCCTAACATCACCATGAAACTGTTCAGTAGAGCAGAGCTTATAACTTTGTAATGACAGGAATATAAATACCGCAGAACAATTAATACCTTAAAACTAAACGAACAATTAAAAACTTGAGTACCAAGGTGGAAAGCAAGGTCAATAAATTTCACCAATCAGGGAATTTCATAGCAAGATCCAAATGTGGTTCCTCAACTTGTTTGTTGAAAAAGCACAGGGCAAGGATAAGAGTACTACAAAACTTAATTAATTTACTACTGGAAGACTGTAGAACGGTTGTAGTGCTTCTTCTAATGTGTTGAATAAGCCCTGTGCATAAGGAGCATTAAATGAAGTTGTTAATGATGCTGCATCTCTGTGGAATAACAGAGGAGATGATGCAAAATATATCTGAGTTTATGTGCAACAGTAAATTCTACCTACATTGTTAATTAACCCTGCCTTGTGCCCCCCCCCCCTTTGCTGGAGGGTCTGCATGACACAGAACTGCTGGGATCACTCACCATTCTTATTCTTAAAGATGTTTAAAATGGGGAGAATCTGACGATAATAGGGCACTAAGGCTTCACCCACCATGTCAGCTGATACAACCAAGTGCTGGAGGACTTTGAGCGTGATGCAGATGACCTGTCGGTTTCGAAGGTTCAGCGCATCTTTGATAAACAAAAAGAGACAAGTAGAAAACATTAGAATTAATTTCAACAATGTATAAATGAGCAAGAGAAATCCTCTAATGGACAAATTTAATTAAACTGTACTCTGCTGGGGATTGTAAGTGGGCCTTTATTAGCCCAGCTTTGAAGGACCTCAAAGACGGATTGCAGTCCAATGTTATAAAACACTGCCTTGTCTGACTGTTATTTGTTCCCACAATTTGTGCTGACTCCTCACTAACCCAAAAAGAAGGCAGCTCATTATTCCTTCATGTTGCCTATGTTACTGGCTCCAGGGAAAAAAAAGAAAAAAGGAGGAAAGAAAAAGAAAAGGAAAAAAAGAGAAAGAAAGAAAGAAAGAAAGAAAGAAAGAAAGAAAGAAGAAAGAGCTCACTAAGTACCAATGGGACTAACGGAATTGCAAAAGCAACCCACAAAGGTTGACAACAGAGACATTCTCGTGCAACAATTAGCATGTTTGTATCTGCTTGCTTGGCAATCATTTTATTCATTTCAATTAACAATTCCTACTGTTCTGAGAAGCCAGCACAATGAGACAAATGTTTACAGAGAAAAGCTTGTAGGCTTCTTTTAAAAGACTAACAAATATGATAACTAAGGATTCCATCTTGCCTACTTGAGAGATTTTTGTGTAGTTTCAGATAGCTGAATATTGCCATTGCTTTTCAATATATCTTTTGTCCCTGTTCCATTCTGGAATTCAGAAAAACAGGCAAAGAATATTGTATTCTCCTTTGTATTTCAAGAGTAATCATATTTTCAAATGTATAATTTGAAAGCAAAAGCCTTCACATTATTGGCCTCTACTTCCTCAATTATGCAGCTGGGAAGCAAATGCCACAAATCATAGGTTTTAATCTTTGCCATGTCTCCATGCATATGCAGTTAATGGAAATAAAGGTGTAAATGCCATCGTTCTCAGAGGCCAATTTTAATCCCATTTACAAAGCTATGTAAGAATTCTAATTTTTAAAGTCTAGGAAGGATAAAGGGTGGACAGCATTTTGAAACACTTTTCAAAAATAACATATAAATGTTAAAAGAACATTACAACATTCTGCACATCATAGATATCAGGTGCTGAAAGGGGACCAGAAAAGATATGTTGTGAACAAACAGCGATGCATATATATCATGAATACAGAATGATTGT
Organism: Iguana delicatissima; assembly: GCA_948472985.1. Taxonomy (NCBI): domain Eukaryota; kingdom Metazoa; phylum Chordata; class Lepidosauria; order Squamata; family Iguanidae; genus Iguana; species Iguana delicatissima. The sequence goes on along the minus strand of CAOKZL010000289.1, from coordinate 1,695,223 downwards.
CAAGGGAAGGAAATGGAGAAGCAGACAGTTTACTAGATGGAACACGGCATGGCATCAAGGCCAGCACAGGGGTGTACGTGGCTATAACCATGTGGCACTACCACGGAGATTGGTATGAACAGAGAAAGTGAAATGTTTCTGTTGAAGAAGTAACTCACCTTGGAGCTATACTGAACAAATTACATTGCACTTGTAGTAACAGTGATCAGGTAGGTTCTTTATCTATAGCAATCTGCACTGGTTTGACTGCACCATCACTGCCAGAGATTTCCATTCTTAGACATTCATTCCACTGTTTCCTCTGTATCTTATTTCAACCAAGACAGCTTTTCCTGGAACCTTCTCATACTCCACAGCTAGTTTTTTTCCCCCCAATCACATCTGCTCTAGTACTTGTACAAGCAACCAAAACAGCAAGTAGTTAAAAGGCTAAATCAATCAGCTATCAGTAGGTGGATCCTGTGAGAGTGTTTGCCTTGAAATTAATGAAAGCAGGCCAAGCAGGGGTGACATGGTAATTCTAGAGGACCCTTCATCCCACTGACTTTTATTTTGTTTGTGTGGCAGCAGAGTAGTTCTCTCTCTTTAATATGACTGTGTTGCCACTGCACACCACACGTGTCTCCCAGCAGCTACTGTTCTCCTCCTACTGTTGCTCTCTGCTGGGGGGCTGGGGGAGAGAGAGAGCGGCAGGCACTAGGAAGCTGTTGCAAGACTAGTTCTACTACCAGTTCCTGTAGCACAAAATTACCTCTTAAAGAAGATCCCCCCAAAAAAAAATCTACTAAAAGAAAGAGAGGAAAGGACTCAAGATGTTGGAGTGAATTTCGGCCTCAATATTCCTAAAACTACTCTGAAAATTGGGGGAGAAGTCATTTCCCTCAGATTTATTTACAGTTGGGACTGAGTGAAAATGTAATAATTCCGTACACCTATAAAGATCAAGCAAGGGCTCTTCCTTCAAATGGACAGAAGGGTGGGTTGAGCTATTTGCCCACCTCCCAGAAACTGAACTGACCATGAAGAAGGGGGAACTGGACTTTTAAGGCTAACCCCATGATCACTTTTTCAATCAAGCCAGTCATTGCTTTTGTAACACCACAGGGCAGAACATATTAAAAGCCTGTAACTGTGAGATCTCAGGACTTCTTTCTCCATTTCAACCAACATCACATTGGTTTGCACTGGTGAAAATAAATTTCTGTGGAACTTCACAGTAGCTGTCCAATGCTCTCCCTGTCGGTGAGTGTTGTTTGAACACAGTCTCAATTTATAGACCAGCCAGATTCCAAGATGAATCTGCTGTGTATCATCATGGAGCTGAAAGGAAATCTATATTCTAGGCTGCTTATCTGACAATGTTAACCATAAAAGTGCAATATTGACAGTGGGATCCCACACATGCAAACCGGGCACTTTTCTTCTGATGTTGATTTTGTCATCTCTTTTGAGATCAGACTTCAAGTTTTGGAAAGACACACGGGTGACTTTTCACATTACTATCCACCCACACGCTTCACATTTGGCTATGTTTATATATGTAACAAACAAGCATAACGCAACTGAGTATAAATGAAAATAATCTCCAAATCAAAACTCAAAATCCTGAGTTTAAAATATCCCTTGATAGCATTATTGTGAAACAAAAGACTCTACCTGCCAGTTCATCTTAGCTCCATGAGCCACAGAAATAATTGATATAATAAACTAGTAACTGTATAATTACAAAAATAACAGCTATGAACTTAATCTACACAAGAATAAAGATAGTTTTAACAAGGATTAAACTCATTTTGTTTGTGGGTGCAAGTCAGTATTACTCAGTCTAATTCTAGATTATCTCAAACATCATATTTGTCCCTTATATCTTCTTTTTTGTCAGAAAGAAATTATCAGATGTTCCACTTAAGGCCATATGAGAATATTAATAGAAAGGAACAGCCAGAGCACAACATGTTTCACAGGGTTATTCAGTAGTGAATGCAGTCATTTTTAGCATATAAAAGAAAACAAATGGATTTCTCTCCCATGTTTCAGTGTCAGTGAGTGTGACCAAACTAAAGCAGTTTCATTTGTATCTATCTTTCCTTTTACTCTAGTTGTTCTAGATCATTTAAAATTTTTCTGTACTCTTGAGTAATGGTTTTGACATCTAGTGGGTAAAGAGACAGAAACCAATCTGAGCTGATGTTTTTTGCTGGACAGCTTGGAGGAATCTGTCTTTCTTCAAGATGTCAAATACTGTAAAACTAATAATGTCATCTTCTATGGAATAAACTGATATTTACACAGGGGAATATGGCTGTGTTCTACAGTATGCATTCTTACTGAAGGCCTAAAACATGAAGATGATGATGACATGAGGAAGACAATTTTGCAAAAGCTTAGTTTCTTCCATTGAAGACAGAAATAATAGTCAATGCCAGATCAAATTAACTTCTCTCAATTTTGCCATCACTTCCCTCAGCATTCTAAATATTGGCCAGTAATCTGCTGACTAAAAATACAAAAGTGGGTCTTCAACAATTTCAAATTGTATTTCTAATATTTCCTTTCTTCACTTCTGATTGCATCTTTAAATTTATTTATGCTGAAACTGAGAACCAAAAACACCTTTTTAAAAAGGAAGATGGAATTCTTGAGCACCTAAGAAGAAAACAGTATATTTTCTGTATGGAATAATGTGTCTTGAGTTAGGAAACAACCTGAAGCCAAACAAAGCCTATGTCCCTTCATAGCTGTAACTAGATTTTTATATGCAGGAGAGCTGGATTTAATACTTAATGATACAATCTTATATATGTCTACATGGTTTACTATCAGGTAAACAACTTTCGAGATTAATCCTATCTGCAATTCACTGGGACTAAGTTCCAATGAATGCAAAGGGATTTCAGAGTAGATGTGCACAGGACTGCACTGTTAATCTATCAAGTGCTCAATATATATCTCAAAGTGAGGGACTTTTTCAGTCTAAGAGCTGAATTACAGTGCAGGAAAAGTCTTGAGAACTGACAGTGGGTAGGACTAAGGACACAGAAAAGAGGTTATTTTCAACATTTTTCCTACCAAGCCCAGAGCATAGTTCTCTAAAAGTCTACTGAGGAGTAAGCCCTAGTAACACAGTTCAGTTCCATACAGCAACTTTCAAGCATTCAAATTGCAGCTCAGTTCTATGCCAGGTACTTAAAATTACGTTTGAAAACTCTGTTATCTCCAAGCACTAATCAGCTGATAACAGTTAAAGAAAATTGTGAGCTGGGAAAAGTATACTCATAAAGTGTGTTGAGTAAGCCCAAGGATCCTTCATATTCACTAAGTTTCCTAAAATAAGTTCTTCAAAATTTTGCAGACAGGTTAGAAATCTCCATGGAATTGTCATACTTGACCACTTGATCCTGTCTTTTATAAATTCATTCAGTTCTTCTCTTTCAACTCTATCACAGAAATTTTCTAAGGCCCTTTTCGCACGGCATTTCTTAAACGAAAGGGCCCGTTGAGCGTCGCGCAAATGTGAGGAGCAGTCTGCACGACGCACTCACATTTACGTGACGCTCAAGAGCGAACCGCTAATGGATTTTCTTATTTTCAGCTTCAAGCGGAAAATGCCGCATGGTCACACAACGCTCAGGGGCCTGAAGCGCACTTACCTGCCATGTGCAGCCTCCTGAGCTGTGCCAGTCGTGCTTCCTGCCTCAGCGCTAGCCTTCAACTCCCAGGCTGCGCTGCGGTATGAAGGGGCGGCGTGACCAGCAAGCAGCTGCGGTGACGAAGCAGCGGAGACGTGAGAGCCTCTCGCAAGAGGCTGCTTGCACGATCCCTGTGCTCCAGCACCGAGAACAGGTAAGTTGCGGAAAGGGCCTGAGTCCCTTAAAGCAACTGGAAGGTATCAATCCTCTCTCAACCAAGCAAGCAATCAAAGCTACACTTATATACTCCCTCTTCTCCAAAGAGGTCAAACCATTTATGGAGAAACTACCCACTTATTTTACTCATGACAATTTTGTCAGTTACTTTGGACTAAGACATGGTGAGTGACCCAAGGTCACTCAATGCGCTTCATGGTCAGGTCAAGATTTGAACTGATATTGCTTGTCCAATACCCAGCCATTTTACTGTACTGGCTCTCCTACCATATACCATATGTCAAACCTGGGTGGGCAACATGCCGTTTGTTTTTCCACACTCACACATTGAGCCTCAGCAGTGCACTTTTGCACTAAAACCATATGGGAGGCACAAACCTTCCTCTGAAGAGACTAATTGTCTCACAAACTTGCAGGATCTCTAAAATAAGATGTGCCCCCCACACCCACACCTTGTTTCAGCACAGGACTTTCAGAGACCAGTAATATCTTCCTCCATCCTATTGCTACCACATCATCCAATTTCAGTGGCACATTGTGGGGTGCTGCTCATAGCAGGATCTGGGTCCTAACACTGCTTCCTGCATACAGCAAAGTTGTCCTGTATTAAACCAAGACATCTGGAAGCAATCTGATTACCTTCACAAAGCTATTTTAATGAATTCAATAAATTCTACAGCTTGAGCAGAAAAATACTTAAAATAGAAGACCCAAAACATTTTCACTACGTCAGTCTTCGGTTTCAAAGTATCACTGTTTAAATGCCCAGATAACTTTTTCTTGTACAGTCTTGCACTGGTACAACAAGTTTATTGGCAAGCCTATCTTGTTCTATTTCTTCTATTCTTCTGATTGCCTATCCTTATTCTGCTCTACATTTCAGTTCAGCCTCTGTCTGTGTCCATGTGGTTTTTCAATTTAATTTCCTTGTGCTAATTTGATCTCCAGCTGCTTGCCATATTTCTAATATTAGTATTTTTTTCTCTCCTTTCTAAAGTAGTGCTCCCCTCAAGCTGTATCCAACCTCTTCCAAAATTTTCCATTTTGCACAATTGTCTCCAACCTTTTGGTTTTTCATTTCTTGGTACATTAAAAGATGTAGGTTTGAGCTAACCTTCCAGATGTGAATGTAGAAAAGTCTCCTTTTAAATATGTGTGGTAGTTCAAGCTACGCATGATGGGAAATAATAACAAAAAAATTCTGCTTCTTGCAACACCAAGAATTGCTGAAGAGACATTTCTGGAGCTATAGAATTCAATTTAGACACAGTAATTGCAAATGCACTTTTTTGACTACTGAATGTCAGTGATTGAGTATTTCACAGCCTTTGAGAAAAGATTATTTCTTCAAGAAAGTTATCCAGCAAAACGTTGTTTAAAATAAGCCTTTGGTTTTAATACAACCCAGATATCTTCAGCCATATCATTTTCAATGGGAGAGAGCTACACTGAAGCATCATAGGCCTTCCACTGAAATTAGTGGAATATAAAATTCTTAACCCTGACAGAATCATGCACTCTGATTTTAAATTGAGTGTAGGTGGGAAATAATACACAATTATAGGAAGCAACTAATATAATTTAGAATGTGCAGGGAGAATGACAATTAAAGAGAAATTGTGCATCTGCACTTTTTTGTTAAATGCCAACAGGTGAGTTAAAATATGTCAGAAAGCCAAAATTCTTGCTTTTTGTGAATAAGCCAGTGTGTTTATACATTTGCTTTTGATTGTTCTCACTTGGTTCTTCTATACAAGGAAAGAATTCCATTTCTGGTTTGTTTAGCATAATCTATGAAATTTTCTCTCTCCTGACAAGCCAGATTCCTAAATCATGATTTGTTCTTGGTTTATGAATGTGGCTTGGATGCGGAGAGACAAGCCAGTTCCTGGTTCACTTCCCATTTTAAAGAAACAATGAACATAAGCTTTGTAGTTTGTTTAACGGTTTCCACTGGCAGTGTGCATTAACATGCTGGTCAGAAACAAAGATATACATAGAACCTGGGACCCAGGTAAGTATCACTGTTGCTGTTGTATTTTAAAAAATAGGAGATTCTATCAATATGCTTAAGGTGGTTAACCTTAAAAGTGACCAAAATAAGGATCAAAAAGGGAAAAAAAACCCACATTATCTCAATATACAGAAAAATGCAATAAACAATAATTGTAAATATGACTGGTTGCTATTGACAAGTAAATGTCTTAGACCCTTTCCGCATGATGTCATCAACCTGCCTCAGTCATGCCTTGCTCCTGGTCTAGGAGCCATCTTACTGCATGATATCATCTCTAGCCAGCTGCTATCTCCTCCGTAAGCGTGCCTAATCAGTTCTTTTTCACCACCACTGACTTCCCTTTCATGCAACAATTGTGTCAGCTGGGCAAGTGCAGTTCCTCCATGGAGTCTTTTTTTTGTTGCTGATCCACCAGTGGGTGGGCCGTGGGCATTCCCAGTCTGTCCCTCCCCCAGCAACTCCCAGGTCAATCTCCGCCCAGCAGCCAGCTGGCCACTTCTGTTGTTTCAACACTGAACACAGAAGGAGGAGAGAAAGGAGCACATGACGTGGTAATTTCAATAGCCACCACTGCCATGTGAACATTTTGCACATCCCCTTCAAATTTTAATTTTTTTAAAATCCCTTTATTACATTAGCACAATCGTACAGTATAGCTTGCTGACATGATCCAGTTAGCCCAGTCTAGTATGCTAATGTTAGCACAGCTTCTGAGAAAAAGTTTTTTTAAAAAGACCAATCAGGAGCTGTGGGATGGGCACAAGGTGGGGAGAGGCGGGGACGGGGAGTGGTCAGGGATGCTGTGCTGCAGAAGACATACTGGTTTTAATGCTGCTAGTCATCCGCTGATGCTGGAGACCTATGGAAAACAGGATTTTAATACCAATTCCATCCCGGAAATGGCAATGCTGCAATGAACATGGAACTATACAATATTGAGGTATGCTACGGAAAGGGCCTTAGTCATCTGGGATCCAAACATATGGGATGTGAGACTACAACAAACAGGAGCTAGGAAATCTTCTACAGCTTAGATGAGCCCACAGACTCTGACCTGTAGCAGGGAAACCTCATCCTCCTGTATGGCTCAGGGATGGTGTGAGGCCTATGAGATTACTCCAAGTGCAAATCAGAAACTAGACCAGCAGTGACCACTGAAATAACTAGAGTTACAGCCAAGTGACCAGTCTTTCTTCTTCATGGTCTTTCAGCAATTACACATCTGACTGGGGAACAATCTGACCAACAGAAGATGGGAGTAAGACTATCATCCAACAGTTTGATGATAAGTATTACTGTGTCATCTTGTATTCAGCATTAAATTATATAGGCCATCAGATCTTCTCCTGACATACAAATTAAAAGTGTGCTTACAGAGGACAACTCAAAAGTCTAGGAAAGCAATTGAATGAGAGATCATAAAATTACAAAGTTATCCTCAGATTCCCCAATATGCCTTCAAGGATGATGTGAGAAGGATGAACACAGAAAAAAAATGTCAAGAAAATATTGCTCAGACGCCTGTGTTATGGGAATGAAGATCATAGAAGAGCTCTGAATGTGCACATTGTTACATGTCCAGAACAGAAATAGGTAACAGTATTTAAGGTTTCAAAGTTTATAATCAGGACCCAAACAGGAAAAAGTAGGGAGTATTCTACCGGGGCCTGAATTTAGGGGAAAGGGACATAGCCCTGGCTGCAACTCTGTTGCCATCACGAAAAAGAGACTAACTTGTAGATTATCTTTGAGGATATTTAAGGATTCTTTTTTTCTGTATTTCTATGTACTATTCATTTAGAACTTGTGAGCCTTTGCACAACCAATGAGAAGCAGTGTTATAGCAGAAGAAGAAATGTTCTCAACAGAGAGTTTCTGGCCCAGCTTCTTCTTCAGAACAGAAAAGGTTCAGTTGTGCAGTTTAACTAGGATTTGTAGTCTGAGAGACCGAGAAGGCCAAATCCATCTAAATGACACACTGTATTGAGAACTACTAGTTCCAGTGTAAATTACAGGCATAGAGAAGGGAGAAAGATACTAAACCTAACTGGAAGAGAAGAAGAGTGGAGAACAAAAAAGAAAATTATATTGTATTTAGTTACAGCAGCAAGACTATGTTATGCGCAATGTTGGAAAAGAAAAGAAGAACCCTCAATGGAAGATTGGAAACTAAAAGTTTCAGACCTTTTGGAAATGGGGAAGCTGTGGAATTTGATGAAAGAAGCATGAAATCTACAGTTCAAAAGGAACCAGAAATCAGTTATACGGTAGATAAAAGGAAAGCAATTACACCAAAAAAGAAAAAAAATAGGAACAGACTCACTATAGCAGTTCTGTATTAAGAGGGGGAAGAATTATAGAATTTAGGTAGCTAATGTGTCTTAGATAATTAAAATTTAGATAAATGTCTATTTAGACTAAAAAATCTCATAAACATTAGGATCTCTGAATATAAGGAAAAGACTCTAGACACATGATAACAAAAAGATACTTCATAAACTGTAGGTTTGACAAGAATATCTGAAAGCAGTTTGGCTTGAGAAAAGCATGGAAAAAGTGTAATAGGTAGAGGAAAACAGGGGAAAAGGGGAAGATGGCTGGGGAGAGAGGGAGGGAAGGAGAGAGCACAAGATTAAAACAAGATAAAATACGCTTAATATGGAATGGGGGGAGAGGGAATAGTGGTTTTATACAATATAAAACACAAGACCAAAGATTGTTAAAGTCAATAACTGTACATAGATAATTCATTTCTTTTTTATGTATAACGCAGTAATGGAATATGTACAGATATAATGTCTGGAATAGAAATAAATTTTAAAAAAAGAGAAGGGAGAAAAAGCTTGTAGGAGTGATAAAAACAACAATAATCAAGTCAGAGATTGGGAGATAACACATTATAACCAACACTCCTTCTGTAACACATTACTTTACAGTTAACTAGGGCATCACAATGTTATTACAGAAAAAAAATTGTTAATATAATTTGCTTTAGTAATACTTTAATAAGTAACCTTTGTTCATTGATTCTAAAATGGTGGTGGTGTGATTATTGGGTAGATTTTTTGGATGTAGGAAGGCATTTCTTTATATTTTAATTCATTAAAGATTACTAAAACTAATGAACAACATTAATGGACCACCTTGAAAAGCAAAATAAACAATGAATAACAAATTACCCTTCATTAAAAAATAAAAATAAAAACATTTTTAGGTTTGTATCAAAGACATTGATCCTAGGACCAAAGGGGGTCAAGTGTTCTTCTGGCACAGAAAAATCAGAATATAGAATATGTAATTCCAGTTCAGAATTAAATCAGAATTTTTTCTTTCATGTCTCATGAGATTTTTAAGTATGGAATTGATCATGGTATGTGTGTGTAGAAAACTCTTGTTGCAATGTTGAACTGGGCCCCAAAATTGATGGTTGCTTCATGTTTATCATGATTAGCAGCTACTGAGTACTATTAAGAACTCCAAGATAGATTATTCTATGGCTAAGAACAACACTCACCTGAAGTAAGGATGTCCCTGTTAATATTAAAATAATGAAATTGTTCCATCAAAAATGGCCAAATGTGGTATCTTCAGACACTGCTGGAGTGTAACCCTCATAGGCTACATTTCCTTGGACTGATGGGATCTACAGTCCAACAAGACTGGAGGACTGCTTTTCGGTGATCCCTGCACTAAAAGAATTAATGTAGGTTGAATTCAGAAACCCTGAGAAAAATATTATAAGCTACTTTCAATTCTTTCACCTACTTTTTTCTCTATATCTATTCCTATTAGAAGAGCAGTTTTTCTTTTAGTACAACTGAGTTTCAACCCTGCCATAGCAGAAATATTTCAAAACATGATTCAGGCTCAGGTTCAGCCATTTGCGATGGGGTTGGCTCACTTCTAACTCAATAAGCTACGTATTCTGCTAGCTGAAATTGTGATGAAGTTATGCTTCCTTAGATTTTCCACATAGATATTGGTCTGCAATGCATTCTATTACTATAGATTTTTCAGGTTACATTGAAAATAAATCTACGGTATATACTTAATACCATCTAAAGCACAGCAGCATATAAATGGGAGGGGATATTTTAAATCCCCCTGCTATGCCTTCATCAGTCTACCTCTGGAAAGAGCCAGGAGCCATGGATTGTGTAACTGCTTGGGTGAGGAGGAGATCAGTGGGATTGGTGAGAAGAACTTTCAAATCACAAATGGTCCCATTCCAATCCATTTAGCTGCACCTCCCCAAATGCATCCCCAAATTTTCAAAATCTTCATCCTAGGGATTGCCTTTATTCTGTTAACTCTTCTAATTAGGAACAGAATATGAAGGGCAATCACCCAATTATCTCCAATCAGGGATCCTTTTCGCACCTTACCTTTCCACAGTGCTGGGGTGCGGTGCTTGTGCGAACAGCCTCTGGAGGAAGACTCTCGTTTCCCTGCCTGTTCAGCTCTGCACAAGCTTCCTGCTCACGCAAGAGCCCCGCCTCTTCCTTTCCCAGTGCAGCCTGGGATCTTTCCCAGCCTGCATTGGACAGGAAGCATGACCGGCCCAGCTCTCAAGGCTCTGCACGTCAGGTAAGTGAGCACAGGGCACTGGAGTGATGCGCGATTGCGCAGCACTTTCACCTTCAAGCCGAAAATGAAAAAATGCATGTGCGGTCCGCGTCAGGCCTTTGAGCGTCGCGCAAATGTGAGTGCATCGTGTAGACCGGTCCTCACATTTACGAGACACTCAAGGGACCCTTTCGCATTGGAAATGCTGTGCAAAAAGGACCACAGATTGAATCTATGTTTCATAAACTTTCCAGTCAGAGACAGCAAGTAATAGCAGTGATCTTCCCTTGTGCTATTTACTCTACCAATGGGGAAGGCAGCAGTGCACTGGGAATTTCCCCCAGTTTTCTCTGTTTCAAGATAAGAGTGGGGAGCGCTGGCTACCTCACCTTCTCCTCAGTTGGAGAAAACGTGAGGCATACAAAACTTCGAAGTTTCATGGGCCTACTGCAGGAACATTATTGCAGGGTACTTGTATCTCAGAGCCAGCTTTCACCCAGTGTGTTTCCCAATGTACAGGATGGGTACAGCTTCAGGGACTCTGGCACCAGCTGCCAGAATTCTCCTGCAGCCAGTACTTGAAGCTACTCTCATCTTTTCTCCCCATCTCACTATAGCATAGCAATAGCATATGTATTTCTACACCACTTATCAGCTAAGTGCTCTCTAAGCAGTTTACAATGTGTAAGCTAATTGCCCCCAACAAGCTGGGTACTCATTTTACCAACCTGCAGAAGGATGGAAGGCTGAGTCAACCTGGAGCCCAGCAGGATCAAACTCACAACTGTGTGGCTGCAGTACCAAGATTTAACCACTGCACCACCAGGGCTCTCACTACCACCTCCCCCAGAGGAAACCTGGAAGGAATAAAGTTAGAGACTCAGTTGTTTAGACTTTTGGAAGCTTCAGGCAGCTCTCTGGCTGGGAACCTGTGACACCGAGGTATGGCTATGCTGAGAAATGCAGGACAAAATAGTTCATAGTTAAATTCTGAACTCATGATAAAGCAGGAGCAGGTTACCCACTTCTATCCACTGGCAGCAGGCAACCCAGAGTTCTTCTGATACCCACCCCCAGTCAGGCAATCTTGTTGTTGTTCCTAGATACTGACAGGAGGAGACAGCCCTTTCGATAGGCCTAGGCTCTTCTAAATGGCAAAAAAGATCTCACTTTTCATTGACATAGGTAGGGGAAGGATGGCTTTAGTGCCTTGTCAAATATCATGTACTTCCCTCCAGCAGGTTCTGCCACACAACCACATTACACATGAGAGAATGTGGATCAACAATTTCTTTTCTATGGATGGAAGGTGCCTCTGTCTGATATTAGGGGATTTACCCCCTCCCACACACCACAGGTCATCAGATTCAACAGCAATACCCAACCCTCTGTGTAACATATTTCTGGGGCTAGAGGGGCCACCACTGACAGAGGAAAGGCAGGGATCACCTTTGTTCCATCCAGCTGCACAAGACAGATCCAAACTAATGTTCAGAAATACTAACTACAGAACATATTGGAGCCTGAATGCTGGGAAAACGCAATGCTCCTACAGCACACTACCTTGTGGAAGAAAAAATGGGGACAGCTTATTTACATAAAGCAACTATGTTTGTTTGTTTGTCTTCAAGATACATCTCTCTCTCTTTCATTTCTCAACTCAAAAGCCAATCATCTTCCAGGCTTGTTGATGAATTCAAAGTTCTTCTGCTTTTGCTTCATCTCACCTACAGTCATCACTGATAGTTATTTCTGGAGCATCTTAATTTTATTAAGCAGTCGCTTCAATTCTTCCTCTTTTCTTCTTCTCTCATCATAAACTAACTGCAATTTTCTTCTTTCTTTCTGAGTTCTGTGTTTAACTGGATTAAGAACTCTCTCATAAACGTTTTACTAGCATCCCATATTACTCCAATCTCAGTGCCTTTATCTATGTTATTTTTTTTTAAGTCAGGGTTTTTTTTTGCATTTTTAAAGATACTTGCCTCATGAAGTAAATAATCATTCTGTCCCCAACAACCTCCCAGTCTTTTCACCTTCAGCATTAGAGCTTTCTCTTTGTCCCACTACTGTCCCAGGCTCAGTTGGTGAAGACACAAGAAAGAGTGTTCTCAGTGGCTGCTCCCATCCTCTGGAACTCTGTTCCTTGGGAAGCTAGGCTGGCTCCCTCCTTGGTCTCCTTTCACCAGCAGGTAAAACCATTCTTATTTAAGCAGGCTTTTAATATTTGAGAAGGTGGGCTTTTAATTCATCATGATATTTTTAAAATGTGTTTTATGTTTTTTATGTTTTTAATTGTTTTAATTTTGTTATTAATATTTTAAACTTTTTGGAAGCCACCTTGGCTCTCACTCCCGGAGAAAGGTGGCATATAAATATAATAAATAAATAATAGAGTTACAGGCCTATGATCTGAGAAGGTCCTTGGTAAATTGTCAACTTTTTATGCCTAGTTCTCTAGGTTTAGGCCACCAGATTTGAAGGTTGAAGGTTTCTGGTCTTCTACTCATCATTGAATCAGATTTACCACCTTCAGCTAGAATATAAAGCCTGTCACATTTTGTTGCTAAATTAGCAACTTATCAAAATGTTAGACCATAGAACTTCAGTGTTAGCTTCCCCCTACATATACACTTACTTTTTATTGGGATAATGAGCTGTGGAATGACAGGAAGGATCTTGTTCCCCCATGTTCCAGCATATCATGGATGCCTTGTCGAGCAAAAAACTCATAGGGAAACTGCATTTCACACAGACCATCAAAAAAGAGTGGCAAATAATGATGATAGTCCAGCTTCTCAATCTCTACCTAAAAATGACACAGAAAAAAGAAAGTACAAATTAAGAATCAAGGTAAGATATTTCATGGCAGTGTTGCACTGTTCAGGGTCCACTAGGATACTCAAGTATGCCAGCTGTAATGATGATGGATTCCTTGGGCATTCATGCACTAGAACTGATGTAGCAACCTTTTATAGCTGATTTATCATTTTTAATTTCCAAATATTATTTCATATGCTGGATGTAGAATATAAGACATTGAATCATTATTAATAAATCCAATTCTAACAAGCAAGTTGATTCATCAAGTGCACAGCTATCTAAATTTTCAAGGCTAAAGCTGAAAATAGAAACTATATTCTGGTGCATTAAAGTTGTTAAAAAACTGGCTGTACTTACACTGTTGTGAATATACTACTAGTATAGCCTGCTCTCTTCTGCATGCATGAATGTGAGGTCACATGAAGCATTGCTTCCCTTTATAGTCCATGGATGTGATGGGCATACACCCACGCCACCAATGGATGCACTCATGTTGCATCCAGTGGCTACAATGGGATTCAACACTCATATTTTTTGTTTTATGCAAGGGTTTCTTAACAAAATTCTTACATATAGGGAAGACACACTGTATATATACTGTAACTATAGAACAACAATCTGATTAAGGAATATTAGTAATGTGCACATAGTTACAAAGACCAAACTGGATACATTCAAATCATTACTATTTTAATTGTAATAGTACACATATGAATGGGCCATCTTTAATCTGATATCTCAAAGAATTTATCAGATCAAAAAAAGTTTAACAAATGTTGATCTTCCTTCTTCTTTAAGCAATCATCATCCATACATATTTTCTATACAGCATTCTGCAGAAGAAAACAACTTCTGATGTTATCATTTCACTGCATCAAATCTTTCCTTGCAATGTGAAGACTAAGAAGGTATTTTTAGGTCTCACTATTTTTTAATATTTTTATTATTGCATATACTTTCAAACAATCAAATGGAAGCTCTGTATTTGACCTGTCCTTCAATCATGTTGCACACCATATTTTAAATAGTTTTAACATCTAAGAATTCTGCCTCTAAATTTAATAGTTCAGTCTGAAGCAACTATCTTCATTTTACATTCAGTCTTGAAGTGAGGTTTAGTTTATTTAATCAGACCATTGTATTTCACAGCTATTATCAAGTACTTATCTCTGTTTATAGTATTTAACCATATGGAGTTTAATTAGCAATTTGCCTGATTTATAGTGGGCTAATCTGTCAGTATACTGACAAATTTTTCATGAGAAATCATCAATCATGTGTTACATTTACAAAACTTCTTAAAAATGTATTACTATAATACAGCTCTTCCATAGGTATGTAGTGATTGGTAGCTGGTAACATTTTGGAAAGGTTTCAATGAATTTCTTGAAGAATCTGGTGTGAGGGAGTGAAGCTAACTGTTCTTTATCTTGCATGTTTAATAACTGTCTACAACACAGAATCCAGAAGTATGTTAGAAATAAATTCTACCATGTTAAAACTTTTACTTCTGTCTTTATTATTTAGCTTTGAAAGGTGAACACTATGCAAATGCGCAAATACAAATATGGGGGTTTTTCTCTATTTTTTTTAAACTCACAATATGATTCTAAATTTTTCAGCTCCTCCTAAAGTATTCCTTAGTTTTAGTCAGAACTAAAAATCCTTGGGTGCACAAATCTTATCTGCTGGCACACTGGCAACAGCTCTGTGTACCTTTATTTATTTTTTTCTTATAGAAATATAACTTTTGAATCATGCAAATAGCAATAGCAATATAAGCCAGAAAATCAAAAGGAAAGTAAAGGACTGGTATTTATGACAAAAATCAGGGCTCAAAATTTATTATGTATTTTTTTTCCCAATGGAAAATGGGTTATTTATATTAAAGCTTTTAAAAGCACTAAATTGTTATGCACTTCTCATATATCCTTCAATAAAATAATTACTGATTTTAATTTATGTAACACCTAGATTTAATAGGTTGTTGTGGGTTTTCCGGGCTTTGAGGCTGTGTTCTATTGATATTTTCTCCTGATGTTTCACCTGCATCTGGGGCTGGCATCTTCAGAAGATCCT
Source organism: Iguana delicatissima (assembly GCA_948472985.1). Classification (NCBI taxonomy): domain Eukaryota; kingdom Metazoa; phylum Chordata; class Lepidosauria; order Squamata; family Iguanidae; genus Iguana; species Iguana delicatissima. The sequence goes on along the minus strand of CAOKZL010000289.1, from coordinate 1,679,872 downwards.
CCAAAGATGCCAGCCACAGATGCAGGCAAAACGTCAAGAGAAAATACTAATAGAACGTGGCCTCAAAGCCCGGAAAACCCACAACAACCTATGGATTCTGACCATGAAAGCCTTTGACTTTACACCTAGATTTAAGTTTCCCAAAGCAACCTGCACAACAGTCTTTTACACATTACATGTACATGGTCGTTCATAAGCAATAGCAATAAAATTCTGATAAGATGGAGGTTATATGGTTCTTCAATCCAGGAGTGGAGTCAATAACTTGCCTTGGATGGGACTGCACTCCCTCAGAAGGAGCAGGTGCATAGCTTTGAGTATGCATAGATGCATCTCTGTCAATGGAGGATCAGGCCCACAGTGCCTGGAGCCAGCTTTGACAAGTCCAATTGTTTATATTATAATTATATTATTAATCTGTTTAAATTATTGTTTTTGAATTATTTTAAATTATTTATATTTATTTGGCGTACCAGTACCATGCCAATGACACTCAGTTCTACTTCTCCTCACCATTGGATTCAGCTGGGGCTGTGAAGGTGCTGGAACAGTGTCTGGATGCTAGGGATGTAATTCATTACTAGGTTTCTTCTCAAAGGAAGCAAGACGTAATTTCAGCAATATTCTTCCTGCTGTGAGACAATCTTCAAAAACCATACATTTACCAAAGCTATTCAAAATTCAAGACTGAGGCCATTTCCGCACTAGAGTGTTATAGTGCTATGGTTCCACTTTCAACATCCTATGGAATCCTGGGGTTTGCAGTTTCGGGAGGGGCTGCCCGGCCTGTCCTGAAACTGCAAACCCCAGGATTCTGTAGGATGTTGAAAGTGGAATCATAGTGGTATAACACTCTAGTGAGGAAATGGCCTTACTCTGTGCCAAATTTGCACATGGTTGTTTTGCACAGAAAACAGTATTTTCCTCACAAAACACAGCATTTTCTGTGGAGAATAATATTCAATGCAGAAATATTAATTCTAGTACTGAAAATTCAGTTTTATGCATAGAGAGTTCTGTTGTTGTTTTTTTGCAAATCAGCCATGCATGCATTTTATGCAGAGTATAAAATTATAGCATTTCCCCCAATTATGGCGTTTTCTGTGTGAAAAACTGCATGTTCTGTACAGAAATGGATGCTTCTGCACTGAAAAATTACAGCATTTTCCACTCAGAAAATGCTGTTTCCTGTTGACAAAATGGTGGTTTTTACACAAAAGCACAATGTGCGAATTTTGCATAGACTAAGTCTGAACTACGAAGATTCTCATCAGTCCATGATGCTTCTTGTCAGGATTTCTCAATATTAAAATGAAAACAAGTTTTTCAACCATTTTAAAAATATTTTCTAGTATTCTTCCCTTTCCTACTGGATGTTGTAATAGGCTAGATGAGAGCCAATAACTTGAAGCCAAATCCTATTGAGACAGAAGCAAAATGGGCTAAATGGGGTTGCACTCCCTTGAAAGAGCAGGTATGTAGTTTGGAGTACCTTTAGATCTATCATTGTCACTAGAGGCCCAGGTGGACTCCATGTGTTACTGCAGCCTAGGCCTATCCGGAGATAGCACCCGATATCGTTTTCGATATCAAACCATTCGGCTTTCCCCTGCCACCCCGTTCCATGTGTTTGCGAGGCCACCAAACAAGCACGCAAACAGGCACAGCCAATAATTGCCAAGACATTCCTTTCTCCACCTAGGCAGGTCAGACATAGCCGGTTCGTCGCTTCAGGGACCTCTCCGGCAAACACCTCATTAAGTATGCGTGATACTAACAAAGGCTTCCTGCCTTGAGCAGGCTACTGGACAAAGGTTGTGCTGTCCACTAGGAAGCGCTGTGCATTTGCATACCGGGTACACTATTGTTAATTCGGCTTTGACTCAATCATGCAAAGTTGTGACCTTTCCGAGACATTGTCTCGCACCCAAAACTCATTGTTGTCCCTGAGTAAGGCAGAGCCTGCAGTTCCCAATTCACCCTATAAAAACCCCTGATTCCAAGACCTTCCTCGGATCGCTCCTGAGTTTCATCCCGTCTTGCTGCTGCTGAGCTTGGCGAGCTCCCCTCAGCTAATTGAGCTGAGTTTCTTCTCTGCGCCCCCGGATTTTCCGCAAGGTCCAGGACGATGAGACAGGTGTCGTATCACCCATTTTCCCCAAAAATCTCTATCCTTAACTTAAGCTCTATCTTCTTAGCTAGCTGTGTGATTGTGGTGTCTAATATTTGTCTGTCTGCAATAAAGCATCATTTTCATTACTGTACATCTGTGTGGCTGCTTGGTTGACCTGACCCCATAGACGCTGGGTCATAGGATCCTGCTAAGTTACCCTGCCTCTCGCTAGCTTAAGAGAATGCTCCAGCTAATTTTCCCCAGAATTGTGTGTTGTTGTTTGGTTATTTAGGTGTCCCTTCCAGGACCCCCAGTAAACACGGTAACACATGGCTCAGAAGCCCTGGGCCAGCTTCAACTAATTTGCCAGCCATTACCTTTCCAGATTAGGGATAACTTAGCCACTGTAGCTCATGTTCTGATAACTTTCCAATTAGCCTACTACAATGCTCTGTATGTGACATTACCCTTCAAGAGAACTGTGAAGCTGCAGTTAATGCAAAATGCAGCAGCAACATTTCTGCCTGGCACATCCTTGAAAACCATGTAACATTGGTTTTTAAAAGATTTAAAGTGACTGGAAGTACTGATCAAAATTCATTACCATAGCTGGCAGTGATATTCAGAGCACTTAATGTCTTGAGACCATCATACTTGAAGGTGCACCTCTCCATAAACATATCTGTCCAAAACCTGAGATCTTGCAGAAGGGTCTCCCTCTGTGTCCCATCAGTGGAAGCAATGCACTGTGGGAGGACATGAAAAAGGGCCTTCTGTCATGTATGCAATGCCCTCCCCCTTAGAAGCCCAACTGGTGCCAAGGTTGCCATCCTTCTGGTGCCAATTGAAATGTGAGTGTTCACTAAATCCTTTGGGGCCACAAACCCGTCACATGTACGTGGCTTTCAATCAATCAATCAATCTATCTATTTATTTATTTATTACCCCTCTCTCTGCTTAGTATCCAGGGTGGCTAAACTAATTTAACCAGTTCTAAACGGTCTTTTCAAGTTTTTATATTGTTTGTTTTTAGCATTTTATTTTTACATAGTTCAAATGAGTCAGGTTGATTTTAGTGTTTTCTGCCCTAAAATCTTTAGATAGAGGATGGAATATAAATATTTTAATAAATAATAAATAAATGTATTTTATTGTATGTCACTCCGAAATCCTTGGGATGTAGGGTAGGATACTCTCCTCCTCCTCCTCTATGATGAGCACCTGAATAAAAAGTTGCTGAAATAAAAATGATCCAGATTACAGGAATACTTAAATCAGCTGGTACCAGTTCAGCTACCAGATAAACACGGCTTAAGAGCTGCTACCCAGAACCTCTCTTATATTCTATGTTGCCTACTACCTTACAGAAAGTGAAATTCACCTCTACCTCTTCAGGCTCAAGAGTGCAGAAGCAGAGTTATCTTTATCTCTAATTACTCAGATATTGCTTGGGTTTAAAACAATTCAGTGGAAATACTGTAGCAGCTCCAAATAGGGGTTTCAAGGAAGTCACTTAACTGCTAACAAAGTCATCTGCAGAATTTCTAAAAATCTCTCTCTGTGTATGAAAGTATATGGATGCATATAGGATAGAATTCAGATTTAAGAAGAAAGTAGCTCTGGTTTGCCCACCTCTTCAACCTCCAATACTGTGATGTCACAACTTTCTATCTCTCTACCACGATCCAGATTACCAAGGTGTGCCACAAGCACAAAAATAAGTATAAAGCCAATAATGCTAGCATATTATTTCATCCACAGCTACACAGAATAAACCAAACAAATAGCAAGCATATAATTAGTGTATTCTCATATGCATCTCACATTCTTACATAAAATGCATAACTTCTCCCCAATCTGTTACAGATGAAGACTACTACTGAAACAAGATTAGATACAGGACAGTGAGGGAATCATTGAGAGGTAAGTGTCAAAACATACACAGAACACTAGATGAGTCAAGAAAATGAACCACAAAGCCACAAACTACAGCTCAATTTTATACACATTAATTTGCTCAAGGAATGAGGCAAGATTGCTAGGGCCTAGTGAATGAGCCCCAAATGTTCATTCCATTACTTGAACATTTTAACTAAAGCTTCACCCACTAATCTTGCTTACCCTGCAGAAACATTAGCATTCAGCTGCAAGTCCTGGAGCAATAATGCAGTCAGGAGTAATTTAAAATGCAAACAGGTGATTTATTAGGGCAATAATGGTGAGCATCCATACAAACTAGGGAAGTTAATGTTTTCAGAATTCAGGGATGTGATCCTTAATCAGCCTCAATATTATCAATTCAGTAGAGTATTTGCTCTGCTAACCACAGATTAGGTCTCCAGGCCTGGTTGATTTTATTAACAGAAAAATTAGTTTACCAAGCATCAAAGCTTCACACTTCAGTTCAAACTGAACACTCTAACTTGAAAGACCAAAAAGAACAGACTTCCCTGAGCCCAAGCATTCTTCCATCCGGGCCTGTGCACCTATTTTTGTTTCTCCATCCCTTCTATTCCAAAGGTTGAATTGTTGAGATTCCCCATAGGCAGGCAGAGGGAACACACTGTTCCCAAACTTCAGTTTCATTAGATTTCTTTACAGCCTCAAGAAACGATAGTAATAATTTCAAAAAGTACTGATTGATTCTGCCCAGGTTTTTATCTTTCTTTCAGCAGAGAAAATATAGATTTGAAAAGAGTATCTGTTCATAAAGAAAATCCACAGGCAAGGAAAAGAGCACATTTGCTCTGCCCGGCTTTTGCCAACATGGGGAGGCCTCTGCAGACTGCGCATGCTCTGCTGTATGGTGATCTGCTCCTTCCGGTTATTTGTTTCTTTACCTATCTTTGGTTTAAAATCAAATTAAAATAAGCTGAAAGTTAATTTCCCAAACACATTTTTTATTTATTAAAACATAGGCCATTTCCATACGGGGTGAGGGAATCGCCCCGTGACGCTACTTACCGGACTTCTTGGCTCCCTGGTCCAGTCCACGTCACTCCGGAGCAATGCGTGCTCATTGATACGCACTGCTCCGGCGTCCCAAATGGCGGCTTCTGGTTGGTCGAAGCTCTCGACCAACCGCTGAAGCTTGCCAGCCTAAAGCCTGCCCCCAGCAGATCACAGGCTCGCATTGGGGCAAATCTGCATAAGGGAGCGGGCTCGCAGTGGCGCGCTCCGTGCTTTTGAAAGACCTATTTTTAGCGGTCTTTCAAAAGCACGCTGGATGACCACTTGGGGTCGTTCTGGAGCAGGCTGAGGTGTGGATCTATGTTAAGTAGGTCCGACCCAGTCCATTCCCAGGTGCAGACATCCTCCTTGGAGGACTCTCTGCCCCCTTTTAAAAACTCCGTGTGGAAATGGTCATAGTTTTCACAGATCTATATTTCCAGATTTTCAGCTGATCTTACAGAGTCCCAATTTCTCCTCCTCCTCCCATATGTTACTCATGTGTTCCTCGCGACCACCTGCATACATATTTCAAAGCTGCTACAATTGAGTAGTTCTATCCTGTTTCAGGATGACAAATACCCAGATGAGTGCACTTCAAGTTGGAGAAAACAAACAATGGAAAAGCCAATGTCTTCCATGGTTATATGGGGGGTGGGGAGCGGATCCATAAGAACAGAAGCATGGTTGGAGCAGTCTAGGACTTAAGCATGAAAAGCAATGCAAGGAAGATCACATACCAGTCAAGGAGTTACTGAGGCGAAAAGTCCAAAAAGCAAGCTAAAGTTTAGGAAACTAGAGAATCAGAAATGTCATGACGTCAAACAGAGATAGCAAAGCTACAGTTTTGCAGCACGGAACTGGCCTTGGCCGTGCTGATTTATAGGTAGCTGTAGCTCAGCACACCAGTCCTAATTATCCCGGCATTTCCTTTTAAAAGAAGGATATGGACTCACCTGTGCTTTTGTCGTTGCCATTTCACTCTGCGACACTCTGAAGGAAGAGGTAGCTCATCCTCCAGCTTCCTCTGTTCAAGATCTAAATGTGACTTTTGCTAAAAGATTGTGGGTGGAGTTGAGAATCCAATCCACCTACAGTGAACTCAACCCAACTTCTGTGTAATGGCAGTACAAAACTCACTGCAGAGTGATGGTAGGGACTCAGAATGTAGTAGTGTCAAAGGAAAGGAAGTCATGGGTGCTGTATTGAATGAGAAATGCCCAGCATGGGTCTTAAGTACCAGTCATATCTCTGCTACACAAACATTAAAGGATCAGATGTGTGACAGAGTGAAAGACAGAAATAACGAGGTGCAGAAGTAATCATAAGGCATAAAGACCACTTGTATCAATACTTTTGCTTTATTTCTATTCAGCTGGGGATCTATGGGCTAAAAGAAAGAAATCAAACAGCAAGAACACAGTTTCAAAACAAAAATGAAATAAAACTGGAGTAAACCTTAGTGAGGTAGGAACTGGAAATTCTTGTGGAAATAGAAGTGCAGAAAGATGAAAAAGGACACAGCATTTCAAAAAGAAAATGGAAAATGGAGAGAAAACAGGAAAGACCACTGAAACCTCAAGGAGTACATAAAATACATTGCAGTTCAGTAAATAATTTGCTGACAGACTCACAGACTAGAGTTGTATAATGTTGGGGAGAAGGAAAACAGAATTGCTGACCAGAGGGGCTGAGAAAAGTTGGGCCAATGCAGATAGTAGTTAAGCTAAGGTACTTGAAAAGATTATCAGAAAATAGGAGCATCAAATCTTTTTCCATTACACTAGAATAGGTTAAAGCATCTGAAAATGTCTGCCACGAAATATTGCATATTATCTCATACTGTTTTAAGAACATAATTCTAGAGATAACTTGTAAAAATCTTGATTTATTTTAGTTCAACACCGAACATTTTCTTTCTCTAAGTACACTGAATTTTTAAGTACACTAGTTTTAAATATATTTGTGGCTTGTGTAAATTTAGGTTGTATTTTTGTCATTGTCACTGTTGTGGCAGTGAAGATGTTACTAGAATTCTGACACAATGTTTAGTATCCATGGGATATCTTCCAAACTTATTCTTCCAAGTCCACATGAGAAAGCTTTTTGTTGGAATGGGTCATTCACAGTGCTTGGAAAAGTTATTCATGCAACTTCCTGATAGCTGGTTTCCTGGATGGCTGTCATTGATGGAACTGTCTACTATCCAACTGCATGAATGACCCATTTGTTTTCACATGAGTGCAGACATGGGAATCACTCCAGGATACAAACAGTACAACAAATTTGGCTTTTTGTCTTGGTATAATTGAGGAGAGGGAGTATTTCTTTTTGGTGCAACAATCTTTTAAACAATAACAACCTTTTAAATACCAGAACAGAGAATGCAAGCTCATTTTCATGCTGGCACTGTAGCACAATATCACAGTATCCACAAAAATGCAGTTAGACTTTCAGAGTTCAAGGTCATGTCCATAAAGGAGCAACCACTACATGTATAAAGGCACGACACAGACATATACACCAGGAGCAATAGAAGCTATAATTTCATGCATATTCAATAGTACGTTCTATTGAATTCAGTGGAATTTCTGTATGTATGAGGCACAGGATTGTGTTTTACTTTGAAATTACCCTCCCCTCTTGACAGAGACTATCCCCTTAAATGTTGATGTCTAAAACCATCAATTGTGCCTTCCAAAATTCTTGTTGATCCACATTATATATATACCTGCCAGTTCATTTTGAAAATCAAGAATAAATAGCAGAAGAAATACCATTCTTTTCTGTTGATTTCCATCTTTTTTCAGCATCTTCCTCAAGATCCCATGAGGATTACCATGAAAGCTAACAACGAGTAAGTTTTATGTGAAAAAAGAATGAAAGAGACATGCAGACTCTTTTTAGGCAACGGAAAACAAGGACCACTGTCAGCGAGGGCCTGCAAATATTTCAAGGAAGATGGGAGAAGATCCAAAAGCTGTCTTGGCTGTCAGCACAGAGTTTGATGGCCTATTCTGCAAATGCTGGTCAGTCACCTCCAGCTACAAATACAAAATGCATCTTACAACAAACAAGTAGCAGGTTCATTATGTGGCTTTACGATACGAAGGTCACTCAATACCAAAGCTAATATCAAGTCAATCACGTTCTTTTACAGTACCAAAAAGGCTAACGTAATTATAATCAAGTGTCATCATAGAGAAACCCCAAAAGTGTTTCAGTCACAGGGAGCTGGAGATAACTTATCTTGTCTACTACTTGGACAGTCCTCTTAGGCCATTTCCGCACTACACTCTTATAGCGCGATTATTCCACTTTCAACATCCTATGGAATCCTGGGGTTTGCAGTTTCAGGAGGGGCCAGCCGGCCTCTCCCGAAACTGCAAACTCAAGGATTCCACAGGATGTTGAAAGTGGAATAATCGCGCTATAAGAGTGTAGTGCGGAAATGGCCTTAGTATTTCTAGAATGCAAACACTGGAGGTACCCTGGGAGGGTCTTGTGGATTTTATTACATACCCCCCCCCGCAATAATTTGAGCAGTGATCCTAGGGGGAAAAAAGCAAGCATGTGACACTTCCACACAAGTTACCATTCCATAAAAAGCCCATAGTTCTTGAATTTAATATGGACTTCCACAATGGTATGTTCTAGAGGTGTGATGTAAAATCCACACGTTGCAGACCTCATGACATAAAAAGTTCCCCAGTCCCTCACTGGCATGTCAATAATGAATAGTTGTCAAAAATTGCAGTATTGCAAGTCTATCCACAATTTAGGGTTTATTTATTTGGGGGGGAGTGCATGCAAGTTTCTATGTGCAGAAGGTAGCATTATCTGGACAGAAGACAAGTTTCTGGCATAGAAAACAACATCTTCTGTGCAGAAAATTCTGTTTTCTGTGCCAAAACTTCTTGTTGAACCATGATGCTTCTTACTCCTCTAGGGTTTTTGACACTCACGAAAATACTTTTTTTACCTTTGGCAAGTAATTTTCAAATAGTCTTTTCATTCCTAGATACAAAAGAACCAACCAGTTTTAAAAATATGACACAGTTTTTAAATAATATTGTTTACACAAGCAGAACCACTTTCTTCCAAGAATGCACAATAGAGTAACAAGCTCATAAGATGCACTGCTATAATATTCCTGTAAAAGAGCAATGCAATTGAAATAAGCCATCTCTTAGTGGCTTGTGGTCCCAGCAAAGGAAGAAGCACCTCATCCCATGCCACTGCAGAGTGAGGAAGGGCACCTGCTTGGTTGCTGATAGCCCTGCTCCTAACAGATAAGGTAAAGTCTCTCTTTTAGGAATCCTGCTGGCCATGGCTTCAGAAGACATTTTGATGTCTGAGATGAAGAACAAATTTCCTCTTCACCTATCTAGTTTCTTGTTGAGAAATCAGTGAAATTGCCAGCTGAATTTCAGTGCAGCTCTGGCAATCGGACAACATCCACTGCTGTACCTGAAGGTCACAGGCTTGCTAAAGAGACACAGAGTAGGTCTGGTGCCAAACCTCCTACTGCCCACCTACAAATCTTGGAAATAAAAAAGAAAGAGAGAGCAGGATCAGAAGAGAAACTTCCAACACCAGTGAGTGTTATCAGTTAACTGCAGAACTACAGGGACAGAAAGGGATGCGTATGGGATCTCAGTAGTTTCCAAAAAAGAAAAAGAAAAATTACAAAGCATATGATGTACCCACTTCTGTTTTCATCCTCCAGACTCATGTATAGAAGTAAGGGCTCCTGGTCATATATCACCAAGGGTCCTAATGCATGGCTGTACCTGAATGCGGGGGGGGGGATCATATGGTCCTCCAGATGATGTTAGACTGAAATAGCCAGCAGCTTTAGCCAATATAGTCAATAACGAGGAATACTGACAGTCCAACAGCATCTGTAGGGATGCATTGTTACCAGGCCACATACCCCCCCTCCTTGATACAGTTTAATTGGCAAAATATCTAACTGCCATGAAATACAAATTATATCCTGCTATGACTGGCAAAGAAAAATAGACTGCACATGTGCATTGCCAAACTAGCTCAGATTGAGACCTCAGGTCATGGCTAGATCATAAACAGGGAAACTCTGGAAATAATGAACTGGCAGATGTCTCTCAACAATTCAACTTTTAGAAACAATAGCCCTGAAACTGCTTCCACAAAACAACTGATTGTCTTTGACCTTCCCCCTTTGTCCATTAAAACTCAGGCCCTTTTCGCATGCCTTTTTTTTTGCACAAGAGCCCCTTGAGCCTTGCGTGAGTGGGAGCATCACTCCGTACAACGCACTCCCACTCACGCGACGCTCATGAGGCTCAAGCGGGGCGAGCGCACATTTTTTTATTTTTGGCTCTAAGCCAAAAATAATGCGTGCTCGTGCAATGCTCATGGCAGCCTCGCGCACTTACCTGCATGCAGTGCATCATCCCAGGCGAGGGGGTCGCGCTTCCTCCCCCAATGCAGCCTACAGCTCCCAGACTGTGCTGCAGAAGGAAGGGGCGGAGCGCTTGTGCGACGGTCGCACTAGGAGGAAGCCAATGCAGGAGGCGGAGGGGCTGTCGTGAGCAGCTCGCGTGAGTGGCTGCTCACACGAGCGCTGCTCCCCGCTGCCGCGACGAAGGTAGGTGCAAAAGGGGCCTCACTTTTTGTCCTCTCATTTGTCCCACCATTAAGGAGCTATCACAATTCCCATCATCAGTCTTTTGTCACCTAATGCTAATGCTAAGGCCATTAGCTCATTCTGGACCCCATCATCCACTCTACAGACTCCACTGTCTACTCTGTCAAAGGGCTATTAACACTTTCCCCCTCAAGGTGGAAAAAGATTATTTAAACTCTGGCTCTGAGCCGGATAACTTGCAGTATTTCTGCCTGTTGACTGTCACTCTGCCACTCTGATTCCTGATCGTACTACCCTTGGACTCCTAATCTAAGCCACATTGCTTCATTTCTTCTCCACTAGATCACTAAATATTGCCCACTTTGCCCTAAACGCTTGCTATCCAATCCTTTCCTCCCTTTCCTTCAGTTAGCCTTGTGTGATTGCAAGAGTGCTTGGATCTTGTGTGTGTGTGTGTGTGTTAATTCCCCTAATAAAACAAAGAAACTTACTTTTGAATCTCCAGCTGGTTTTTCCCTGCACTAGCATCAGTATACATAGATGTAAAAGATCCTTAAGGTTATCCCCCACCCCTGGGCCTCCTCTTTGAGCTAATATTCCCCACTGTTTCACAGAGGCACTGGAATTGTGGGTGGACCCGAGTCACCCACATTTTGGATAACAGCATGACACCCACCCCTAAATTAATGAAACAGCATGTACAAGAAGTTCACAGAAGTAATCCTTGGTTATGAACCTCTAAAACAGAGGCTCTAAAACAGAGGCTGCATGCAGCCAGCAGAGTGTTTTTTGTGGCCTACATGAACCCTCAAAATTCTGATTTCCAATTCTAATTTTTAAAAAATTCTTTTGCCCCCAAGTGTCCTCTAGGGAGCATGGGGACATTTACACCATTTTAGGCTCAGGAGGAACCTTTAAAAAAATATGAACAAAAAATGACTTTAACTCACTTCTTTTTGCTAAAAAAGACCTCTTTGGGGCCTAAAATGGCCTGGATGGGAGCTAAGACTTGGTTAAAATGGTCCCCATGCCCTCTAAAGAATAAGAGCATTTGGGAAAGTTTTTTTTAAAGAGGGTGACACCCTTCAGGGGCCCTTTTCGCCCAGCAACTGCCATGCAAACGGGCCCCTCGAGTGTTGCACGAATGTGAGGAGCGGTCCACACGACACACTCACAATCACGCGATGTTCCAGGGTCTGGCAGGCACCGCTCACGCACTTTTCCATTTTCGGCTTTGAGCCGAAAATGGTGGGCGCATCACTCCGAGGCCACGTGCGCACTTGCCATGCGTGTGGAGCTCCAGAGCCGCAGCACTCACGCTTCCTGCTCCAGAGTGGCCTGGGAAATTCCCAGGCTGCACTGCAGAAGGAAGAGGCAGGGTTCTTGAGTGGGCAGCAGCTGCGTAGCTGAAGGAACCGGGACACGAGAGCCTCTTGCTGGAGGCTGCTTGCGCGATCCCCGCACCCCAGCTCTGTGAAAAGGTGAGTTGCGGAAAGGGCCTGATCTCCTGAGAAGCTAATACAGCCCCCTAGCCTTTCACGGTTGCTCACCTCTGCTAAAAGAAAGGCTGGGTTAATGTCTTTCACTTCCATCTGAGATAATCAGACAGTGCAATGCTGTAACCAGAATGACTGGCTCAAGTGATAGGAGGAACAGTACAGAATACTCCTATTGATCATTGTCCAAGTCGCTACTTAACAATTACCTAGCAGACATATTTTTAATTCAAAACCCTTGTCAATTTTCAGCTACCAGGGTTAAAATATGATGACAGATTCACCAGGTCACTCACTGCCACAATTCTAAACAATAAGAATTGGCTATGGGGCAGTCAGACGTTTCTTGGCCATTTTGGAGAAAATGGAACAGATTTTCCCTCTAATGGAATCTCATTGAGCTTTACTGTTCTATGGATTATTTTCTCTGTGCTGAGTGAGAAAATAACTTTAGGAACCATTCAAAAAGTGTGTCATGTATTAACGGTAAGGGAGGGGATAGTAAATGCCTGACAAGAGAGAAAGGAGCAGGAATTAAAGCTAGCTTTGACCCCAAAGACCCCCGCTGTGTTTCTAAATTTGATGTTCATCCATGAATTATTGCCAGAGGAGCAAAGATCTTCAACCAACCTTATGCCTATCTTATGGTCTTTTGTAAAAAGTCTGCTATTTTGCAAACTTTTACAAGAGAACACTGTGAAATATAATTGTAACATAATGTCTTTGAAATGCCTAAAGATACCCTTTTATCTACTGTGATCATATGATTATTGAAGGTCAATCTGAGTTGGCTCATGACATCATTACATGGCTCATTACGTTAAATATGGCTACCATTTTAGGAAAATGGTAATTTTCACTTGTGACTCCATTTTTCTTCAGATTTGTAGTTTTAATACGTGGTCCAATATCTTTCCAACTACAGAAATCAAGCAACACGTCTTGAATAGTCCATATTCTTTTTCTATCTTGTGGGATGATGTCAGCTTTCTATGAATTCTCCACTATTGTTTGAAATGAGATTTTTCTTCAGGATTGTAGCATGAAAGATATAAGACCCTATTTTGCATGACCTCCTCCAGACTACACAAGTATTCTGGTGCCTTCCTAGTATCTCCTAACAAGAAACATTGTATTTCAGTAAAATAAATGATCACATTATGATTCATATAAGGGGAAAATACTATCAATCTACAATTAAAATAAAATACAGAAAATGTAGAAATATAATAGTACATACACTTTACTCTCTACACTGTAATTTATACTACAGTAAAATTCCCACCTGTGTTGCTGTAAATCAGACTTCCTCTCCCTAGCCATTTAATTTCACTAATGGCATTATTTTAAATGTATATAAATACTTAAATGAATCAACATTTTAAATGAACAGGGGATGAATACCGCTTTCCTCAGGAACAAAACAATCCTATTCTGCAGAGTGTCATGGCTGGGTGGCAAAAACACAGAACCACATATCAGACTAAAGTATCCTATTGCCTGAAGCTGTGTACTAATTCCGATGGCCCTCTTACATTGATTTAATGTAGAAAACTACTGTACTATTTAATTTCTCTTCTTTATATTCCTCCAGGGTTAAATCTTGTTTTAGCATCAACTACAGAGCAAATAAACTAGTAGTTATTTCAGACATTGTAGCTTTTACATGTTGGTTTATTGCCCACAAAGTCCATCTGGATGTCATTTTAAATATTTACAGCTTTATGCCTTTCCATCTAAATAACAAGTGCTTCAGTCCAATTGTGGGGTGAGGTGCTATACTAAGTGGTTTTATTTGGACTCTATCTCAGCTGAAAGAGTTGCCCAACCAGGACCTTCAAAATGTATTAGTCAGTGGACAGGCACGATCATACATGACAAGACGGTGCACTAGGTTTCCTAGTTCATGAGAGTTTAAAGGTAATCAGTACTTTCAGTTGCTTTCAAAATCTGTGGCAATGTCCTACTGTATAACAGAGCTGAAATACAGATACAGTTCCGCTGGCATCACTTTTGTTGCTGTTGTTGTTCCATTTTTCTGAGCAAAGGTCTACTATGAAAGAGGGCTAGATAGTACTTCAGCAAATGTGTGAAGGGATTTACATGATTAATCCCACTTACACCAACCAGCTTTCCCTAGGAGTGTTCCCAAAAGACACTGTGTTCCCATATTCTAAATGGGCTCACTCCCACTTCCAAAGGACAGTTGTGGGGATGGGGATTTTGAAAATAAATTGAATGCTATTTGCAGGGGGAAATGAGCATATGGGGAAACTATTAAGCAACCATCATTTCCAACAAATCAGTGTGTTCCTACACATGTTAACCTTGGTGCTCATATTTGTCTTACAGGGGTAAATAATTGTTGGGTACTTCATGTTTCCCTTGTAATTTCTACTTAAAGCCAGAGATTCACAAGAAATTCCTTTCTAGCTTTGATTTTAGGCTACACTTTATTTTTGTTTTTCCTGATTTTCAGAATATTTTAAGGCCTTAACAACCTCAAACTGAGAATTTCTCACTAAAGTTCCATCCAATATTCTAGTACAATTGAGCACCTTTGTGAATCCATAATCATTATAATTTGTTAATCAGTATGGCCAAGATGGTGTACTTTGGCACCTACCAACAATAGTCTTAGAACTTTCCTTGCCTTTTCCTCCCACTGCAAACCCTTGTGTACTCTTCCAATTACTCTACAGGGTTTTCCTGTAATCTAGAACAGGATTATATGGGGCACATAGGGCTGCAAAAGGGAGAGGTAGCGACCACTTACATAGAATTAGTGGAAGTACACTAATGGTCTATATGTTTAATTTGAAAGACGTTTCAACATGCCTTTTAGGAAATGCAAATTGCTATTTTTCTTTTAAAAAAAATATTTTTAGAAAGGTGTTCAGACCTGACTTAAGAATATATAACTGATGTATTGTTGGCTTTTCAAAGGCATGGTTTATTGATAGCTTATATCTTCTTTTAGACTGAAATATTACTAAGTGCTGGGAAATACATCTTAGTATCCCATCCGACAGACAGAAACAGAATTATGTGTTTACTTTTTAAACTAGGTCAAAGACAAGAAGAATGATAATCTATTCTGTTACCAATGTGACCTCTATGTACAGTACAACCAGGCCTTATTATCCTGATGTCTTTCACTCTGCCACACACTTAAATTTCATTCAAATATTCATGAATACTCTGTCAAAAAATATTATGCAGTGCTGCCCTGGAAACCCACTTACAATTTTGAACCCTAAACTCATGAAGGTTGCAAACCTATACTCAATTTCTAGGCATAAGCTTCAATGAATGGGGGGGGCAAGAGGGGGTGTGGCTACAGTGTGTGGGGGCATGGCTACGGTGTGTGGGGGCGTGGTCACGGCATGCAGGGGTGTGGCTACGAGCTGGGATGCCCCACAAACATTGCCGCTTGGGGTGAACTGCCCCCATCACCTTCCCATCCCTACACAACTGATGCAGCTCACTTCTAAGAAGACACATATGGTCTTGTGTTGTAAGACAGGTGCCACATACTCAGCTTTCTGAATATTTTTCACTTAACAACTTGATATGTTTCTTAAGTACGTCACATTTAGTTAAGAAAGTATCTGACAGTGAAGCTTTTTTTTTTTTAATGAAAGCTTTTTTATAACTGTCTCATCCCCTTTTCCTTCTCATTCTGTGTCTAGCTGGATGATTTTATCAAGGTGAGTGAAACACATTCTTCCAATGAAGGCCTTATCTGAAGTAAACAACACAAGAAACCAAGTTTGAGTTAGGAAACAGCAGCACTCTAATCCGGTCAATCCTATTGTAGTCATGTGTATGTCACAGCAACAGCCAAGTAAACAGCAGCTGCCTCTAGAATCCCTTTCCGAGCATGTGTGAACAACAAAACAGAGAGAAAATGAGAGAGCAGGTACATCTATTGCACCACTTAACCTCAGCATGTGAGGGGGAAAAAGACAATAAATCTGTAAGGCCTTTTTTGCACAGCATTCACCAAGTGAAAGGGCCTCTGGAGCGTTGCACAATTGTGAGGAGCTGTCCACATGACATCCTCGCAACTGTATGATGCTGTTATACCCCTGATACCATGTCCTGAGAGTCCTAATTATTTTATATAAAATATAAATGAGCCATAGAGATACTGGATGGACATGTGAACAGGAGATCTCTGTCTTCTGTTTTACATCCTGGGGTGATCTGGCAATTTTGGCTCAACAGGCAACTTGAAAGGAGTTTCTGCAGCCATCAAGACCATTACTCTCTGAGAGAAAATAAACAATGCAAAGCAGGCTGGAATCTGACACCTAAGGCTTGCATCTCGGGAGAGAGATACTATCTTACAGGATACAACAAGGACGTTTTCGTTGTATTTTCTTTGAATTTCTTTTGAACTAAAAAGGGAAATAATCCATCTCAATAAAAAGATGGAACCATGTGGCTTCTCAGGAGATTGGACACTATATTTAGACACAGTTTCTGATTTTTGTCGGAGTTAGACAGATTCTTGTTGGAGAGTAAGAAGTTACCTCAGATTTGCAATACAATGGAGCTAGCTAACTCCCCTCAGCCCTTAAAGGGGGGCTGAGATGTTTTCTCTCAGCTGAAGTCTTCTGGATTGGTATCGTATGTCATCAAATCCTTTCTCTCTCATTTTCTTAATTTTCATCTCTTGCTAACTTTATAGTCTTGTATGTTTGATTGTAGGGTGTGAAGCTGAGTGATTATAAGAACTTTACTTTTCATGCTTGTTGTAGTGAGTGTAGTTAATTGATTGTAGGGATTATTATTATTTATGTTAATAAAATGCTTAAATTTGAACAATTGGTGTGATTTTGACTGGACCTGACCTTGTATACATGTGGGTTAACAATCCTTAATTACCCTGTCCTCTTTGCATGTCTAAAGCAGTGCTGAGCTAATTTTTCCCCACAAGAGACAATTTTGACAGCTTTTGGGAAACCTTTTAAAGGAAGCCCTTGTATCACATACAGATTGGTGGAGTCCTAAGCAAACGGGGTAACAACGCTGCTGGGGCTGGCAGGCACCGTTCACACACTATTTCATTTTTGGCTTCTAGCCGAAAATGGTGCACGATTGTACATCACTCCAGGGTCCCGTGCACACTTACCATGCGTGCGGAGCCTCCGGAGCCGCAGCACTCGCACTTCCTGCCTCAGTGCAGCCTGGGAAAATCCCAGGCTGCACTGCAGAAGGAAGAAGAGGAGCCCTCATGCTGCCTGCTTGCTAGCAGGCAGTGGCTGAAGAGGTAAAAAAGCGGGGACGCAAGAGCCTCTTGCAAGAGGCTGTTTGCACAATCCTCGCACCCCAGCACCAAAAAAAGGTAAGTTGCAGAAAGGGCCTAAGTCTAGCCACCAAAATGAGTAACATAGGGAAAATAGAGGCTGATGAAAGAAAAAGTCTCCCCTGGATAGATTTTGGAAGAAGCATTCAAGTGGTGTATAGAAGGTTCAAAATGTTTTGTTTACTTATGTAAAACTCTCCTGAAACATCTTGAACTGCTCTTCTATTTTGTGGTATGAGAACTTATTCCTGTTCTTTCCATGTTCTTTTGAACTCTGGTACCAATTTTTCATTAAAGAAATAATGCCCAGGAAAAAAGTCTACTATGTTACTTGAGGCATTCTTGTATTTCCAAAAGTAACAGTGGCCCTAACTCTAGTGCTGTTTATCCCTATGCAGTACTTCTGTACATATGATAAGATGTATGTATCCTTAATAAAATATATGTGTGCACCATAATACTGTACAGAAAATGTTAAGTCCCTTGTCCAGGGAGTTTATTGTTTTATATTCTCAACAATAATTTGTGAGAAGTACATAAAGGAAAACATTTATCTTAGCAGAACTTAACTATGGGTACATTCCACTGGAAACAAAAGGCTGCAGCTTTAGGCCATTTCCACAATACGGTCCCAGCCCAGCACAGAGATGTGTTGAGGCCGTTCTGTGACATATGCTACTCCACAATGTCATCGTGGTCCCTATCATGTGTCACGTTGCACTGCAGAAGGAAGGAATATGTCCTGAACACTACCATCTGCCAGCAGCTGGCCAGGTGCAGAGGAGAGTGTTTGGGACGTGCTCCATCCTGGCAAAGGCACTGCCAGGATGATGCTGGGACGTCGTGGGATGCAAGTAAGGTGCAGAAAGGGCCTTAAATGTCATTTGCTACTCACAGTTGCCCCACAAAAAAACAAACAAACTTGCATTTATGTTTGAACCAAAACAATTCATAGAAATTGCAAAGGAAAAGTTTAGGATCTGATATGAAAAGAGGAGAACATGTACTATATTTGAACATATAGTGACTGTCAAATGTGACACAGTTTATACCCATTGAGATGCAGAAGACTTATTTGTCCTGTAACTTAGCAAAATATCATAGGCAAGTGAAAGATTTATCCTGAAGTGAGAACTAGCTGGAATAACAAAAGAGACTAAAGGAGCAAAAATAGCAAAAACCTTCTAACCCTGACAAACACAGAAGGCATTTATGTGTACATATCTGGATAAGATAGTACATGGAAAACTCTATATACATAAGCTACCACAAAAGGAGAAAGTTGAAATAACAACAAATTTAATAGAATATGTCAGGCAAATTAAATTTGAATAATGTGAAGATTCACCTATGCTTTTTCTCACAGGGTCCAAATTGTCTTAGATACTATACCAGGGCTTTCCAGATGGTGCGCCGCGATACGTTAGTCTGTTGCCTGAAGTGTGTAGGTGTGTCATCTACAATCTTAGAAATCTATGTTATTATTTATCAATCATATATTTTTATGAAAGGTTTTCATGAGATATGTTGTGTCCCCATACATTTTGTTATTACAATTTATGTATATGACTGTATCTCTTATAAGGGGTTAGTTTAACCTCTGGTTTGCTAGTAAAACTGAATTACTGTGTCGCGAAATGATGCATGTCTAAAAAGTGTGTCACCAACATGAAAAGTTTGAAAAACTATGTATTACACAGAATGAGGGGGCAAGGAGTGAGGTGACTAAGTTTTTATTTATACTATTAGATAATATTTCTGAGTGTCCCTCTCTCCACATTTTTCTAGTTGCAGTGAGCTTTTAATGTGAGAAAGTAATAATTAGAGCCCACATATATCCGTTTTTTAGACAGTGTTATTCTGAAGTGATAAAAGCTACTCCACTGTAGGGGAGAGGTGCCCCACACTGGCTGGTAGGATTAGGACCAGACAGCACAGATACTAAGAGAAAGAAGTTGGCAAATGGGCTATTTCTCTCCTACCTCTCACAGCTGCAGTGGCAGTATATATATGTTTGTGAGAGAGAGGGAGAGAGACTTGAGATTTTCCTTTACTCTGTTGATTTGCCAAGATAAAAATTTCAAGGGCTTCCATACAAAAGGGGAGATGTTTAATATACTGCTAGGCAAGCAGTCAATTTGTCCCTCCTTGTAAAATATTCATGGTACAAATAAATAGTGATGGCCTTGCAGCAGCTTGACCGTTAATCAAACTGGTATGTAAAAGAGCCAAGAGTCTAACAACCTTTGAACTACGAGCTACTGTGGAGCCTGAAACATTTTTCAACTCTCTTGGGCAAGCTTGAAGCTTTTGTATATTTTGTGTTTTCTTGTTTTACAGCTCATTTTTAGTATGCTGCAGTTGTCACCCCCCCCCCAGCAGCTTTAACAGCTATGGTCAACTTTTACAGATTTGAAAGATTAATAAGCTTTTATCAGATATTTCTCATTATGTTCCCTTCCCCTTATTCAGTTGTTAAATTTATATAGGCCATCAGATTACTATACAAGGTGAACAATAACTGGATCATTTTTTCTTCTCTGTGACAGACATACTTTGATAAATGAAATCTCTTTCTGTGATGGAGAAGATATTATACTGCTCAATTATTCACATTTTCTTTACATGATAAATTTAAAAAATTTGAGAACAGAAAGAAATGCAGCAAACCTGCTAATTAGGGTTTTATTATTAAGTTAGTTTCAGAACAATTTTGCAGAAAATGGTTTAAAGGCTAAAAAAGGAACAAAAATAAGTTCTTGATATATAAAGTAACTCCTATCGTTTAATACCAATTTCATCTAACATGAATTTTCTGTTTAATGGCAAAAATAATAAAATAATGTACTGAGATAAAATCTCAGAATTCTTAAAACACTTGAGATCACAGGCCTTAAGCACAGTCAGGTTCAAAGGTTGTTCCATGTACAGAAGGGTGTTGCACCAATGGCTGGGCATCACATTCATGGTCCCTATCCATGCGTATTGTTCATGTGTGATTGATTGATTATCATTTCTTTTAGATCAGAGTAAATGTTTGGTTATCATCAATGCATCATTTTATTTTTGGTACTCAATCGAAAACCAGATTCGTATTAGACATATTTTATTCTAAGTCAGGGGTGGCAAAGTGCAACCTAGAGGCTGCATGCAGCTTCCTGGGACATTTTTGTGGGTCATTTTTTTTTTAAAAAAAATATTTTTAAAAAACAAAACAAAAGCCTTTTGTTCCAAAATGTCCCCAAATGACTTCTGGGTGTATGTGTGGCAGGTACTTCTACCATGTTGACTAGTGGGGTGCCACAGGGGTCCGCCCTGGGCCCAGCGCTAGTCAACATCTTTATCAATGACTTGGATGAAGGAGTAGAGGGCATGCTGATCAAATTTGCAGACAATACCAAATTGGGAGGGGTTGCTAATCCCCCAGAGGACAGGATCAAAATTCAAAATGACCTTAACAGATTAGAGAGCTGGGCCAAAGCTAACAAAATGAATTTCAACAGAGAGAAATGTAAGGTCCTACACCTAGGCAGAAAAAAATGAAGTGCACAAATATAGAATGGGAGACACCTGGCTGGACAACAGTACATGTGAAAGGGATCTGGGAATCTTACTAGACCACAAGCTGAACATGAGTCAGTAGTGTGATGCAGCAGTCAAGAAAGACAATGTGATTTTTGGTTGCCTCAATAGAAGTATGGTGTCCAGATCAAGGAAAGTAATAGTACCATTCTATTCTGCTTTGGTCAGACCTCATCTGGAATACTGTGTCCAGTTCTGGGCACCTCAATTCAAGAGGGATAGTGACAAGCTGGAACACGTCCAGAGGAGGGTAACCAAAATGATGAAGGGTCTGGAAGCCATGCTCTATGAGGAGCGGCTTAGAGAGCTGGGTATGTTTAGTCTGCAGAAGAGAAGGTTAAGAGGGGACATGATAGCCATGTTTAAATATTTGAAAGGATGTCATATCAAAGAGGCTTGTTTTCCACTGCTCTGGAAACTAGGACAAGGAGCAATGGATTCAAACTACAGGAAAAGAGATTCCACCTGAACCTCAGGAAGAACTTCCTGACAGTCAGAGCTGTCCAGCAGTGGAATATGCTGCCTCAGAGTGTGGTGAAATCTTCTTCTTTGGAGGTTTGTTAAACAGAGGCTGGATGGCCATCTGTTGGGAGTGCTTTGATGAGTGTTTCTGCACTGCAGGAGGCTGGACTGGATGGCCTCTATGGTCTCTTCCAACTCTATGATTCTATTATTCTATGTTTGGATGCTCCCTTGGACCCCAACAGGTCAAAACAAATTTTATTATTATTTTTTAAAAAAACCATTTTTGGTTTTTTTCACCTCACCTCAGGGCACCCTTGAGCCAATTTAGGACCAGAAGAGGCCTTTCTTTGAAAGAAGTGAACAGAAAGTGACTTCCAATCATTTCCTGTTATTTAAAAAGCCTTTCTTGTATCTAAAATGGCCCAACAAGACTTCAAAACTTGATGAAAATACCTCCAGCTAATAGTTATATGTATCCACGACACACGTGTCATGTGTGTGATTTGTACTGAAGTACCAGAAGCCAAGTATAAAATATCTTATAAGTGGTCTTCAAAGTTACATGTATCTCTCTGGTCATATGTTTTATGGACATAAACCAACAATCAAGCTACTTAGCTTTCCATGACTGTCATAGTGTGTGTTTGCATTGCTAACAGTCAATTAAAAAGCAAACAACAAATAGCAAACAGTGCAATGAGAAGAAGTTATCAGCTCCTTCTCGTGGTTCTGAAATTGATGTCAGTGGCTGCCCCTCCCTCCAACATATAAGAGGCAGAGCATAGAAACAGAGAATTCTTACACTGCCTCTGATCTCACTTGGGTGGTCAGGTGCACAGGGAGGGTGTGGGTGCTGTGAGGCCAGCAAATTTTGGCCAGTCCTGGTGCATCAGAAAAACAAACTGGTACTACAATGGACAGGTCCATTTGGAGGAAATGAGAGTGGTTTGGTTTTTTCCTCATATTTACCAAAAAGCTCTGGCAAAAAAAACAGCACACTTTCCAAAAATGAGCATGGCAATGATTAAATAAGCATTCTTGGAATATTGTTTTTATTTTCTAGATTAGATATAGACTAGTGTGTGCATGTGCGCACACACACACACACACAAATACATTCAAGAATGAGTATAAAGCTGCAAACACTGCTTTTTGAACTAGAGGAGGTAACTGGATTTCAGGAAGAAGGAAAAATAAAAAGCCCAGAAAACCCACAACAACCTATAAACAAAATATTATTCCAAGACTTTCTATTACAATACTTAGAGACTCCCAAGAGGATGGGTATTTAGAATGTTATGTAGAAATCTATAATATCACCACACAGATCTTTTGGTTCAGTTGTATATCCCCTATATAGTACATGTTGTCTGTTTCCTACATTTCATTAGTTTTGAAAAGGATATTCTATTGGTTGAGGTGCATGAGTGTTTTGTGTCACCTCCCATGGGTGTCAGGAAAATGAAAGATATGTCACACACCTGTTGTATTGGCTGTGGAAACTAAGGTGGCATATTACAAATGAAAGGCAGGTGTGACATATGACATGGCTTTCTTTCAGAGGCATGCATGCCATTAAAACAAGGTGACCTTTTAGTGGAAACCATGTGTCACAGAGCCCAATATAAATTTATATAAATTTCAGTTGTTTTGTGTTTTCTCTCTCGTTCTCTCAAATATGTGTGGTAATTTGTCATAGAAGAATCTTTTGGATCATCAGTGTTATCACCGTCTCCAGGTACAATCATAATGAGTCAAATATCAGATATCAGGTTACTTTTTTGATGATTATCCGTATGAGCTCTTCACAGATAATTCAGGAGTCTGTACAGTATACTATAGAAAGGTTTAAAAATAACTGTGAGCTATCTAAAGTTTCAGAAATAAAATCAATTAGGTGAAACTGTGTGCTGTGTGGGAGCTGGCCAAGAGTGTCAGGTTGTGGATATGGAATCACAGTGTTCAGACTCTTACTTACTCAAGATAGTTCATGATTCTGTGCATTTGAATTAGACATCTCACACAAGCTCCAAGGATAAAAATGAATATGTAATAGTTTATCAAAACCACTTGAAATGCAACACCAAAGAAATACTGAACATTGAAATAAATTTGCTAGAAACTATTCCTATCAAGACTCCCTGCCCTAGAAGTTAGATTGGTGACTACGGGAGAAGAGGGTAAATTCTGGGTTACTCAAACTGCAAAACTCTTAGGAATATATGCCTGAACCTCTCTTTATTGCATTTCAAGGGCAAAGTGTCTTTTGTTCTCTTGAACTTTCAATTGTGTTTAATGTTATTTGTTCCCTTTTAATTGGCCTGATATGTAGTTTTTTCTGGGTTTGTCAATTTTCAACGTCAGATTACTGTTTTTATTCAGCTGTTCTGTTATTCTTTTTATGTTTTATTTGTTTTAATGTTTTTATGATGAATTGGTTGGAGCTTATCATGAAAGACAGGTTAAATACTTGAAACCAAACAGCTTCATCTCAAACTCTTTAAAAACATGCAGTTTTCCACAACGCATGAAAGCCAAAGATACATTAAATATAGAACTAAATTAGTTCTATATTTCTGGTTCCTCAGACATTTATTTTTCAATTGCTTTTACACTTTAGTTTCTACGTAAAATACAGTACAGAAAAGCTCTCAGAGTGACTTTACCTGATGAGTGTATAGATAGTGCACTATAAGCAGTACTTTGTAACATTACCTCCTAGAACAATGGGTTCTTCCTTCTAAACAGACAGCCCCTCATTTATCTTCTATGGCAGAAGACACTATCTGTCTAACTTACAGAGAGAAGACACTTTCAATCCCAGACCACCCAGCCTCTTACAGTAACGATAACACAGTAAGACTACAAAAGAAGTTGCTCAGATCACTAAAATCAGTATACTATAACCAACATTGCTTTATATGGACGTTAATCCTCCTGAAAACCTGAAATGTGCACAGCAGTCCCCTGAATAAAATGAAAAATGTAAGTAAAATAACAAACACTAAAAATGATTCATTGTCTGTTCAAACTATAGCCGTTACATCATCTAGGGTCACAAGACAGCATATCTCAGATGTACAGAATACAGTAGATCACTGAGCATTTATTTGCTTTTTAAACTTTTATTTTTCAAATAAATTTGAATCACATATTCCAGAACACTGCAAACTCAATTTGAAACAAGAAACATTTCATTGCTTTTACCAGCAGAAACAAAAAACAGACCATTCAACCTTCAACCTGTCCTTGGAGCAAACAAGCAAGATGGGTTAATAGCTGTGGGATATTTAGCTTTTCATATGTCTCCATGGTTGGAGATTCATTAGAGACGTTTATATCCACTACCAAAAAAAGCACCAGATGATATAGAAATGATTTATCATTCCATATATACACTGACATATCTAGCAGGATATCACCACCAAAAAAACAAGAGACCACCGTTAAACAAATGGAAATTATTATTAGTTTCTCTTTCTCTGCAACATTCCGTGAGACGTCAGGAAGTCATCAATTATTTGCAGGAAGGTGGAGGAAATAATTAAAAATCGTATCTTTCCATTGTAACTATAAGACCAAAGTCTCCCTCCATACCGTATATCATGTTATTGTTGTACAGCTCCAAATGTGCATTTTATTTTCAGGGACGTTCACATTTTAAAAACTCTGCATGAATGCCACAGTATTTAGGCTATTGGCTGAAGCTGATGGGCTGGGATCCTCCAAGGAGAGGACCTTGTCATGCCCGTCTACTTGTATGATTTTCACAAAAAAGCAAGCAGCTGCTTTATTATGCAAAGCAGGCTTCAATAGCCTCTGGAGAAAACTGAACTAGCTCCCTGGCCCTCTTTATTTCAGGGAAAAGAATGTTGCTTTATCCTATGGCCACCACAAGTCCCTTGTGTTAGTTACTGCAGGGTTTGAGGCCAGCTTGTAACTCACAGTGCTGGTAACCACAGAGTCAGTTGTGAGCCGAGAAGTTCTAGAGATCAAGGCCTGGTCCAAGAGGAAGTAGTGTCTGGTCCTGAAAGCTGGTAAAATGTAGCAGATGTAAGGTCTCCAGCGTGGTAAGGCACAATAGATTCACACTCCTTTGGTGGTATCTACCATCAGGCTCAGGTTCATGAAGATGGCCAACTGCAGCGGGCCTAGGATTCTCATTCAAGTAAGTTTCAGCAGACACATGCTCCACCCTGTGCTAAATGCCATCAAGCCTCTGGAGATGATGAATTGTCAGGCACAAGTCCCTCAGTTGGAAAGTTGCAGCCAACTTGAACCCTTGGCACTAACTTCACTCTTTGGCCTAGCAGTGCAGATTCAGGTAGTGTCATTGGTGGGATGGTCTGGTGAAGGCGGATATGCCCTTGGACCCAAGACAAATAGAGACCTCTAAGGGACAAAGGGTTGCAGGGGTGCTTAACTGAGGGACATCACTCCCTTTTGCATCCTATCTCTCCTGACTCTTAGGGCAAGAAGATAGCAATCAAATTAGCTGTCTGCAGAAAGGAAGGGCTCTCTCTTCTGTGACTCCCTGTCCCAGTCTACTTTCCCCTCATTTGCTGCTTCTAACCTTGCTGGGCCTGGAGGGCTCACCTGAGCTCATCCAATGGTGTTTCTGAAAGAGTGCCGCCAGTCCCTTAGTTCCCTTGCCTCCCTTGCATTGCCAGGTCCTCTTTCCTCACTGACTACTGCCACATTCAATTTCCCACCTCCTTGTAGCAATGTCACATCATCGGGAAAACAGCAGTTGCTGTGGTGCCCAGATGTATTGTGAAGTGGCTGATCACTTGACTGTGGCTTGAGCTGTGCCCAGAGAGACAAAAACAGTGACCCACAGCATTGCATCACAGTTAATCATTGCTTTTTATTTAAAAAACTAAGGCAAATTATATTCAATCAGTGTGCAAGTGTTAAAGTAAGATTCTGTAAATGCATGCCTGGGGGATGAGCTATGAGGAGAGAAAGGAGTGAGTACAGGCCAAGCTGTCTTATTAGCTCTGCTCCCTGCCCCTCTCTTCCTAACGTCAAGGCAAACAACACTCAACAGTACACCTTCTTCACTGTGTGTGTGGAGCTAATTAAGGGCGACTAGATCATTTAATAGGCCTGGAGGATGAACTGCATCATCAGTTGAATAAAGAATAAGGGGGAAATAAATTAGGTTCTGTACTGGTTTTCTTGCACTCTTTATCCTCATATTCCAGTTTGGGGTCACGAAGCTAAATGGTCATATAGTTGTGGTTGCTGAAGAGTTTCAAATCTATCACCACCACATAAAATAATAGTGTATGCTGCATTCCCCACCCACTTAGGCAATCTTTTTATTATGCAGTTCTGTCTCTCAATCTAGCAGCCTTCTGAAAGCTTGAAATCTCTATTTTTGTGCCTTATGGACAATGTATAGGTGCAATTATTGTATTGCATCATTTTCTAACTTCACACCCTTCCTCAAATAGGATTAACCTCTGATAAAACACTTCTGTTCCTGGATTGTTTTTTTCCTTTTTGGTGTAGCACACCAGTTCCCTATGAGGAGACTCATTCTTTGGCCCTTTCCACACGGAGGATGGGGGAACGGGGCAGCGCACGCAGGGACGGATCTTACCTTAAAACGGGTTGCTCCATCCCTGCGGGGAGCGCGCGTTCGCTGCTCCACACGCTGGCGAGTTTCGGCGGCGTTCGGCGGCGCCCAAAATGGTGGCCGGCGACTTCCGGCGGCGCTCCGCCAATCAGGGCAGTGCGCCAGCCGGAAGCCCGCCCCTGGGCAGCTCTGCAGGGACGCGCTAGCGCGTCCCTGCAGTTTCACATGGGGTGCTGCAACGGGTTAGCGCTCTCGCGTTTCGTAAAAACCACATAAAATGTGGTTTTTAAAAAACGCGCCGCGCCACCCCTTGCGGCCGCGCTAGCGCGGTTTGAGGTGTGGAACCTCCACTATTCAAACCGCTCTAGCGCGCTCCACGGTGTGGACGACCTCCGGATGAGTCGCCCTAAGCCGTTTTTTTTTCCCTGTGTGGAAAGGGCCTTTATCTGATAGATGGTACTATGTAGGGCCTGTCTTCTTAAGACACCAAGTTAGAAGGGTATAGCAATTCCCCTTTTCGTGAATGGGTATCTTGCTTCAAGATTTAGCTCGAATTAGTTGGAAGAAATACCGTATACCTGCTTTCTACAGTGAGTCTGAGTCATTATGCTGTTGTTGATTGTCTGCTTTATTTCAAGAATGTCTCTAGCCATTTTAGACTATAGTTGATGGCAAGTTGCCTTGGAAAAGGCTCACCTTTCCAGACACAGACTTTGTTTTCTCCTGCATAGGATACCTTCTATTTAACAGTGTTTGGAGTACATTATACGGTTATTACCTCTGACCATCCCAGGCTGTGGCCTTCATTCTCATTCTGGTCCAGTTGATATGCAAAGTGATAAGGAGAGTGAAAAGGGGGCTAAATTATTATTCTGAACTCCAGGGGCCCACACATGTGAAATGCAGTTCAAAAATCAAACTAGAAATGGAGAACACTGGAGCACAGTCTCTCCTCAAAGCATGATTCACCCAAAGAAAACATGGACAGAGAAAAGGCACATATCTCAGGCTGATGAACTCCCAGATTATTGGGTGGCAAAACTAAAATGGAAGTGGTTTCAAGGTAAGGAAGTAAATCTTCATTTATTTCACTTTTGCATGCAAGAAGGTATACTTCTGAGAGTTTTCTCTCTGCTGAACAAGTGTTTCTGTGCATTTTTCAGTGTTGTCCCCCTATTTGGTGAAATTTTATTTTATTTTTTGTAAAAACTTGGTAGGATAAGCAAAGTAGGAAAAACCTGGTCCTCCCAAGAGGAAAAAAATACATATTGGGAAGGGGTGGAAGCATTAAAAAAGACCCCAAATATCTCAGAGTAGTTGCCTATTTTCTTGAAGCTGCATTTGTTTCTTGTCAATGACAACAGAAACTGTGACTGTTCCTTACACCTCTACCTGAAGGCAGCAATAGGCATTTTATCAGATGAAGCTGTGCCTCAGAATAAAAGGCAGCAAGGTAGGGCACGCACACACACAAAAATGAAATATTCTAAACCTGGAAATGTGGCTTCAGTTCCAGAGGAAGAGGGAGTTGCTAGGAATATATCTGGTGGAATGTGCAACAAGCTGGGCAAACCCTGCACAGATTTTGGAGCCATGCCACATAATATCTGGTGCTATGATCAAGAATGGCACAGATGAATGGCCCCAAGAACAGTTATAGACCAGAAAGAGCTTTGAGCAAAATCAAAATTGGCCTGGAAAAAAAACACAATAGGTCCAAGGATGACTAGTGCCCTTGACTTCTTGATTTGAACTAACAGATGAACAGGCATTTTGTTTGCACTGACATGGATTTATTACCAAGATAGAAGCTAGGGTTCAAGATCACAGACACACTGCAATCAATGGGAGCTTTGCTATAGATCCCAAAGAAAAACAATTATAAAGTCATGGGGCCTCCAGCTGATTTCAGTGCCCTCTGATCTTGTCAATAATGCCACCATTATCAGAAAGACTATCAGTCTGAATGGTCAAGTAATTCCTTCATCATGAAATGCCTTTGAAGGCAAAATCAACACTTTCTTGACTGATTGTAAAACCAAATATCAGGCACATTTCACATTGTAAATCTCCAAATATATTTAGCCATAAAACCAACCTCTTTCACTCAGTGCTGCTTTTAATGCAGAGTTCCTCTCATCTTTTATGTGGCATGATATTGTATTATATTTTGACTGAGAATCCCAGTAGCAAAAAAAATGTAGGGAAATTAATGAAGATTCAGCTAGGTAGCTAGTTCTAGATTAGAGAGACAACAAACAAAGCACATACTTAAAACATCTTCAACATAAAAATCAAACATAACAGTAGAATTTATGTACATTCAAAAATAACTTATCAAAGAGAACTTCTTATTAGCTGTCAGCTCAGAGAAACTTAAAAGCAGTCCCTGAACATCCAATGGTATCTTTCTGACAACCTCCTTATCTTTTACAAGATGTTACGAGAGCTGAATTAAATCGGCATGACATGAATTCTGTTTTCTACCACTGCATATCAAAAGGATGAGATACTTCTGATCACATAAGTATTCCTTTTCAGAATAGGTAAGCCTTCCAAAATAAAACAAAGTCTCAAAGAGCCAGATAGTCTGTGAATGCTGCCTCACACTGATTTCTCTAAGATTTCCTTGCCATCAACTGAAACATTAGACATCATATGAGGAACATCACCTACTGTACCACCTATACCAAATATGACATTAAGTTGAAACTGGCAGCAGTTGTGACCTCATACCATTTACTGGCCCCCTCTCTGTTCTCCTTCAGCCACAAAGACAGGCATTTTTTAGGCAGACAGGCTTTTGGGCACTAACTGGCTGCTGTAGAAAGTATTTTAATAAAGGATGTCAACTGTTGCTGATTTGTTTTAATTCACTGCTTGGGTTTTTAATATAACTTCTTTTTAATTGCTTTCTAATGTTATAGCTTATTGCTTTTCATCTGTATTGTTTTAATATATCTCGTAAGCTGTCTTTGGTCCTCAATGGAAAAAAAAGCAAGATATAAAATAAATAAGTAAATCAGATCTATGTTCCAGAGACCAGAAAAAGCATATGGGTTTGAACAGAAATTTATCCTGAAGTAATATTATCCTATGATGTTACTAAAGCAACTGGTTCTTTTAAAAATGTATGCTGCAAGCAAATATAGACAGCTTTTAGCATGTAAAACATTATGTCTGCCTGTATATTTCTCCAACAGTTTTCAAAAGCTATGATTCCCAAGCCAAAGAACAAGCAAAATTGTATTTGAGATGACATTTTTGTCATATATATATATATGTCGTATGTATCTGGTGTGTGTATGTATGCGTGTGTGTATATATACACACACACACACCCAGATACATAAGACATATAGAAAAAATTTGTACACACTCATGGATGTGTGTGTACATGTGTGTATGTGTGTGTGTGTGTGTACACACACACACACACAGACACGAGTGTGTG
Organism: Iguana delicatissima; assembly: GCA_948472985.1. Classification (NCBI taxonomy): domain Eukaryota; kingdom Metazoa; phylum Chordata; class Lepidosauria; order Squamata; family Iguanidae; genus Iguana; species Iguana delicatissima. The sequence continues at coordinate 1,649,283 of CAOKZL010000289.1, read as the reverse complement.
CAAATTTTTTCTAGACTATTGTCTTCCGTTAATAAAATTTCCTTTCTCTAGACTACCTATATTTAAGGGTTGGGCAAGGCTAAGCTTTGTTGTTGTGTGCCTTCAAGTTGTTTCTGACTTATGACCACTCTAAGGCAGACCTATCATAAGGTTTTCTGGGGCTGAGCATGTGTGATGTGCCCAAGGTCATCCAGTGGGTTTCCATGGCCAAGTGGGGAACTGAACCCTGGTCTTCAGAGCTGTAACCCAATACTCAAACCACTCTACCACACTGGCTCTCAAGACTAAGCTAAGCTATACATGTTAAAATATATAACATCCCACTTAGATGCTTGCCTCTTCTGTTTTTTATCTTAAAATAAGAATGCACAGGGCCATTATGAATCAGCATAGTGGGAGGGGAGATATAACCTTCCCTTCAGCTTTTTAGAAATTAAAATATGCCTTCCTCTCCCCCTGATGTGGAATTACAAAAAGGAAAACTCTGTTCATCCTGAGAATTTCCTTCTTTTTTGCATCCCCCCCCAGGCAATTTTGGAATAGAAATCAGTAGGCTTACATTTCTCTCATCCTATAGATTGGTCCTGATTTAGATTATAATCTATGTTCTTAGAAAATAATTTTAGGTCTAAAACCAGTTGTTAGTTTTAAAGTATTTGTTGACTTAACAAATTTCATTTGTTCAATGCATCTACTTTAGTTGAATTAAGTACAGATTTCTGCACACAGGGTGGAGTGTATAGCTTCAGAGCAACTTCAAAAATCTGCAGTAAGGTTTAAGTATAGGCAGTGGTGTCATTCTTTTTCTGTTTAATGATAAATGATTGACATTCACTGGTGGGCTAACAGCAAAAAGAAAGAGAGAGGACATGTTGTCAGTCACATACCCTTTCAGTTCCAAGCACACTATGAAACAAATCAACATAAGCTAATAGGCTATTTTAACTGCCAGTTGCTTTAAAAAAAAAAAAGCTCTCAAGGTCATCTTAAAACCTATTTCAGTGGCTGCAATTAGTTAATTTATTAAGTTTTTAAAGAATCTAAAAGTCTAAAAGTGAACACTATTTTTGTCTTTCTGTTTTTCTTAAACCTCATGCAAAATAGTTTGTCCTCTGCTATTAAACTAACTACATAGGCTATGCTAATTTTATCAGAGGTGAGCAAGAATATTCTAGGGAATTATTATATAAGCAAAACCATGCCATTTGAAAAGTGAGCTTGGCTTGTGGTGCAGGTAATGAATAATGGGTATCAGTTGAAATGCTTTATGATCTACTAAAGAAGATATATCTGGTAGATCTGATGCAACATTGTAAGACATACGAAAAGCTGTCTGTCTGGTACATTGGGCCAAGGAGTCGAGGGCACTATTCGTCATATCTAAAACTTCATTAAACATAGAAGATAGCAAAGAGGAATTGCACTGACATAATGTGTTTTCAAGGGCCACCCTCTTTGGAGGCAAAGAAGCCACATTCTTTTCCAAACAAAGTTTCTAAGTAGGTCAACTCCAGATAGAGTGCAAAAGGATTATGGCGTTAGAAGGAACCCCAAAGACCATCTAGTCCCACCCCCTGCCATGCCTTCAAGAATTGTAAGTACTTAAGAAGAGCCGGAATAAATCATAGTAAGGGGCTATGTAGTCCAAAAATTTGGTCCACACAGTGGTCAACCACATATCTATGAGAAACCCAAAGCAGAATTTGAGGGCAATAGCACCCTCCCATTCATATTCTTCAGCAATTGGTATTTGGAGAAATGTTGACTTTACAACTGGAGATAATCTATAGCCATAGGAACTAATAGCCATTGATGCCTCTAATATCTATGAATGCATCTAATTTGGCAGTTATAACTACATCCAGCAAGTGTGAATTCCACAATTTAATTATTCACTATGTGAGGGTCTTCATTTGTCAAGAATTTTTCCCCTGTACAGCTTCAGTAGATGAATGTAGGTTTTAGTATCATGACAGAGAGAAAAATACCTTTCTCTTTCTACTTTCTCCACACTAACTAACTCAACAGGAAGGAGAGGAGAGGAGGGGAGGGGAGGGGAGGGGAGGGGAGGGGAAGAGAGGATGGAATATTGCCCTTCCCAGTGCCTCAGGCAAAAACAAACTTCTGCAACCTGTCCCGGCTTGCCTCCCTTTCCTCATTTAGACCTTTCCCATCATGATCACACTCTGATGTTGCTGAGCTACATGTATTCAAGTTTCCATCTGTGAAATGTTTGTGACATGTAAATGTGTAGAACCTTTCCTGGTATGGGAACTGTTCCATCTTATTGATAATTTAGGTTGCCTTTTTCTTTCAACTCTATGGTACACCCTTTAGGAGTACATAGCATGCCTCATTGACTTACACTGGTGCAGTAGAATATCAGTAGCTTCATATTCAGCCCCTTTCATAATGTCCTCCGGTGTGTTACTCCAAAACGTAGGTACCACAAGGGCCACCCCACAATGTCAGATACCTCTTGCAAAAGTAGGGAATGAAGTAGCTCAAAGAGGAGGCTTGCAAGGGGGGGGGTTACTTAGCGAGACCTTTCCTTCCAATGTTTACAGGATCATGCAGGAAAAGAACCAAAGATTCAAAAGTATACTAAAAATGTGTTTTTATTGGGGGAAATTCACTCATGCACGCACACAAAAAACAACAGTCAAACATTCATACAAGAGCTAACTGAAGGAGAAAGGGAGGGAAAAAATTATGCATAGGGAGGCTGAGGGCTTTGGGAGGATTTATAATGACCAGTCCAGAGGAGTAGTGAAGAACAGAAATGTGTTTTGGCTTAGGTAGGACCTAAGGACAGTTCTCATTTAGGAGCCAGACCTTCAGGAGCCAGACAGGTAGACCTTCCAGAGACTGCACTGGGCATCCTGAAATCAAGAGTATTTGTACCCAAAAAATAGCCTGTGGCAGCGGAAAGTATGTGCAGTTTCAAGTGTGGAACAATGGGAGTTGCAACACAGACAATGGACTATCAACCCACTAATGTTCGTAGTGTTTAGATGACAAAGACATAATGTGTGTTGTCTATTGCGGGTGCTACGAGGCAAGAGGAAGGAGTCCAGGTGCACGGAGGATCGGTATCTGTCAATCAGTGTCCTAGTGGGTTTTTCTCAACTGTGTTCCCTGGGAAGACATTCAGCTTCTACTGAACACTATTATTCTTTGGAACAGCAGTGATTTACCTGATAAATGATCTGGTTATACCAAGAGGGTGTTTTAGGCTGACCTTCCTGCGACCTCATGTTTACAGTCAGGTTTCTTCCTCTCTTTAGCTTGACCTCCTGGTCACCTTCAGGTTTGAGTTTGATATCAGTGCCAATTAAAGTATGTTGCCAAATACATATGAAACCAATTAGATATGGTACCCATCCAAACCATATTGACATTGGGGATACCCAAAGCAGGGCCTTACAAGTGTACCTTTATGTTAATGGATTAACAACAACATTACTACTACTACTACTACTACTACTACTACTACTATTATTATTATTATTATTATTGCATCTCCTTGGTCACTCACTGTAAAATCCAAACCCATCAGTGAACCTGAGTGCTTACACTCAACCATATCTGCCATTTCAGTGTCTACTCTCTTAAATTGAAGAGATGCTTATGGAGTCCTTCATTTCCACTGTGTGGAAATTTGGCGTCAGCAGCAGCCTTGGCTATCATACTGCTCACTTCTAACTCTAGATCATTTATGAATATGTGAAAAAAGCATCAGTCTCAGTACAGTTTCTGGAGGACCCCACTGCTCACACTCTACTGTGAGCAGTTACTATTCATTCTAGCTCTGTGCTTCCTGTTTTTAACCAGTTAACAATACCCAAAAGGACATCTTTTATCCCATAACTACTAAGTTTGCGCAGGATTTTTCAGTAAAGGACTCTGTAAAAAGTCCTCTCAAAATATTCAGGGTTTTGAGGTTTTTTTGACACTTTCAAGGAACTCAGAAGGGTTAGTGAGACAAACTTAGGCCCTTTCCGCACCTTACCTTTTTTCAGCGCTGGGGTGCAGGGATTGCGTGAGCAGCCTCCAGCGAGAGACTCTTGTGTCCCCTCTGCTTCAGCTCTGCACGAGCTGCCTGCTCCCAAGCAGGTAGTGCGAGAGCCCCACCTCTTCCTTCTGCAGCGCAGTCTGGGAGTTTCCCCGGCTGCGCTGGGGCAGGAAGCACAACCGCTGTGACTCCGGAGGCTCCATACACACGGCAAGTGCACGTGGGGCTCTGGAGCAATGTGCAATTGTGCACCATTTTCGACTGAAAGCCGAAAATGAAAAAGCGCGTGAGTGGCGCCTGCCAGGCCCTGGCCTGTCACACAATTGTGAGTGTGTCATGTGGGTCGCTCCTCACAATCATGCAATGCGCCAGGCACCCTTTCACATGGCAAATGCTGTGCCAAAAGGGCCTTAATCTTTACAGAAGTCACATTGGTTATTCATTTGAAAGAGACCTTTTGCGTCAGGGATGGGAATTGTGTGGCCCCATGATCAATGATGAGGAATGCTAGGAACTGCGGATCAGCAACATCTGATGGGCCCACAATGACTATGCCTGCCATATATGCTTGAATTTTAACTGTGCTTTTTTTACACAGATCAGATATTAAGCTGGAATTTTCTGGATCTCCTTTAAAAATAGTTACATCAACTGTCTTCCAGCCCTCTGAAACAGAGGTTGATCTCGAAGATATATTACAGATATTTTTTAGAAAAGCTATAATTCAAGTTCTTTAAGAACTTTTGGACAGATATAAACTGGTACTAGTAATCTATTTATTGGCAATTTGTCAAAAATGTCAAAAACCTTACTTCCATTTGTCCCACCACCACACAGCTCAATTTGTCAAATTCTCTTCCTGAAAATATCAGTCAGGAATGGGTGTCTCTAACACAACTTCTGCAATTAAGACAAATGCAATGGAACCAATTGCCTAGTTTTTTTTGAATTGAGTCTTGATGATGTTAGCAAAAGACATCCTCAAAATCCTTTTTTGCATTTCTTATTTTTTGTTTGGATTTCCTTCGTGAAAGTGGGTTTTGTTTCGTTATCCATATTAGTGCAATATTTCCATTTCCTGAAAGAAGCCTTTTCTTTAATAGCTATCTTGATACTGTTCATTAAGTATGCTGATGACCTCTTTAATTTTGTGGTTCCTTTCCTGGTTGGCGGTATGCATTCTAGCTGAGTTGCTATTATTGTGGTCTGTTATTTCTGGAGAAGTTTGACCCTCTTGACATTCCTCTTTTTAGCATTTCCTTCACTTTTGAAAAATTTTGTTTTGGAATAAAATGTGACTACCGTATTGGATATTTTTGGCGGCTTTCTGACTATTACATTAAATTTGGTGGCATTATGGTCACTATTTTCAATTGGCATTGACATAATTGATCATATAGTCACTAATATCTTACACTAAGTGCTGGATTAAAACCAGGTTCACCTCCCCTCTCGTTGGTTCCGTGATCTCAAGGACATAGCCATTTAGGATATCTATAAATGGTATTTCTGTCATCACCAGGACAGGTATTATCAAGTCAGGGTGAGGATAATTACTACATTACTACAACACTTTCTCCTTGGGATGCTTCCCCCATTCTGATTTCCATCTCAAGATCAGTCCAGTATTTTGATCAGTATGATGACAGAAGTTCGCCAGTGTTATAAGTATTAAATTATTTTTGGATTCTAGGATTGGCCACTCATAGCTGTTGTTTTGTGGAGCAATTTCAATAATTTTAGGCTGTCTATCTGTTGTGATTATGCACTGTGTTATTTTATGTAACGTGTCAACTTGTAGAAGGCCAAGCATGAGAACCAAGATGAAAAGCCATTTCAAAATCCTTTACTCAACCTTTAAGAACTAAGTATGTGGATATGATTAGAACTCTTTCCTAATGTTTTAAAGATCCATGCAGCACTGATTCCTCTTGATCTCTTTACAAACAGTATGAGACATTTTGGCAAATAAACTTTGGGTTACATTTGGAAACAAAGGTCATGGAGAGAGGGTACATCACTGGCATACCACAGAAAAGTCTGCTATAGAAGAGAATATAAATCTTCCTTTCTGTCTTCCATAAAAAATGTATAAATGTAAAGAACATTGTCTGCTATCCTGTCATGTGAGATTTCCACATATATAAAAATAAAACTAAGAAATAATGTGTAAGTAATGTTTATGCAAAAGAGATGATTGGAAGTTTATTTTCTATGTATTTATATTCACTTGTGCACGGATCTCTCTGTTTTCTTTCACTGAATTAATTTCCAAGGTTAGCCTGGTAATGTTAACGGTAGACAAATACACACTATACTCATTTGTATAAGTCTTGAAAATTACATCTATTATTTGTTTTACTTTGGAACTTTATTCATTGTATTTCAATACAAAGAAAAGCAAAAAAGGGGGGATATATAATATCTGAAACACATTTAAATCCATACTAAGGAAACCAACTATACAGAGCAAGAATTCTGCTATATGGCAAGAGATAGCACATGTGTCTAAACAGTAAGGTTTTAAGACACTTCGCAGAAAGTGTTAGTGTCAGACTCATGAAAGGAATTCTACACCTGCACTGCTCAACTAAGCAAGAATCCTCTGTTGCAGAGCTGTAACCAGGAATGTTCTGTTATTTTAATGCACTTTGTCTCACTGAAGGTTGTTGAAAACAGGTGGGATGCTTTGTGGTGGACACAAAACACTAGATTTTGGAGAACTAGCTAATGAGTTTGAACAATTGCTTTTCTGTATGCCTCTGAGAATATTATGATTGTCATTATCCCATCCCATCCCCACCCTGAAGTTTATCAGTCATGCCTTCGGTACTCCCTTCTGCAAAGGAGTTCATTATTACCATCTTCTGTGTCTGTGTAGCTTTCTCCCTCACCATGGATTTGTAACTGTCATTTTACACCACCTGATATAGTGGGAGCACTACCGGAACAAGAGAATGTGGGTGCAAAGGAAGGCTTTTATCCACCTGTACAGATTATACCCTCCACTGCTCTGCACTTCTTAATGTTCATGTGCCTCAATTTCCCCTTTCTGTTTTATGGGCTTCTGGGGCTAAAACAAAAACAAGACTCCTGCTACACTTATCGCGTCATTTTGGCTTCACTCACTAGCCATACTGTGCATCAGCTACCAATGAACAATTTATATCACCCTGCATGTCTCCAATAATTTCTTATTGTTGATGAGCACATATAATTTCAATATATTTTACTTCCAAGTAGTCTATCATTAGAAATTTATTTGACATTCATTACAGCAGTACTGAAAAAAATAGCTTTTTAAAATAAAGTTTAAGGCAGATGACCATCTTCAGCAGCAAAGGAGACATTCTGGAGTGAAAACATGGGTGACCCCCCCTCCTCTTTTCACATTTATTCATTGCTGTTCATAGTCTGCTGGGATTCTCTACTGACAACATTTAAAGCCTCATGGCTGTAGGTTACCTTGTAAATGAGATACCATGCAGTTAGTCAAATTTGGTTACGCACAAATATCATAAAGCCAATTCAGAGTGGGAAGAAAAGACAATGGCTATTTCTGCACCTTAACTGATCCCATTGTCCTCCTGTTGCAATCCCAGCAGTGCCTTTGCTGGGAAGGGTGTGTGACAGGAATGCTCCCCTGCATACCCAACCGGTTTCCTGCAGAAGGGAGCATGAGCAACACATGTCGCCTTCCACAGCGCAGCTGGGCTCTTTCCCATGCTGTGCTGGGGAAAGAAGCGCCTTCATCATACTTCCGGCCCTTCCGCATCGTGTGACCATGGGCGCTTGATTTATTCTGTTAAGCAAATATACCGTGATCATGATGAGTGGGGGCAGGATGGCAGTGGGACCGCAGCAACATCATGCGAAAGCATGACCCCTGGACCGTTGCCATCCCATCCCCATTGTGGGACTGTGACACCATGAGGAAATGGCCAATGTTCTTTTATACTTCTTTAATTCCTCCCCAATCTTGATGGCAGTGAAAGTTCTTTAATTACAATATCAGTTGCAAAGACATTAAGATCTCAGCAAATCTTTATTAATGGATACTGAATCTAAAATATTAGAATATCTTCTAAGAGTCTCCTTTCAAAGGAAATTGGACACAAGACAATTACTAGATTTTAGATGTGATTATTATATTTAGGGAAGGTAGTGCATACTGACTTCTGAATCACCCAGTATTATCCTCAAATCATTCTACTGTATGAGTTAAGCCTAACAGAGCTGCAAATTTTGGAGAAAAAAAATACAGGGATTCACACTTTTGTCTTTCATGAATATGATAAAGTATTCTAAAATTGTTTATAGTGTTTATGAATAAGAAACTGCAACATCAACTAGTAAACCTGACTACGTGCAATAAAGCTTGATTATTTCAAATAATCTGAAAATCTAAAACATGGTAGTTTATGAAAGGATTCATAATTTTATGTAAATTACATAATCCCCCCATTCACTTTTTTTAAAAAACTCATTTCTATATATATTTTAGCTTCTACATTCCCCATTCTGTTATTTTGTTATTATGTTATTTAAAAAACACAACCATGGCCTTTCCACACCTTACCTGGTTGTGGAGACATCCGGGGTCGGCTCTGCTGGGAGGGGAGTGCAACCGGAGCACTCCCCTCTGCACCAGCTGACTCTGTGTTCCAGGAATGTGATGGCCATGCCTATTCTTGCTGCAGTGCAGACGGGTAGTTTCCCAGGCTGGGCTGGTGTGGGGAAGCACAGCCATTGCACTTCCAGGGCCTCCACAGACAAGATAAGTCTGCAGTGGTGGCCTGATCACTGGTTGTTGGCAGGGAAAACCCATTAATGATTTGAGACACAATCACGCTGCCTTGGAACAGAAGAAGGACAGGACCACGATGACATCATGCATAAGCGTTATTGCGTTCCCATCCTTCTCCTGTCCCTATGGTGGGTTGAGAGGGTGGAGTGGAATGGGTCTGAGTTTTATATGAGTGTGATGGTACCCTCAAAAAAATAAATAATTGCTTTGGAACAAAAAAAAACAAAGCTTGCTGAGATGAGTGAGATGAGGGCAAAAACCTGTTCTCCTCCTTACACTCTATGTTTGCTAATGTTTGGAACAGGAATAAAATTTTTACTGTACTTTCGGGATCTTTGCAACTTTTCTGATTCTGTCCTTTTATAAAAAAGAATGGTTCATTTTAACTCCAATGGGAAAAATATAATAGCCACAATCAGTTATACTAGTAAAGTAGAAGTATAGCCTGTGCCATGTAGGACACAGGTAACCCAGCTGAGAGATGTGATGTATGTTGCTTCCAACTCTATAGTCTTTCCTAATTAAAGATTATGAAGTTTATTTTATAGAATTTTTTTAGAATTTTTATAGAATTTTCTGGGAACCATTCACTTTTATAAGAGAAAGAGAAGGCAGGTGAGACTATAGAGAGAGCCAAAGGATTAGAGATGTGACAGGAATGGGTCCCCACACAGAGAATGTATGGAAACTCATTACCTCTGTTCCCCCATCCATAACTGTACTCGCAAAGGACTTATATTGTGGATGCAGCCTGTAGAGCCCCTGTGTGCCACATTACCTCATTTTACTTCTCTGGAACGTTGGACAACACTTCTAGTCAGAGGTAACCAGTCACTGCCAATTTAAGATGCCTTTGCATCTTGTTTTAGCCAAGGATGATGAAAGATATCACACAAGATTTACGGAGATGGGCAGGCTTAAAAATGGGTTTGTGGGATAAGGTAAACATGATTAAAATGTATATTGTAACTAGAATTGTTATGTTACTAGTCAGGGAGGGCTCATTTCTCCTTGAATTTCAATAAAAAGGATGCAAATTCCAATCAAAGAGGGAAAGTTCAGCCTTCCAGATTTTCTTATGTATCATTGAGCATATCTTGTATTAATTTTTGGACACACTCACTTAAAATAAGCAGTCTATCATGGTCAGCCTTGGAGTCTTCATTTCTGGTACCTCTAGTCAAATGGACAGTATTTTGTTCCTCGCTTTAAAAAAAGGCAGTGTTTTGCCAACGATTTCAGCAATTAGAACTATGTGGTAAATACTATCTCATCAACTGCAATTTGACTATATCCTCATGCCAAATTGACATCGAGAGGGAATCCAGATTTGAAAATTAGTAAGGCACTACTTTTATGACAGCGATACGCCAACAATAGCATACTAGGGCCCTTTCCGCACGAGGCGAGGGAATCACTCTGTGCTGTTACCTACCACTTCTTCTGGGGTCCAAAGCAACGTGGACTGTCCCTGAAGCCCTTCTGCAGGGTCGTGGATCCCGACCAACTGCTGAAGCTCACCACACCTAAAGCCCACCCTCTGCAGAGCACAGGCGTGCATTGGTGCGAGCCTACGAATCTGCACAAGGGAGAAGGAACGCAATGGCGCTTCCAGGAAAATAAAGACTTGTTTTTTGCGGTCTTTAGAAAGGAGGACCACATGGTGTCATTTTGGAGCAGACTGAGGTGGCGATCTCCAGTAAGTAGTCCGCTCCTAGTCCGCTCCAAGGTGCAGACGACCTCCGTGAGAGGACTCACTGCCCGTTCTAATTGCCTGGTGCAGAAAGGGCCTAGGTGTTGATTATGAGTTTTTCCCTTTTCCATTTTACAAGACCATTATTAACTGCTCCTATTAGCTAAATGGCAATATCTACAACTGAAACATTTGTTACAATCAAGATTTGGCACTGCAGCTTGAAGTTCCCTTAATATTAGAGACATTAATTTAAGCCAACTAAGTATCCAAACCAGCAATTTATATATATAAATTTGTTATCTATAAATAAATATGGCATGAGAGGTGTTCAGAAAGAATGAGACAGAGAACTGGAATATCTAGTTCTGACTAACCAATGCCCATTGGTTTTAACATCTGTAACTAGTATGGCTATCGATCTGCGACTATGTCTTACACAGCAGAAATTGCTCTTTCAGGTATATTGGTTGCAACAATGCTGTTCACAAAAGGCCTTTCTAAATTAGCCAATTGTTCACTGCTAATGCTGCCTTAAAGCATAGTTTTTGGAGTTGTCCTATAGTAGCTGCAGTTTGGGAGAAAGTAATCATACAAATACACTTGGTTTTCGAAAGTTCCTTGATATTCAGGAATGTGCATGTCCTTTTGAGTTACTGTATTTACCCATTTCTTAGAAATTAACAAATGGCCAACAGAAGTGGATTTTTAGTGCTTTTTTGACTTCTGAAACATTAATACTTCCTTAGTGGAAAGATAATTTTTCTCCACCTGTTATCCAATGGATAGCAGATCTAACAACACTTGCTACAATTGAAAGAATTATATATAGATCAATTTTACAAATGGACTTACATTTGGACATTTGATCAGCTTTTATAGAAACTCACAACTAATGTGGTTATTTTTCCTCATTTTTAAAAAAATTTTTCCTGCCTGTAACATTACTGCGTTAAAAACAACAACAACTGCTAGTTCAGAAACCCACTGGGTGAAATGGGCACGCCACATATTCTTAGTCCCAGAAAAATGTGTGATAGGGTTGCCATAAGTCAGAAATGATTTGAAGGAACAACAACAGCAAAGTTCCTTTTCATAAATATTCCTGTCAAATCAGGAAGACCAGGAATATATTGATGGGGGAAAGGGTATTAGGGAATTGGTCCTACTAAATAAGAATTCTGTTCCTGTAGCTAAAATTTTCCTTAACACCCCAGATTTCTAGCATTACAGTTGAGCATTTAGAAATACAAGTTAGTCTCAAGTTATTATAAGCCACTTTGAGTCCTTTTGAGGAGAAAAGCGGGGTATAAAGATTGTCGTTGTCGTCATCATCAGCATCAAAGAAAATGATATGACAGAATCCAGAAAATCCCCACCACTAACACTTCACGAACTTTCCCAAACATTGTACATGCACATGGATACCTTCCCATGCATGTAGGGTTTGTATGCTGCGGGATTCACCTTTGATACATCTACAACTGTGTGTAAAATTCATTCTCAGCTTTGAAACTAGCTTGAAACCATATACATATATGATGCTTCATCGGAGAAAAGCAAATTTAGTCGTTTTGGCTTTTGAAAATAACATATTGGAAGGAATTTCAAGTGAAGTTTTTCTGCAAGTTTGCAGAGAAAGCATAGCACATTAGTCTTTACTTAACAATTCCAATCATTATCGTAGGACAACTTGCACAATATATATTTACTTCCTAGTTACTATTAGTTCACACAAATACTTTACATCTAGAAAATATTGTATTTTTAACTGATTTCTAGGAAGCTTCACAACATATTTTCTAACTGAGATGCATTAATTGTTTTTAATTGTATTACCCATGAAAAGCTTTCTCTACAGAAACCTCTTTTATACTATCCAAAACTATCTGCTACTCCAACTTTTCCCTTGCCACCACCCTCCAGGTGAAAATTGCCACATTAAATTCCTAGGTGTCACCCATCTCGTCTTTCTGGACCTGATTTCTCATGCCTGAATGCAGAACTTTACATGTGTACTTGTTAAAATTAAATTTGTCTGTTTTGGCTCAGTTCTCCAAATTGTTCTGATCATCTTGAATTTTGTTTTTTTATTCTGAGTTATTATCTACCACTCCAGCTTGGTGTCATCTGCAAATTTGTTAAGCATCTCCTCTACTCCTGTAGTCTAAGTCATTTTTTAAAAATATTGCACAGCACCAAGACCAGGAGAGAATCCTGTGACATCCTATTTGTCACTTTTCTTCAGGATGATAAATAACCATTCATGAGCACTCTTTGGGTACAGTCAATAAACCAGGTACAAATCCATTTCACAGTAGCATTGGGTAGTCTACACTTCAACAGACTGTCTAAAAAAAATATCATGGAAGATCTTGTTGAAAGCCTTGTTGAAATCGAGATACATTACTATATCTACAGCAGTCCCTTGAACCAGCAAGCTTGTAATTTGAGGAACTCATCAGGGGCCTCAGGCTTATGCCTCATAGTCTAAGACAATGCTTTTGGGCATAGGACTGCACCACAAAAATTAAAAAGTAGTAACAGAGCTAGAGAGTAGTAGAACAAGAAAGAAATTACTTGTAAATTCATCTTCCATATGTATCCATCTCAGGGCAGAAACTGAGGTGCAGATTATTCTCACAACATGAGAACTTGTCTGTAAAAGATTTTAAAGCACACACGCTGCTACAGACAGAGAAAGTTGGAGAAGACTGTATAGTTAGCCAACATTCCCCTTTTTTTTGCTGATATCTTTGTTGATATCTTTGTCTCCTTTACTGGCCAATTTTCTGTAGGTGCAGGAAAATTCGGATAAAGTGGGTAAAATAATTGTTAGTGGCAAAGATTATGTGGTGATTAGTAAAGAACACAGTAGGCAGGCAGTGGCTGCTCCTTTTCAGCTAATGAATAGTTAGGAAAACGTTAGAATTCTCAACAGCCCCAGCTGATATTGCTGCTGTCTCCACTTCTAGGGTTTTAAAATGGCTATCTAGAGCCAAGTCACAATTCAAGGGAGAGAAATATTTGTTTATTGAAATGAGAAGGAATCAACATGCTGCCTTTGCTCGTCTGCAGTTTAAGATGATGGACACAACGATCTCCCAAAGGTTTCAAGGCATTCTACTAACAGATAGGTTATGTGTGTGTGGTGCCCAAGTAATAAAGGATTTAGCCCATAATCTACTTGAGTGGTATTTATATTCAAGCTGTAGGAAGCCCCTTTCTGACTCATATCAGAAACTGATCTGTGACAAACAAACTCACATTCTTGAGTGGTTCTAACAATTGTGCCCCAGATGGTTACCCTCTTTGCATTTAAGGCTGCCAATCTTAGGAAAAAAAGAGTGAAAAGAGGGGGAAGTGTTTAGTTTATTGGATAGCATTCCTTTATTTTGGAACAGTGTAACCTTACCATAATTTGACATGTCAATGTTTTTATCGTAACTGCATCGTAGTATTTATAATTGTATTGTTTTATCATTTGTTATTGTTTGAAATGGTCAGGAGACTGATTCAGTAAATTGATCTATCTATCTGACTCGCAAGTATGAAATGAGAATTGTCCAACATTCTGGCCAACACTGTATTAAGCTGCCAGCATACTTGTGCAAGATCTGGGCTGCCAAGGAGGGATGTCATGGGTAGCCAATCTTGGGGGAGGGATGAATGAGGGGACTTCATTAATGCACACTGCAGCCAACCACTGGTTGTTGGGTTTGAGTGATGGAATCCCTGACATCAGTTGCTCCTCTGCCAAGCAAACCTCTGACATACAGAAGGACTGGGTACCTCTATATGCAATATTATCAAGAGCAGATCTGCGAGTAGAATCCCTGGTTATGCTAGCATAAAGTGTCAACAGAATTCTGGCCACAGTCCCATATTGGTATCAACATTCCCTGGGCTTTGTCTGTGTGTCTTTGAAGTTGCTAGAAGTGTGGAATGACACTTTCCTTATTTGCTATTGCATAGTTTTGATGCCCATCTAAAGCTGCTTGGGTCAGTCTGTCAGCTGGGACCACGGACTGCTGTTATGAGGCAATCTATTGGGAAGTTACAACTGCCTAGCAAAAGAGTAAATGATTGGTATGAGTGACATACAGAGACAGAAAACTTTTTTTTCATTGGTTAAGGATGGTTACTAATGAGAAAATATGTACTTCCTTGCTCTTTGTACATACAGGCTTCCCCACTTATCTGAGAGATTAGGGACTGAAGCACTGTCAGTAAACAGAATTGGTTAAAAAGCAGAAATCATGTACTGTACCCTAGGGCACATGAAAGATTCGTGGAGGCTCACTTGAGACTGACACATGCTGCTTGCAAAGTCTCTCAGCCAGTTTAGTGCCTTTTTGCCACCTCAGCTCATTTTTTGGAGTATCAAAAGAGGGAAGACTCCCTGTAGACAGGTTCACTTCCACAGTATCAGTGTATAGTAAAGAAATCAGTGTGTAGTAAAGAAATAGACATGTTACATCAGGGTGGCTGTGATATGCAGTTGGCCCATGTGGTGAGCCTTTGAACTGCAACTCAGGACTGATTCAATCCACATGGACTGGCCATGAAGGAACACAACACAGTTTCTTATTACAGTTGCATCTTGTTGCATCTTGGTTGTTCTGACTTCTGTCCTGACACCTGGTGCTTTCCTCTGTCTTGCCTCCTAGTTTATGCTTTTGGCCTAACTTCTCTTCAATTGTTTCTTTTTAATGCTGCCTCTTGTTTTGTCCTCCAGTTCTCATTAATATTTGGTCCTAGTGAGTTTTATGATTTCTTACTCAACCCAGACTGCTGGTGGAAGTCCAGCACTAACACATGATCACTAGAAATAACTGCAAATTCCTTCTCAGTTTGCATCTAATAGCAGTATCTTTGAGCAATGAAAGGGGGAAAATACTCCTTAAAGCAATCCCAACCATAAGACTAGTGTTAGAGCCATCTGTTTGTGAGGAGGAGAAGAGAAAAGGCTGGCCAAAATGTCAGCATCAATAGTACCACAGTTTCTATGATATATTTTAAATGTATTTGTTCCTGCTCAGGAGTGTGTGTATGTGCCTGTGTGCAAAAGCATGCACACACACAGAGACATACACTTTCCTGTTATATAGCATTGAGTGTGACCTCCCTAATCACTTCCATTCCTGTTCAGCAGGAACAATGTTACAGCCTTAAAAATCCTATACTATACAATGGGTCTTTAAAAAGTGCTTTACTTGGTAAAGTCATATATGAACTGCTTGAGTGAATACAAATTGCCACCCACACTATTCTCTTGCCATGTTCACAACTACTTCTTGACAAAGAAAATGTTATTAGTGTCTCTCTTTTCACAAATCTATATTTATGTAGGCGTTAGAACTGACTGAGGGAGTTTCATTACAGCTACCAACCAGTTCAAGCTAACAGAAAATTAAAATCTTTCAATTGTTGTATCATCTCCCTCTAACATTAAAATGTTTGCTTCCATTCAATCTTCATCCTAACTTGATTGGTTTGGGAGAGATCCTGATTCCACAATGGTAAAATGAGAAAGGATAACAAAACTACCTTTAATGTGTGGACTAAGAATGATAAAGAAGAAAGGACTGGCTAGTGCCACAGCAGTTGAACAGAGCCTTGTGCATAGCTCAGAAATAGCTGCAACAGCCAGGGTGCCTCACAGTGGACGCATCTTCCACATTAGTGTTTAGACTAGAAATCCTGTGATGCTTCTTAGTAAAGAGAACGATGCCAGACAAATACGGAAGGTACCACCATATTTAGGCCCTTAAAAAGGAACCAAAGCCTGGTGAAACTGGGAAGCTACTGAGCAGGAACAAGGAGTCAGATAGAAACCAAGCAGGAGATTCTACAAACTCTCCTTGGGAACCTGAACAGTGGGTTTCTATAGGATTGCAAGGATAGAATTATTTCAGGCTCTGAGATTTCAGGGCTAAAACCTGAGACCTGAGGATGACAGCTTGTAATATCATAGGGGATGGGCTGTGGTGAGATTACAATGGATGTGATAAGCATGATGTTACTAAGCATGACATTTTGATCTTCCACCACAGGTACAGAGACTGTGCCATTCCAATAAATAAATTTAAAAAATCCAAGTCTAACAAATGAAAACACACACTTTTAAAAGCAACAATCTTGTTCTCAATTCCACACCCTTGCCTGAGAATTGGAGATGAGACTTTAAGCCCCTAGACCTGGGAATTCAAGATTAACATGAGGCAAAAGGAGCAGATAACAAACTACATCTGATTATTCTAACAGTAATTTAAAAAGAACTTGTCACACTTAGTATTCTAAGGTCTCTCAAGTAGCTAATTAGCTACTTTTAGTAAATTTTTTATATAAAAAGCAAAGTTACAAAGTATTACAAACTGCTGCTTTATGGTACAAGACACACTTTCCTTCAGTCTGCCTCACTGTCACTTCAACATCTATAGAAAAAGAGAAAGTAACAGCATAAAGCATAACATGAGCCAGCAACTTGATCCATGTAATATTCTTCTTCCACCAATAAGAAAGAAAATAAATCAAAAAAGAAAATAAATCAAACGTTACAATTAGACTGCAGAAGTCATGTTATCCCTCACTAAGTTTCAATCATAATGTAATTCAGCATTTTTTTTATTTTTAAAGGAAAATAATTACAAATTCCATTCTGAGTTGCATTCTCTCTGTTAAGGAGGGAGGGAATGACACTGACCTCAACCATTCACTTGGCATTAACTTCTTTTCAATCACTGGGGCCTTTTCTGCACTACACTCTCATAGCGCAATGATTCCACTTTCAACATCCTGTGGAATCCTGGGGTTTGCAGTTTCGGGAGGGGCCTTTAGAATTCTCAGTCAGAGAGTTCTTTGGCCTCAGTAAACTATAAACCCCAGAATTCCACAGGATGTTGAAAGTGGAATACAGCACTATAACAGCGTAGTGCAGAAATGGCTTAAGTCTAGGTCATTTCACTGGTCTATTTTAGTCTTGGAAATTAAAGCCTGCTTTTTCTCAGTTCAGGCTCCAAACGTGCTTATGGTAAACTAATTCCATGAGCATGTTCAGCATGAGTCAGACAGTTTTGCACTCCCATCAGAAAACGCCATAAAGTTGGTTGCAAAATTGTGATCTGCAACATAATGAAACCACTTACAAGGTTGCTTCTGAGTACAAATATACTGAAGCCAGAACTGAAAACAAGCAAGCCAACCATACACAAAAGGGTCATATTAATTGGCCGTTTATCAGAATAGACTGAAAAGTAAAGAAACTGGACACATTCCATCTTCCAAAGGATTCGTTGGTATAGACTAAGTTATCCTTAATGGTAAATAGAATCTCTAGGGCTCTGCAATGTGGTAGCCTCTCAAGTATGCCACCACACCATAATTTCAAATAAACAGTCCTCACCGATAGAGGATGAAGAGAAACTAATTTTAGAACTCAGTGGACAAAACACATTCTGGTTCATTCTTGTATAACAGGAAAATTATATAGATAAAAATCATTCTTCCATTTTGAAAAGTAAAATATGCATAACATTTCCAATAGTTGGAATCCAATAGTTGGACTGTAAAGTTCTTCAATCCATTTTTTAAAAGCATATTTTACTGGATCTATTAAGACTACAACATGACGCTAGGAGATTCAAATCAGAACTGGTGAAGTCCTAGAAGACTGGAGGAGAGCAAATGTTGTCCCCATCTTCAGAAAGAGGACCCAAACAATTACCAGAAAGTCAGCCTGCCATCAACACCAAGACAGATTCTAGAGCAGATCATTAAACAAGTAGTCTATGAGCATTTAGAAAGGAATGTTGTGATCACTAAGTCGACAAGGGTTATTCAAAAACAACCCATGCTAGACTAATTTTATCTCTTTTTTATATAGAAAAGAGAGAGATTGCTACAAGCGTGGTAGATGAAGGGAATATTGTGGATGTATCATATCTTGATTTTAGTAAGGTCTTTGACAAGGTCTACCATGATATTCTTGCAAAAAAGCTAGTGAGATGTGGACTAGATAATGCTGCTGTTGAGTGAATTTGTAAAGGGTGCTTCTGAATGGTTTTTTAATCCTGGAGAGAAATGACTCGGCGGGTGCCACAGGATTCTGGCCTGGGCCTAGTGCTATTCAACATCTTTATTAGTGACTTGGATAATGGAACAGATGGCATTCTCATCAAATTTACAGATGACACCAAATTTGAAGGGGTATCTAACATCTCAGAGGGCAGAATCAGAATTCAAAATGACTTGAACAGATAAGAGAGCTGGGCCAAAACTAACTAAATAAATGCCAACAAGAAGAAATGTAAGTTACTACAATTAGGCAGAAAAAATGAAAAATGAAATGCACAGATATAGGGTGGGTGACACCTAGCTTGACCACGGTACATGTGAAAGGGATCTAAGAGTTGTAGTACACCACAAACTGAACATGAGTCAACAGTGTAGGCAGCAGCTAAAAGAGCCAACATGATTCTAGAGAGGACAGCGTATGGGCCAAGGGAAGTAATAGCACCACTCTATTTTGCTTTGGTCTGACTTCACCTGCAATACTGGGCTCCACAATCCAAGAAGGATATTGACAGGCTGGAACTTGTCCAGAGGAGGGAGACCAAAATGGTGAAAGACCTGGGAACCATGCCCTATGATGGCTTAGAGAGCTGGGTATATTTAGCCTGGAGAAAAGAAGGTTAAGAGGAGACATAGTAGCCAAGTTTAAATATTTGAAAGGATGTCACAGAGAATGGAGCAAGCTTGTTTTCTGCCGCTCCAGAGACTAGGACACAGAGCAGTGGTTTCAAATTTCAGGAAAAGATATTCCACCTAAAAATTAGGAAAAACTTCATGACAGTTAGAGCTGCTCAGCAGTGGAATATGTTGCCTCAGACTGTGGTGGTTTCTCCTTCATTGGATGTTTTTAAACAGAGGCTTGATGGCCGTCTATTCGGAGTGACTTGAATGTGCATTCCTGCATGGTAGCGGGTTGTACTGGATGGCCCTTGTGGTCTCTTCCAACTCTAAGATTCTAGGCATTTCATAGCACAGACCATGTATGAACATAAAATGTGAAGACTGCGTCTATCTACTACATAAAAGTCAAAGTTTGTCTGTGAGTTTGTCTGTCTGCATCAAGCAGGCGAAGACCTCATATGATTGGCTGTGTGAGGCAAGACCTCATACGATTGGTTGGCTGTGAAGATTCTATGGAATCCTGGGATTGGCAGTTCAGGGAGGGGCCTTTAGAATTCTCAGCCAAGAAAATATTTGGGAGGCATACGTGAGAAAAATTAAAGTGACATACACAACATAGTTACAAGTTCTTCTCATCTCACACAGGAGATTGTATGGGTTCCATATGTGAGGAATCTTAAAGTTGAAATCCAAAACAAAAAATGCTTCCAGAAAAACGTAAAGCCATTGCACAAATTCAACCGAAAGCAAAAATAAAAAATAAAAAATAAAAAACCGGTACATTAACGTCGCCAGACAACACAGATTAGATTGGGGACTATGGGGGAAAGTTACAGGTACTGGAATAAGCCAGTTGCTATGGAGATGATACCTAGCAGCTAGGAGAAAGACAGTGCATTCCCACAGGAACCCAACCTCTGTATGTTAACAACTACGAATACAGATAGAATTGGGGAAAATGGGGATCATAGAATCATAGAGTTAGAAGAGACACCAGGCAGGGGTCATCAAGTCCAGTCCCCTGCTATGCAGGAAAACACATCAAAGCATTCCCAACAGATGGCCATCCAGCCTCCCCTTAAAAACCTCCAAAGAGGGAGACGCCACCACACTCCGAGGCAGCATATTCCACTGCTGGACAGCTCTCACCCTCAGGAAGTTCTTCCTGAGGTTCAAGTGGAATCTCCTTTCCTGCAGCTTGAATTCATTGCTCCTTGTTCTAGTCTCCTCCTCAACATGACATCCCTTCAAATATCATGTCCCCTCTTAACCATCTTTTCTGCAGACTAAACATACCCAGCTCCCTAAGCCGTTCCTCATAGGGCATGGCTTCCAGACCCTTCACCATTTTGGTTGCCCTCCTCTGAACACGCTCCAGCTTGTTAATATCCTTCTTGCATTGAGATGCCCAGAACTGGACACAGTATTCCAAATGAGGCCTAACCAATGCAGAATAGAGTGATACCATTACCTCCCTTGATCTAGACACCATACTCCTATTGATGCAACCAAGAAGCGTGTTGGCTTTCTTGGCTGCTGCATCACACTGCTGACTCCTGTTCAGCCTGTGATCTACCAAGACTCCTAGATCCCTTTCACATGTACTGTTATCCAGTCATGCATCCCCCATCCTATATTTGTGGATTCCATTTTTTCTGTCTAAGTGTAGGACCTTCCATTTCTCTCTGTTGAAATTCATTTTGTTAGCTTTGGCCCATCTCTCCAATCTGTCAAGGTCATTTTGAAATTTGATCCTGTCCTCTGAGGTATTAGCAACCCCTCCCAATTTGGTGTCATCTGCGAATTTCATCAGCATGCCCTCCACTTCTTCATCCAAGTCATTGGTGAAGATGTTGAATAGCACTGGGCCCAGGACAGAATCCTGTGACACCCCACTAGTCACTTCTCTCCAGGATGAAAAGCAGCCATTGGTGAGTACCCTTTGGGTTCGTTCGGTCAACCAATTACCAATCCACCTAACAGCAACCCTGTCCAGCCCGAATTTTACTAGTTTCTTTGCAAGAATATCATGGGGAACATTGTCAAAGGCCTTACTGAAGGCAAGATATACTACGTCTACAGCATTTCCTTCATCTATCAAGCTTGTAACCCTATCATAAAAAGAGATGAGATTAGTCTGGCATGACTTATTTCTGAGAAATCCATGTTGACTTTTAGTGATTACGGCATTGCTTTCTAAATAATTACCAACTGACTGTTTAATGATCTGCTCTAGGATCTTTCCTGGTATTGATGTCAGGCTGATCGTGCGATAATTATTTGGGTCCTCTTTTTTCCCCTTCTTGAAGATGGGGACGACATTTGCCCTCCTCCAGTCTGCTGGGGCTTCTCCTGTTCTCCAGGAGTTCTCAAAGATTATTGCAAGTGGTTCAGAAATGACTTCTGCCAGTTCTTTTAATATCCTTGGATGTGATTCATCTGGCCCTGGAGACTTGAATTCATCTAGTTTAGCAAAATATTCCTGTACTACTTCTCTATTTATTCTGTGCTGCATTTCCCCCCCTTCCTCACCTGCTCCCCATTCCCCAGGTTGAGTACTTCTATCCTTTTGGGAGAAAACTGAGGCAAAGAAGGTGTTGAGTAGTTTTGCCTTCTCTCTTCCCTCCGTTATTAATTGGCCATCTTCTCCACGCAGCGACCCTATCATCTCCCTGGTTTGCTTTTTGCTACGGATATATCTAAAAAGCCCTTTTTATTGTTTTTATTTTATTGTTTTTAATGTCTCTAAGGATAAATTACAGGCACTGGACTAGGCCGATTGCTACAGAGATGAGTCTTAGCAGCAAGGGGGAGGACAGTGTATTCCCTCAGGAACCAAAACTGTGTCTGTAAATAACTCTGAATACAGATTGCATGGGGAAATATGGGGAAAAGTTACAGGAACTGGAATTGGGTGAGTTCTTAAGAAGAAAATAAAATCCCGGGCAATGCCGGGTAAATATGCTAATGTAATATATTCTTGGATCTAGGTCAAACTGACTGTGTGATTTTGATATGGCTGGAACAGCAACCATCAACTAGAAAAATTAAGTTTACTGGCTTTGAAAGAACCATCATTTAAGAAGCAAACATGAATAGTATCAAGATAGGGGGACCTGTTTTAAACCTCCTGGCAAGATGTAGGAAATAAATCTGTCTTCATTAATAGTGTCCTTTTTCTAAAGTAAGTGGGTATCATAGCTACCAATGTTCTAAGTTTATTTTTTTTCCAGATCTGGTTTGTCTATCCTCCAACCCATTTAGGACACGTTTACCCATTTTGAATCATCTTCATTCTGATGTTTCATATATGCTTAGGCATCACAGAAAATACAGTTGGACAACATCTCAATAGGCAGCTAATCTAACGAACGCTGAGGCAGGTTCTCAACAAATGTAACAGATCAGTACATACCATCCAAACAATAATGCACTGGAGTCACAGAGTAGGAGAAAGTGTGTAACTTTAGAACCACCAATAGCTGAAGGGTAATATCTAGTAGCAAACTGAACAGTTGGAAGCAACTGGACAAATAAAAATGCACAAAATGCTTTCCTACTCAGAACAAAAAATGATTGATCTATCTCTGAATGTGGAAGAGAGTGATCAACTGCTTTGTGTCCAAGTTTGTGGAGGCCCCCTTTCTTTCCCCACCACACATGAAATCCAGATACTAATTATGATCTTGTGTTGCAGCAGAAAAAAAAACACCACACGAGTTTGACAGGAAATATGTACAAGGATAAGTGGGCTATCCCATGCCTCATTGGTGGTTACTCCCTTAAAAACCTTAGTTTAGGACTGCAGCTTCAATAACATTTTAGTGGTTTAGCCCTTGGAATACTTCCTGTCCATCTGCTTTGTAATCAGTAGGTGTACAGGATGGGGCTATAAAATCGTCACTTAAGTAAAATCTTCTAAGAAAAAATGTGTGGGAAGCTACTGTTTTCCAGATGACTTTTAAACAAATACAAGAACTGTATCAAGTTCAAACAACTTTCAACCATATTCTAGCAGAAAACAACACTATAAAGAAAAAGTTGATATACAGAAATGCAGTACTTTTTTGGACCTCGGAAAAATATGAGCTAAACAAACTTTTACTAAAAAATGATATAAGTCTGATAAAAAGTACAGCAATGTAACCAAGCTAGGGCTGTATTATCCTATTTTCACCCAGTTACTGCAATGTAGCCTCATTTATCTTTCCACTGTTGAGTGAAGCCTACTTCAGACTACTCTGACTTTAAAAATGAAAAATGTATTAAACATGTCATTCCTTTGCTAAATTACAAGAATGGTAGTGAGAGCTCACGGAGCCATATTCCAGATAGAGCTTAGATACTGATACCAAAACCAGCATGGACAACAGCCTTGGAAGAAAATATTTTTACTCTTATTTCTTCTATGCGTGAAAATATAGGTCTGCTTCATCTACACAATTCAAGCCTTCCTTTAGTTTCTTATTAACTGAAATTGTAGGTTCAGCATCACATTTTTCCTGAAGATTCAGACCTTTACCAGTGACAATCTGAATTCTTCCTGGTAGGCTACTGGCACCCTTTTGTACAACATAAGAGATGGTCGAACCTTATTGTCAGCACAAAGAGTCAGTTGTGAACTCTGTTGTCCTCAGGCCATAGAGCATCTGTCCAAGGTGTCTAGAATCATGAAGTGTACCCCAGTCCTACATAGACTAGAGTTTTAGCTTAGTTCAAGCTTTCAGAAGCTTAATTATGGAGGGGTCACCAGGACCAGGGGTTACTCCATTCACTGACATTTCCATGTTAAACTGAAAAGTATGGGCAGAGATTTGACTATTTGGAATCCCTGATAACACAGAGGAATGTATTTGCATTTGCAACCTCTGTTCAAACCTCCCCTGTCAACATGGGACATTTCCACCCTGGACTGTTATAGCACTATTGTTCCACTAGCAACATCCTCTGGAATCCTGGGGTTTGCAGTTTAGGAAGGGGCCAGGAGGCTCCTCCTGAAACTGGAAACCCCAGGATTCCATAGGATGTTGAAAGTGGAACAATAGCGCTATAACAGGCCAGGGCGGAATGACCATGGAGGTGCTGGGAGAGCATAGAAGGCAGGGCTGGAGTGCACATCCTTACATCACTCCCACAGATATGACTTTTTGAACACCTAAATAGGGATATCCCAGTGTCTTGGTATTTCTTTTTCTACATTACATGACGAGACATAAAATAGGGAAAGGAAAATCAAGTACTCCCGTGCAGGCTTCCTTAGCGCTTCAGGTAAACAGAAAGTATAATTCTGTTTAGCTGCTGTCAGGACAGCCTGTCTCCTTCTCTATGCATCTTCCTTGAACAAATTCTTCCAGGGAAACTTAATGCCCTATATTTCTCCCTCGGCACCTCATATCAGTATCGGTTTTGTGTTCCAGGGCTTCTTAAAAGACTGAAAAAAATACTGCTAAGTTTGAGCTTTAAAGATGAGATCATTGGCAAGAAATGCTGTCCTGCCACAATAATTTAAAAATCAATCAGTCTCATTAACCCTGGAGACCAGAGGTCAATTCCTCGCTCAGCCATGGAAACCCACTGGGTGACCTTTGGTGCATCACATACTTTGAGCCCCAGAAAACCCCTTGATAAGTTTGTCTTAGGGTTGCCATAAGTTGGAAACAACTTGAAGTCATACAACAACAATGATATTCACAGAAAATTAATAACCATTTGAATTATTTCTTAATAGATTATATTACATTGACCTGTATTTTAGAATTAGATGTCTCCTTATAAATAATGTCCTCACTCAGGTTTAATGAAACTGTTAACAGATGCTTAGATAAATTCATTAAGCAATGGTGTATTAACAGTTATTAGTCAGGAGCAATAAAATGAACTTCCAGTTTCAAAGGTACTATATCATTGAGTAGTGGATTTTTTCCAGGCGATAGATGACATCATTCTCAGATGGTTGGCCATTACTGAATGAAACAGAACCTCAGTCTGACCAAGCTGGGCCATTTTATGTGCTGTTGTCTTCTCGTTCAATACGGTACTCTGATGGAGAAGGGATGCACAGTAAACCAGGGCAGTTTAAGAAATAATTTTTTTATAGTGAATGCATATAATTTAACAGAATACTAGTAAAGGAGTTACACTTGTTTGGCATGTTACAACCCATAATACTTTCTTCATTAATAAATTATCCTTTCAACTTTCAATTTTAAAGCATGTCACCAAGATATATTATCAATGTGTCTTGCCTGCTATATTAATGCATTCAGCCCTTCTCACTGTCTCAAAACTTTCCACTGCTGACCGGAAAATAATGAACAATTTCTAGCATGCCAAGCTCTGCTTTACTACACTGCATCAAATGTACAAGAATAGAATGAGTCCACATAATATTTTCTTACAAGATTGGATTAAGAATGTGAAAGGTGACTTAAGTAAAACCAGAAGCAGCGAGCTTGTCATCTTTTACATCTGGTGGATTCTATTTTCTGCCTGTTCTGGCAGCTGAAGCTTTATATTCTCAGTGAATGCAATTTCAAAGCTTCTTCTTCCCCACTGACAACAATACCCCCATTTAAGCTATTTTTAGTAATGTGCATCTCTTGTTATGTCTTTGATGTTGTATACATTTCTTCTATCTTCAATGTGGTGGAAAATGTATTTCACAGTCAACAAAACCCTGATGTATTTATTTCTCCTTATTTTTGAGTGTCTTTAATAACACTTTGAAATAGGGACTTCTGGGTTTGGCCCTGCTGTTTAGTGCAGATAAGTAGAACAGCAGTAATCGAGAGAAAGGATACTTAACAAGTACTAGAACTCTGGGACTTTGCTCTGGAACTAAATAGGGTGGTAAGCAATACTATTCATTTATGCTTTAAGTAAAGTAATTTAATCTTTGCTTTCTGCCAAACATCTTACATTTGGTGTTTATGACAGTTCTTCCTCAGAGTAATATGCATTTTAATCTTCTAATTTAGCTGGCTATCTGAGCAATCGAGTAGTAATTTTCTTCCAAAAAGTCTGCCAGTTCTTCAACATTTACTGAGATCTCTTTAATAGAGTTTTATAGCTTTTATTTGGTAACATAAAATTTTGTGCCACTGTTAAGTTGTTTATTGATGTAGGTTTCTTTCATCAAAGCTATAGTAAGAGTTGATCTGTTTATGTTAGCAAATGCAGTAACCAAAGTATGGCAGTGCTTCACAGTATAACAAAATGACAGGACTATTTTTGCGTGTGTGTGTGTGTGTGTGTATGTGACAAATATAAAAAGCTCATAACGGTACACTTTAAAAAGGAGACATAGAACTAGATTTAGAAAAAGAAATAACCTTGGTAAGACCCCATCAAAATATCTGAAGTACGCTGATATAAATAAATAAATAAATAAATAATCATTCTAACATAAAATTTTCATAAAAGCTCTGATCAATGTAAGCTTTGTTACTCTTATTCAACATGCTGCTATATGAAGGGAAACAACCATTCAGGACTGCATAATCAGACAACACAGTAGAATGCATCACTTTAGTCTGACGTTAAAAAATCACTAGAGTATTTCTCTGACAAGTCTGATTTAGACAGTAAAAAGTCTATGCACATTATTACTGAAAGGATATCCATGAGATCTAGGTTAACAAGTTATAAATCACTTTTTATGGCTTAAAGTGGCAGCTGAGAATTGTTTGATGTAACAGACTTCTATTTTTACCTACTGGCACAAGTTAAACTGGCTACATTTTCAGCCCATACACAAAGGAAAATGAAAGAGATAAAAAAAAGTTGAGCAAAAAGGTGGGGGGAATTATCATAACTAGGGGACAGAAAGCGTTAAAAGTGTGTGTATGTTTGTGTGTGTGTGTATTAGAAGCACATTTCATGACTGCACTTGAGTGTGTGTGAGAAAGAATGAGCATTTTTAAAAATATTTCTTCCTAGGTTTCACCAGTCCCAAAGAGATGCAGCAATCAATTAAGAGTCCACATTTGTAATGCTTTATTTTTCATTCTTTTTTTCCCCTCCAATAAGGACCCAAGATGAAAATTAATTCCATATTTAAGCATGTAACATAATACACTTCTAAACTTTATTACCTCTGCATGGTTGCTAATGTCCTTATTTATTTAAATATAATTTCCTTCAATAACAATTTGGGTGCTCAAGTTTGGAAGTAAAATGGAATTTCCACAAAATAAGAAACTACCTACTTTCTTTTTACTTATTTGAGGGACTTCCTTGGTATGGGAAACATATAAAACTGTGCATTAAAAATAACAATTAATACCCTCCTTTAAAAAAAAGATGCCCATATGATCTTCATGACTTACCAAAAATGCATTTTCCAACACATTTTCCAAAGAAGCAACTTGGGGGCTACACTAACGGCTAACTTCATTAACTCTTGTTAATGAAGGGGCTACACTAATGGCTAACTTCATTTACTCTTGTCAACAACGATTGTTGTTGATTTTGTTGGGTCTATATGTGTGAATACACTGCTGTGTAGTCACTGTTACCTTATAAATCTGGATTTCTATACTATTTGCTGTATTTGTTCTCATTTCTGCTCTGGGAGAGAAACAGGGCAGACTGTCTATGAATTCAGGTTATGACTGAGAGCAGCTGAACCACTGCATTTTCCAAGTTATTGGCTGAAAGGAAGGGTACATTATAATTCACACTTTGCATGTCAACTCAAAGGAGTGAGACCAGAAGAGGTTTCTGTCTCCATATGACAGCTCCTCCCAGGATGTAGGCAGACCTTTAGCAAGAAGTTCCCCCATCTCAACCCAAACTTGTGAATACCAAGAGAGGTACCCATCATTTGGAATATGAAGACAAGCAGTGCCTCTTACAGAGGCTTAAACAGGAAAAATTGAGCAATTAGCCATCTGGCACATCATGGTCAAGCAGCTATGAATCCCCCAGCAGTTAAGAGGATTTCTTGTTCAACAGATTGGTAGATACTTTTGTGAGTCCTTGACTACTTGGAATTCTGGACCTTTAGACCAACTTTAAGTGACAGGTCTTGTCCCTTCCCTTCGTCAGCATTTCACATTATGACTGCTTGCTCCCAGTAGTTGGCTTTGAAGCATCTGAAGGTCTTACTATGATATATTTCTTTAGTCATGGATAACTTTCTCAACTATATGTGTATGACCTGGTCTGGCTTGAATCCACTGTGATTGTTTTACCCTGCTCAAATCTGTTTCATCTGGCACTTGTTGCCTGCCAAAACATGACAGGATAATAGAGAGGGATAGGGCACTTGTGTGGGCTCTTAACAAGTTATACTATCCTAGAAGCAACCATTGTGATCAGAAGGATGTGCACCATGTAGTCAAAAATCTCTCTTGCCCATGTTGAATTCCCTATTTCCAATAATATAACAATTAAACATTCAGGCCAGCCAGTCAGAATCCTGATAGTTAGCATACTGAAGCACAGTCCTAAAAGGTTTCAACAAATGAAAAAAGAAGTGAAAAAGAAAAAAACTTCAGTAAGACACAAACAGTGCTATAAAACTTCTGTTCCATGTTTGTTGAGACTCTGATTGGTTCCTTAGTATCAGTGTTAAAATTAGAGAAAGTTCACAAACACACTTGTGTAGGTTATAGATTTTTAATGAGACAATTTATTAGACTGTATGGGAAAACAATATATTTTACTGTTTTACCTTTACCCTTTCCAAAAAGACTTCCATAATTTCAAGAATTCCACTAGAAATTAAACAAAATGACATAATATACAATGGAGAATGTGAAGTGAACGTGGAAAGTATACCTAGGACTCAGAAGGGCAAAACACCACTCTAGAAATCCATCATACTTGCCATTTCAAATAAATGATCTTTTACATTATAGCCTGCTTTTTCTTCAAAGAGCTTCAAAGAAGTTGCAATTAAGTGCATATGGTAGTCCTATCCAAGTAGTCTACTGGGCCAGAGTTGTCTATATTCAGTGGCAGAACTGCTTCATGTGTCTTCATACAATTCTCTGAATACATAAAGAGGGTGTCTATGGCAAATACTACATAGACACTATATATTATAGCATACCTGAACCAATATTCTGAACAGAAACCCTAACATACATTCAGACTTGCTGACAATGATTTGTAACTGAAAGTTCCTTGCACAAATGGAAAAGCTGTTCTGACTTATCCAAAGTGGCTAGTTTGAATCACTACTGATTTGTCCCACTACACCATTCTGAAAGTCTCCTAATCCTCAGCAGTGGCTTTTCAGGGGAAGTAATGCACACAGTGAAGAGAAAGTGGGAAAGCTTTATAATGTAAGCCTGATTCCACTGTGCTTCTTTCTATGTACACCAATATATATGAGAAAAACATAAGAGAGAGGCCAATGTGTACATGACTTCAGCAGAGGGATCCTAGGAGCAAAGACATATGTAACATCTATTTAAAAGTACTGGTTTTCAGCCATGCTTTTCTGTACCTATTTGCTGCTTTGTTGGAGCAGGGCATTTATATCCCCAACCAAAATTTGCAATAGTATAATACAAGGCTGATTAACTTTTTCAAAAATATCAAACTTGTAAAAATAGTCCTACTATAACTCTACAATGAATATTTATTAAGGCTGTTCAAGAAAAAAAAGCAGAAACTATTCTTCATCTGTACATGCCCTATATGGAAACCGTCCTGTTTAAGTGTATTCCTTCCTCATATTTCTGTAAATAAACTGCTAGTTCTCCTCCTGCTGCAGATCTCTAAGAGTGATCACAGTTAATTATATTACTTGATATAATTATAATATATATAATTACATTATATAATTATAATGTATATTACAGCTCAAAATTGCCCACCAAATACTGTACAATGTGTTTATAAAACATATTTTTCAATATAGAAATACAAAGGTATGTTATGCATCATCTTTGTGACAATTTCCTGGTCTTTGTATTTTTAGAATAAGGTTCATGAGGAATAAAAGATTTTAATTCTTACAATAAGAAACTGCTTTTCAAAATCACCTCACTAAATTATCCATTTATTTCATCACCTTTTTCTGAAGAATGTTTCTATTTTGATAGAAAATACCAAATCTTTATCTAAATAAAATCTTTGGATAAATGTCTTGATTCCTGATACTTTGATCAATGGGGAATAGAGATCTATTTTTGGCTGACTAGATTCTTAACATCAGTACTAGAATTCGTCCACAAACTCATTTGTATAGGTATGGATTTTTAAAAAGGCGACAGTTTACTAGATTGGATAAAGCATTGTTGCATTTTACAGTTTTAATCTAAGCCTTCCCAAAAAGACTAATTTAAACAATTCTACTAGAAATTAAACA
This sequence comes from Iguana delicatissima, assembly GCA_948472985.1. NCBI lineage: Eukaryota > Metazoa > Chordata > Lepidosauria > Squamata > Iguanidae > Iguana > Iguana delicatissima. The sequence goes on along the minus strand of CAOKZL010000289.1, from coordinate 1,618,751 downwards.
AAATGATGTCATGTGCAGTGGAGAATTTGGCCAAAATTCCTGGTAGCATATAAAAAATTGATACCTTAAAAAATTTCTTACTGTCCCTCTCCTAGTTACTGAATTTGAGAAAATTTGAGGACAAGGTATTCAAAAACTTTCTTTTTAAATATTAAATGGAAAAATCCATGTAAGATAGGCTTTCCATTTTATGTATATTCAATTTCAAATAAAACTGAATTAATTCCTATTGTAATCTCACCTCCAAAATATTTTAAGCTTTCAGCTATTTAAGCTCTTTGTTTCTTTTCTTTTTTTTTTTTTTATCAAAATCAGACATGAACAAATAGAACAAGGAAGTTTTCTGTGTAAAAGACATTGAAATATAAGTAAGTATAAGAACATTTGTATTTCTGATATTGAAAGCACACAGTCCTGCTTCGTAAGCAAAATATTATAGATTCCTGATACCCAAAATATATAATACCTTAATAACACTTTTACATGTCTGTCTGGATTTAACAACCACTATTGATTTTGGAAACCAGATTATTAAAATAAAGCTTCAATTTAAATCAGCTCTACCATTCAGGGGGCAGGGGAAAACACCTTCTGTATACCCCGATGAATAGTGATATAGATCCACTAGTGTGGCACTTTCTTTCTTTCTTTGTAGCTACAAAAAATATTGATTTTGGCTATAAGATACCAACCAGCGATTCACAAACAGGTGCTTATGTAAGAAAGGCTAGGATTCATTTAGGAAGAAGTTGTTTCTTTCTGAAGACACTGTTCTCAGATTTTCTAATATATTGCCAACAGTTTGGATTTTTCATTCTCCACTGGATATGGTATAACTTTATTTAATTTCCAGAGGAATCCTTGAAATTATGGAAGTCTTTTTGGAAAGATTTTAAGCAAAACTATAACATGTGACATTGCTCTGTATAGGCTAGTAAATAGAATTAAAAATCCCTGCCCTATACAACTGAGTTTGTGATTTGTCTCTAATTCTAACAATGCTGTTAAGAATCATTCCCCTGCCCACATTTTTTAGCACTCCTTTTGATAAGAAGGGATATAGAAATGCTGAATAAATAGAAAAATAATACATTTTAAATTACATCTCCAACTCAGTTTCTTTGGATTTAGTGAAGTTTACACATATTGTTTTCACAGACAGATAGCTTCTACATATAAAGTATTATGATGGCAGTAGGATGGGTGGGGTGTGGAGAAGAAAGCTTTTTTTAAAAAAAAACAAACAGCCCTAGATTCTTGAAATAACTTCCAAGTTCATACAAAGTGCATATGGCCACAGTTCCTTTAATGTTTAGAAAAAACATATCTCCAGTTTTTTTGTAATGTCAAGTTTACTTTCAGAAACAAGCTTGCTTGCAACATGATCACATAGTGTAGCTGCTATATTTAAGCTAAGACAACAACGCAAACACTATGTGACAAAAAACAGACATAAGCAATTTTTACTACTGTGAAAGCTAAGGAATATTCATCATTTTTTCTGAAACTAAGGCTATGGAACATTTGAATCTTTCCTCCACCATCAGTTGTATCATTCCACCTTTAGGCTGTGTCATGGAGATATTATATATCTATTGATCTGAATAGTAATGTTGACATATTGTTTTACAAAAATATTACATTTTTGTAACAACAACTCAACTAAAACCAATGGCTGGTCTATATGCATATGAAATTACTTCATTCAGTATGAATGCCCAACCCACATGACCAGTATAACACCTTGACTTTTTGACAGTTGCCTTTTATCAATTAAAGCACCATGCAACTTTTTTTAAATTATTTTAAAGAAGGCATTCCAGTTTTATTAGATTTTTAACATTCCAAAAAAAAAAATGAAGATTATGTTTTTGTTTTTTAAAAACCAAAGCCTTTATCTGCCTGAAAATGGCTGCCATAAATGTGTCCAGCTATAGCAGTCAATAAAACCCAAATTTCAGAAGCTTTGGAACAGATTCCTGGGGAAGCAACATTGACCATGTACTTTCGTTCTGCCCCAAATGTCCTTTTCTGACCTTTCCATCTTCTAAGGGAGACTGGTGTGCTAGGACATACCCAGGTGGATTCCACTGAGAAATATTTAAAAAATACCAGTCTACTGAAACAGTTCAAACCTAACACATGTCAATTAGGGGGTTCAACTAGATGGCCCTCATAGTCCCTTCCAGCCCTATGATTCTATGATTCTAATACCACTTAAAGCAGTGGTTCTCAATCTGTGGGTCCCCAGATGTTTGTGGACTTCAGCTCCCAGAAGCCCTAAGCATTGACCATAGTGGCTGCGGCTTCTGGGAGCTGAAGTCCACAAACATCTGGGGACCCAGAGGTTGAGAACCACTGACTTAAAGGACTGAGGTTTCTTTGATCAAATCAGAACTTTGCTCCATCTACAAAGAGCAGATTGTTTAGCAGTACAGTAGCCTGTCTGGTCATTTTGGCATCTAGGGAAGGGTTAGGGTTGATTTGTTCTAGAAGTCATTTATTGGTCATTCTGGTAGTCCATGGTATCTGTAGAACTCTCTTCCATCACCACATTTCAAATGAGTTCATTGTCTTTCTGTCTCTTTCTTCTCTAACTTTCACAACCATACATAAAAATCAGAAATATGATGGCATCATCACAACTACCTACTAAACAAAAACATACCATAATAATATCAAATTAGCTATTTCATATCGAAGTAACACCAAACATTCAATATAGCTGTTTCCTACCATTTCTAGACCATTTTATTGCCTTAAACCTAAATTGAGGAATGCCTATGCATTATTCTGTGACACTTCATTAAGTACCATTTCAGAAACAGTTCGTAGCAGGTAGACACAAAAGGAGAAAGAATTATTTTCTTACTGTCTTTTCAGCCGGGAAGGTCAGAAGCCAGCAGTTTTACAGCAGAAGGACTATGAATGGGTTGTGTAGTTCATGCCATATTGTACACAGAAAAAAAAAAACACCCTAGAGGATTTTTTAAAACATGTTTGCTGGGATGGCACTGCATTTTTATTTATCTCTGCATCTGCAGAGCCTATAGCCTTCTCATTTCTAGCTCTGACAGTTCACAAGATAGCAGAGCTTTTTAAAAAGTAGGAAAACTTCTCAGTGAATAAGAACAGATAGCAGAAGTATAAGTTTTCAATCCATTTTTATCTGATCCACGTATTAGCCAAAGAAAAGTACTCCCACCCCCACTCATGGCAGAGATTTGAGTGAAACTGCTGACATCTATGGAATGTCAGAAGCAGTCCCAGTGGAGATTAGTGGACAGATTACTGGTGCAAAGGTTAAAGGTCCAAAATAAATGCCGTTTATTCTACAGCTTACAATCTTTTACATAGCAGGACAGAAAAGCAGCTTATCCTAAAATTGGTCTATTTATGAAATACTGTTCTTTAAACATCTGTAAAAAACTTAACTAATTAATAGCTATGCTTGTAAGTACAAAATACACAGTAAAACTAATCATAAAATACTGATTATACAACTGACTAGTATTCTTTGCTCAGCAATCAGAATCCACCTTCCCCAGCCTTAACCAGTATGAATATTAAATACTTTAAAGATCAGGATATTTGAGTTAAATGACCAATAGTGCACTGTCACTGGCAGATGTGATCCTCTATCTCCTATGGCACCCGCATTGCCTAAAGCCTGTTCCAGAGGGCTAGGAAACGCTTCAGAGCAAGTTTTCAGCGTTGTAGAGAAATGTAGTAGCGAAGGCTAAAAATTTAGAGCAAACCATGACTGTGGATTTAATCAACAATTTTCTAACACTTTGACAGGCATTTTATTCATGAATGTTAATTACTATTTTTTCCCTTTCCTCTTTTTTCTCAGGGGCTAGAAAACCCATAGTTATCAATCACAACTTAATATCTAATTAGTACTACCCACAATCCTGAATGTCCTCTCCACATAAACAAGTTTTTTGCCTGTTGAATAGCCTGCTTTACAAAATCACAAACATTCTTTCCAGAGAATCACTGCTTCATATTCTACCCCTCCTTTTTTCTTTTGTATTCCACCTGACGAAAGGCTGGGCCTGCTACTGGGCCGGATGAGGCACAAATATTGGCTCAGACGATTCTGGAGCAATGTAGAAGGGCAGGAAATATTCAGCAATTCAACTTAATGTATTTTTTTACAACCTGGGTGATGGTAGCCAGATTGTTTATGTTATTCATTCATTCATTCATTCATTCATTCATTCATTCCCTTAGGCACATGTTAGTCTTGAGTCATCTTGGACTGAATGATAGCTTGTGCACTGTTATCTCCAGTGTCTTTGTTATAAGCTGCCTGGATGTGCTCTCCTGTTTCCCAGCACTGTGGGGTAATATAGTGTGGGAGGACAAGAGAGAGGGCCTTCTCTGTGGTTGCTTCTCAAAAGTTGAATGCCCTCCTTTCGAAGGTCCAACTTGGTGCCAACCTTGGTTTCTTCCTGATACCTGGTGAAGCCATGACTTTTTATTAATACATTTGGGAGTTATTTTATTTTTAAATATATACATAAATGATTTTTCAATGTTGTAGCCTTTAAGCTGTTTTAACTTGTTATTCTGTTTAATGTGTTCTTATCATGTTTAAATTTTTTCACTGTCTTAATTTGGAATTGTTTTAAATTGTTGGTTGTTCTCACTGTACAGGGTCCTGAAATCCCATGATAAAGGGCAGGATATATTTTCACAAATAAATAAATAGAGGGAGAGACCAGCAGAAACAACCATCAGTGTAGCCATATTAAAAAGGTATCCTTTATCGACATTTGAAGCTATGAAACTGTTAAGAGAAAAATCTGAAACTCTTTTTCACAGCACAAAACCACAACAGAAAAATAGCAACATATATTAATGGGAATTTCATTCCAGCATAGGAATCCCAAGAGGTACCATAACAGAATCACCATGACTATTTAACCAATGAGTAAATCTTACTAAGTGTTTTTATCAATTACCTTCTAGGCTGCCTTCATACTTTCCATAAAAGCTAAATTTATGACAATACATTTTTATAATATTAGAAGTATTTTTAATAAAAATAAAACATTAGTCAAAACAATATTGACTAATAAATACAGGCAGGCTGGGGAGAGTCATCTTTAGATTAATTATGTCACGTTGCCTGCAGTCTGTTAGTATCCAGATTAGCAAGATATATATAAAAAATATTTTCTAGACTACAACTGTATCATAATGGAAGCACCACCGATGTGGCATCTTTGAAAACAAAATAGCAAAACTTTGAAGCAACTGCTAAACAGAATTCAATAGTTTCCAAAAGTCTCTTCTGGCTTACATTAAAATAAATGTCAGATATGATTGCACAACAACATCACCTCTAATAGTGCAAATATGGCTATGTTTATTTTCCCTGCATTCCATCTACTCGCTGTAAAAACAGTACAAATAAAAACTCCAAGCACTTTGAAACTGTTGCATTAGCCTAGCTAGCAAAGTATAGGTAGTGGAGAGGAAGGTATTGCTATCGTCTAGATAGTGTCTGCTAAAAAGCCCACCAAAATGAATAGAGCATGCTGATCATCTGGGGAATTCAAAACCCGTTGATTAATTAGGCCTTTTTTTTTCTTTTTTTTTTGGTCCTGAATAGATTTACTAAGCTATTTTCAGCTCGCCACACTGTTTGTAATTACCAAAAATCACACCTCTATTGGCTGGCCTGAGTTACCTCATGCATGAACAACAATTTGATTGAGCACTCTTTTTTTGAGTATTTCATTCGTCATTGTAATTAGCCATAATCATAGACTTCCTGGGTGCATGAGAATGTTCAAACGACCAATTCACAACCCCATCCTATTTGAATATGAATCTTCTCACTAAGCAGCAATTTGAAAAAGGGAAACAAAAAGCAGTTTCTCCAGGGAATTTTGCAAAGCAACCTTGCTTTTAATTCTTTCTCTCTCTCTCTCTCTCTCCGTCTTTTACAAAAAGTTCCTATTTCAACTAGCATTTGAATTCTGTTTGCTAAAACAAGGGTTGCTTAATGAAGACAATGGCTTATTCTTTCTTTAAGTGGCACAACAGGACCCAAGTCTTACAAGCCCAGTTCTTTCAGCCTCTGCCAAGGACACAAGAAACAAAGGAGCCAGCAGTTACGGGAGGCAAATAGAACTCTTTGCTTCTGCTGCAGTTTGGGAACACTGTCTCTCCCGAGAGCAGGACCCGGGTCTTTTCTATTCTAGAACATGGGCATCTTTCCTGTGAATGACTCACGCAGTGTTGAAGTATCCTCATAGCGGGGACTTCAAAGTGAAAGCAAAGTGGAGGAGGGGTGACATTACTGGTACTGTCGGAAGCACATTCGCAGTGAGCCATCTAATGGTGACAAAGTCTTTTCCCCCTTTTAATTTCTGATCAAAGCTCTGGTAAAAGTGCCTGAAAAATAAGCACTGGAAGGTATCCAGATACATCCTCTGTCAAGAGCAAAGGAAAAGAGGTGAGAAATTATGAATTTGGAAGAATGCAGCTCGTGCTGGGTCCCAGTTAAATGTATCAGAGTGTGTTTTACAACCTTTTGTATTAAGAGTGATAAGCCTCCGTGGCACATTAAATGTCAGATATAGAGATTTAGTATTCTAATCATCACATGCCTCAAAGGAAAAGGGCAACAATGATTTTTAGAAATGCTTTATTTTTTCTAAAAAGAAAAGCACCACAGTTGAAAAATGAATGCAGATTTTTTTAAATGACTTAGGAATATTCTTAATACTTAAATATAGAAAGCCTGTGTCACAGAATCAGGCAGAGTTAAACTGGAATTAGCATGGGATTCTTCATTTAAAAAAAATCAATGAGCAAACATCAGGTATGATCCAGGATATTAAAGATATATTCAAGTTATTAAATATGGGTAAAATGATGACTATATGGAGCCAACATACAAACCTAGCCAGTGTATCTCACCATGTCTTTACAAAAGCAGTAGCTGTGCAACATACACACACACACATACACACACACACACACACACACACACAGACTGCTGCGTCACAATGAAATCTATTGTTTAACACATGATAAAATCAAGCAGAACTCAACAAGTTATTTGTATCATTCTGGTACCCTCTTCATTACTCACTGTATTAATTTGTGTCTCCATTACCTCACAGTGCAAATATTTTTCAAGGAATACTAGTAAAGTATTTTAAGATTAACAGAAAAAATGATACATTTGACAAATAAAGGGATATTTTTAGTAGTATTATGTTTATTCCTTTTGTCCATAACAGCTCTGATATCTTCAAATATAAGATATTTGCGAATTCTGAAGCACAGTTAAATATAACTTGACCAATAATACTGTACTACTAATTACCAATATATTTTTACTTCTTATTGGTTGTTAAAGGTTGACTTGCATAGGTCTAGCTGCGTGCGTAGGGAAAGGCTACAAGAGGGTACAGGGTATGCCTTTTTCTGTTGACTGTTGGCATACATCTCTTGCACACATCCAGCCCACTTCTCTTTCCCTTGCAAATTAACTGAGAGCTTCCAAGGGCTAGCTGAGGAAGGCAGAAGGGACCAAAAAGGTTCCACAAAGTGCCAACCTGATCCATCCCTGCACACGTTTTATAGGCATCAGACAGTTGTTCTCAAGTTGTTCTCATTTTCCATATCCAAGAAACCTGACCTTGCCATGTTCAAAAGACAGAAGTTGTGCTAACAAATTTAACTTCTCTTCCTATGTACTGGTGTGAAGTGAATAGTTCTCGCTCTCTTTATCTTGGAAAGGTACCACTACATGTCTGCTAATGTTTCACTGGAAACTAGAGCAAAGAAAATTTTCCAGCCAACAGACACCAGAGGCATCAATTCAAGCTGCTGTAAAATGGACTTACTATTTTGATCTACTTTAAATCATACAAGGAAGGAATGAGATCTTAATTTAAAAACTGGAGTAGAGAAAAACACCTTTTAAGGCTCATTAAGTTAATTAATTTGGACAGTTGGACCCAGACTAACTGGAAATGCCTTGATTATTCAACAATCTCTTGCTAACTATGTTTCAGTTTGGTGGCCATATTCAATTTTTTCCAACTCATCCTCTGAGAGATTTAAGTGAGACAAAATTAGTTTTCTTTATTTTTAATGATCAAAAGAATAAGATCTTAAGAAAATGCAGAAAATGCAGAAAAGATTTCACTCCTCTTAATTGCTCTGAAAAATAAATATTTTAAAATTATTATCAGAACCAAAAGATTTTTGGAAAAAGAGCATTTTATACAGATACCTATAAAAATTAAATGCTGCAATAACCATCTCAGGCTGGTGTGAACATTTAGTCAAACAAGGTAATTTACTGAAGACATAAGTCCTACCATTTGTGTAACATTTTACTGCCCCACAGCTCCATTTTCTTTTCAGGATTCCAGGCTCAAGCTTAGGTGCTTTCACTGTCTCTATAACCCATTTAAATGTCCCAGTCCTTATAACAGCTTGGAAAAGGGAGAAGAGGGGGATTTGTTTTGTTTTGTCTTGTCATGCTGGCAAGAGGATTCTGGGAATTTTAGTCCTGAAAATATCACTTTTCCAAGCTCTAGTCCTTAATGATTCTTTTTAAAGAAATACTTTGGTTGGGGATTTATCCATTGATGCCTTTTCACATCTCTCTCCATGTTTTCATATCTGTGGGTACAATCTGGGTGTTATCCGTGCAATGCTGATGTCCCAGAACCAACGAGTTTCAGAACAGTAAAACATTTTACAGGGAAACTTATGCTGGTTGTAATTCTAGAAGTGCCACTGGTGCCATAAGGACACAACCAGAGGTGACAGCAGTGGCAGGAAAAGAAAAATAACAGTGATAATGGTGGGAGAAGATTGTTGGCTCAATGTCATTTTTTAAAAATTTAATTTAATGCTTGACTTCTGGAAACCCATGGAACTGAGGCAGCATGGGAAAGATGGCTTTGCCAATTGCTTGTGCCATAGGACCAGCGATTGCCTCAGACAGCCCTGCCTTGACTCTGTGCTCCCTCCGCAATTGGACATTCAGGGAACAGGCAGCATGTGTTCAGAAGCCTTCTATTTTCATACTACTTCCTTCTCCCTCCGTGCAACAAAAGTAATACTATTACTTTTAGAATAGTATTTTTAGCATAATGGACTATTTCACTAGCATTGTCCCCCAATAAGATCCAAGTCATTGCTGTATTGTTGTATAGGATATTTCTAAAACACTCTCAGTCAAAACCAAACAGAAGCGTATGCAGTGGGAGTGGTGGAACCTGATACTCTCTTCTCCCAAATTCTCCCAGTCTCCCACCCAAAGGAGTCCTGAAATTCAGGGACACTAGTGAATGAGTGGGTTGTGAAACAGCAGGATGTGCGCTAAAAGTAACCAACGAAATGTGGTGGAGGTTACCATAAGCTCCCACTCACAGATATAACCTCTGTCTGATTTTCATGGGTCCTCCTCACCTCAGTCATCTACGCCACCACCTATTTTAGTTCGTTAGCTTAAGGAGAGATGGAGGAAGGGAAGGGAAGCAGGGGTCAGAGTTTAGTTTACACCAGCCCTGGTATACAAACTGTTGCTGGGATCTAATCTTGTATCTTCGCATTTTCATTTGTGCATTTTATTCGACCGTTTTTCATGTACTGACAAAATATTGGCCCAAGATACTTCACCTCCACAAATTCAGGTTGAAACTGCTGACATTTATAGTCTTTACAGCACAGTTAACCAAATTGTTTTGTTTTATTTAAATTCATATTTAATGCAAAGAGATCTTCCAGTGCCATCGAGACTGAGAGAAAGAAGCTTGTAGCATAAACTTATGCTATTAACTTCTTTCTTTCAGTTAGTCTCAAAGTGCTGTTTGCAAACTGAACGAGACTAACATAGCTATGTCTTTGAATTTATCTTTAATGTTACCCTGTGTTTACTTCAATTTAATTCCTGCATGTATTCATCACTAGCCCAACTATTTAAAATGCAGTTGTTTTAAGCAGATGACACTGTTTTAAGCACATGACTCCATTAAAAGTATCAGTAATGTAAGTATTTACAATGTGGATTTGAAGAATTTAATTAATGTGCAATGTGCTGTGATACAAATGTCAATGCTCTCATTATATTTGTTTATTTGGTCATTGATTCAACTATATAAATTGTTTTGCAAATGTGAAGTCATTCTGCACTCATCAACATATCAACATCAATGCAAAATGTCACCTGACTTATGTGTATTTGCTAATATCTAATTAACATCTACTAAATGGAAATTTTGCATTGATGTACAACTTGCAAATTATTGAAATATGAATTCATGAATTGCAAGGTTCTCAAATACTGGACTGATTCATTGGAGGAAGATTTGCTGACACAAAAAATGGAATAATTTACTCACATTCAATAATATTATAATGGACTTTTGAGATCCTTTTGGAATAATCCTCTTTGAACATTATTTTCTCAGCATCTTTATGTCGTAATATTCTGGCGCACATTATAAATAAAGTCAGGATTGGTTCTCTCAATTTCCTTTTCCCATAAATGATATTATACTTGTTATATCATAATGGATGAACTATAAATATAATGGCAATACATTTTCATTTAATCTTGGGAATAATGAATGGGCATCTCATAAATGGATGAAAGTTCTGTAAATTGCTTCTAAGGCTGCTTTTCCCTTAGTGGGTTGTATCTGAATTGCTTGAAGTATGTTGGTTAGTATTTTTGTGAAAATCTTATATATAACTGGTAAATGACTTATTGATCTAAAGTTCTGAAAGTGACTTTTCTTCCTTTCCTTGAACAAAACTATGGTGATGGCACAATTCAGTTTTTGAACTTTTCTCTCTTTTGCTTAATGTATTTGGAGAATGCCAGCAACCATGCTTCTGATATACCATATGTCAAAAACCAGGCAGGAAAAAGTCAGCAGCACAACTAGAGCAGCATCCACATAACTCAAAAAGAGAACTGTTCACCAAGACGTAACTATTTTAAGCATGTATCACATTTTGATTCTTATCGAACTGAATAGTAAACTATATCAATCACCAACAAACTCATAATCCATGAGGGAGTCCTGTTATAAGACCAGCTGTGTCTCAAGATCTTCTAGCAGTTGTGGGAGCATGGTTAAGGAGCCAACTTGCCTGTTTTACCCTAAGTTATTTTAATTGAATGGTGATGAATCAATTGCTAATGAATTACATAGCTAACATTTGCTGAAAAAAAGCACTTTCATATGTTTGTCAGATAGAAGTTTGTCAGATATTTGTCTGCTCTCATGTCAACTGGTGACTCTTTTGAAATATTTTCTACCTTTGTGTCAATCACACAATCTCTATTAGCAAACCGTAGCCAACATGGAAGCTACACTGATGCATTAATGAGACCAGTGCAAATGGATCAAAATCAAGGTTGAAGGGCTAAATTAAATTAGCTGAGCCACACAGGAGGCCCTGCTGAGCTAAGCGTTTCCCACATAGATCAGCTCTAAGTGCAGGTCTGGGCAGGAACACCGTGGCAAACACTGAGAAAATATATGCAGGCTTCCTCTATTTATCTAACAGGTTAGGGACTGAAACACTGTCAGAAAATGGAATTGGTTGAAAGGCAGAACTCATGTACTATACTCTAGGGAGCATGAAGGATTTAGGGAGGCTTACTTGCGACCAATCATGCACACACTGCTTGCAAAGTCTCTCAACTGCCTTAGCACTTTTTTGCCTTCCTCAACTCACTTTGCAAGCAGCATGTACATGTGAGTAGTGCCAAGCGAGGCTTCATAAGCAAGAAGAAATTATGAAAGAGCATAACCCCTGTCAGCTTAACGGAACTGGTCCTTAATTTGGAACTGTGAAAAGAGCAAATTGTCAGATATTGGGGCTTCAAAAGGAAGGGGCTTCCTGTACAGACACTTAAGTTATATTGCACTGAAAACCACTTAACAGAACTGTGTGATGGTGGCACTACCTCCATCATCCCTATCTTCTAAGCAGAATGGCCAGTTTTGTGTGATTGTAGTATCATTTGGTAGTGAGATCACCGGTTTAACAGATATATGGAACCAGTTTTGGAAAAAAAATATTTCTTAAGAGGTAAAGATAATTATTTCTTCTGCCATTTTATATGTGTGTCAACAGTCCATTTTGAAATATTTTAGTGATTTCAAAAAGAAAATAACAACTACTATGACTACAACTTGTTAAATAAAATATAATTTCCTGCCAATGAATAATATCAACAAAATTCACTCAGAGAAACAGAGTTGTCTCTTGACTCTTTAATTGCACCATTTAATTTGAATATGTACTTAATTAAAATATAACTTGTTAATTTATTAGCCTTGGGTTATAACTGTGATACCAATTTTCAAGCATCTAATATGTCCTCCAGCACATAATTTACTACATTACTCAAACGTGGTTTTGGTGATTATTCCTTAAAATTATTGCAAGCACATTTTCATGTTTGATACAGAAGGAAATCAGAAGGAAAAAGCCCTAAGAATCCATACATTTTACTATTTAAGTATGCTCAAATATCAAAAGATGGACATGCACAGTTTTTGTTAAGGAAATGTTAGCCTTTGAATAAGATTATCTTAAATACCACCACTTTTCTTCCACAATATTGCAATCTATGTGTTATATTTAATAACATATAATAACCATATAATCATAAGATAATGAACTCATTCTCTGAGTACCAGTCTTTATGTAGTCAAAACAGCATCACACATACATATAAGGGAATTCACAGAAGACGGGAATTCCAAGGTTAGCAGAAGTACCCCCTTCAAAACCTACTGGGACACACACAACAAAAATGGCTCCATGATGACTGAGCATCTTTTGTTGTAACAGAATAGTCACTGATGATTGATGGTGCTGGAAAATTTGGGGAGTGGGAAACTGAGTATCTTCTAAGCAGAATGGAAAAACGAAAAGGAAACAGGGGTTAACTGCCTGGAACTCTACAGACACAAACACTTTATTGTCTCAAGTTCCTTTCATCTATCTACAGAAAAGTCAGAAAGATTAAATATACAGAGACCAGCACTGCTAGACAGAATCAGAATGATTTCTGCAAATGAAAGCCACGTCTTACTTATTTTTATCATTTGTTGCAAGTGCAGGCAAACACATGGATAGGACAATTCAGCAGCTACTCCTTTGAAACAAAGACAAAAAGTATAGAAACTTTGTATCCACAGTGTTGCTTCTCCTTCTTCATTATAACTTCCTGTGTCACCCTAAAATCCACTTCAGAGGATCAGGGGGATCCTCTGGAAAGGTATGGGATGTTGCATGGAGCTAGAAGAGGGAGGGGAGAACTGGCAAAAATCAGGAGGCATCCCTCCTCAGCAAGTTTTCTAACTGCAAAGCACTACATTAACAGGACATAAGGATAAGTTTCTAATATAGTAGCACCTGGTTAAAGAAAAGAAGCAGAAAATAGGAGCATTTGCACAATGTAGTAAATCAGCAATGTGACAGATCTCCTCTCCAGGCTGGCCCCATAGTTCATAACCATTGCACTCATATCACCCACTTCACCCCATTTCCCTTCTTAATCCCTCCCTGAATTGGGTACTTGGGCCTCTAAGTAGCCCCTATGTGGACCAGTGTAATTCTGTGGGTTCAGCAGAGGTGTATATAGAATGGGGCAAGTAGGACATGTGCCCAAGGTGGGAGGCAGAGCAGAAAAAAGCTGTGCATGTAGGAGAGGGGATGAGGTAGGGGCGCAATTTTCATACTTGCCCTGGGTGCTGTTTATGCTAGATACGCCACTAGGCTTCACTGTGGTAAGCATGACAAGATCCTCTATAAAATTTAAGAGGAACATCCAGACACAGTTGTAAAAAAAAAGAAAAAAAGGTAGAAGTTTATGAAGACACATGTAGATAATCCATTAACTTCTCAACTGTTTAATCATTCATGGCTTCCCAAAAACCTATTCAGTTCTTCCCCCGGTTGACTCTTCTGTTTCTACTACAGATCTTCCCCATCTTTATGTTTCTTTTCCCCTATCTCTACCACCTTTGCCCTATCTGCCTTGTGTCAGAGATAAATTTCACTTTTGTATTCTCGCTCCCCTGTAGGTTCACCTTCACAGCTTTCCCTAAACTGTGACTGACTGGCATCAACCAGGCTTCCCCAGAAACTGTCTTTACAAGTAGATTCACCAAAAATCTATAGTGCTATCTGTGCTATATAACTTATATCTATGACTTGTATTTAGGAATGAGCAGTGAAGTGAGAGTTTCAGAGAGTTCCAAAATGATATTTAAAAACTGTGTGAATAAACAATTATAGTAGATAAAACTTAGCACAATGTGGAAAAAAAATAGGCCAGATACTGCCCCCTTCATATTTTCTATGCATGGATTTAAGAGAGGAAAGATGCCATTAATAAAGTATATGCAGAGTCTGGAAAAGGCCACTAGCATGCCTGCTCGGAGATTCTGAGAACTGTAGTCCAAAAGATTAAATTTTCCAAATTCTAGGTGCATGTCACAATGGAAAAATTCCTATAAATTTCACTTCAGTATGTAGCAGCAATGAAAAACCCACAAGATTAGAGCAAGGCAGAGTTGTAGGAACTGTAGTCATGATCACTGATGAGGAATCTGGTCCACATTTTGAAGCAAACTGCCTTCATTCATATCTTCCATACTAATATGTATGTCAGAATGCATACATCCCTCTAATTTTGCATATCTCCAAAAACAAATGTAAAATGCATGTTATTGAAATATAAGTTATTTACCCTAAAATCCATGTAAAATAAGCATTTTAGATTAAGTATATATAAATGTATATTTTATGATAACATGCTAAACAATAATAAATCATGCAGTAAGAAGACTACAATCCAGAAATTGGTAAATAGGTAGTAAAGGAATAGCTAGTTACTATATATGAATTCAAGTTTCCAGGGCCAGATGCACCAAATCCAAAAGTACTAAAGGAATTTTTGGATATAATCCTAGAGCCACTGTTAATAGTATTTGAGATCTGTTTGAGAATAGAAGAGGTCCCAGCAGATTGGAGAAGGATAAGTGTTGTCTTCATCTTCAAAATGGCAAAAAAGAAGACCTGACCAACTACAGACCAGTCAGCTTGATGTCAATGCCAAGAAAAGTTCTAGAGCAGATCATTAAACAGTCAGTCTTGGCCCAGTTAGAAAGGAATGCTATGATTACTAACTGCCATGATGGGATTTATCAAAAACACATCATGCTAAACTAATCTTATCTCTGTCGTATATATCCATATCCATCCATCCATCCATCCACCCATACACCTACCTACCTACCTACCTACCTACCTACCTATCTATCTATCTATCTATCTATCTGCACACACAAATACACACACACACATTGCAAGCTGTGCCTGTAATAGATCTGTGACAAGGTTCCCCCATCATATTTTTGCAGGGAAACTGGTGGACTGTGGGCTAGATAGAGCTACAGTTAGGTGAATCTAATTGGTTGACACACCTAACTTAGAAGCAGGGACCACAAGGGCCATCGAGCCCAACGCCATGCTGTAAAATAAATCTATGATCAAGACTAGTTTTCCTCAATCTAGTGCTCACCAAAATTTTGTTCTACAACTGCTAGTATTTATGGCTATTGGCAAAGCTTCCTGGCTGATGGGTGATGAAATCCAAACCATCTGATGCAGATAGGTTAAAATTTCTGAATACAGATATTGTAAGAAAGGATGAAGTTGGGAGAAAAATCAGAAAAGGGCAACCGAATTATCAAGTACCCAGAGCACCTTGGTTGTGAGGGAAAACACAAACATTTAAAAAAGAGAGAGAGAGAAAGTTGGGAGAATTTATAAATATTATCAACTGAGTGAAGAGAGTGTAAGTTATCCCCTTTCCTATGAAACTAGAAAAAATACTGCTCCAACTAGATAGGAGTGGCATTAGGATTAGGGCATCTTCATTTAGGTACAATAATCATCACTAACCCTGATAGTATTATGAAATAATTAGACCACAATTCCTAGCTGGAACCTCCATGTTCAGACACTTATAAGTGTCAAATACTACATACAAGTTCAAGGGTGTATCTATTGCCTTTATAGCCTGGGCCCCTTTCATTCTTAACAATCATAGTGTTGTGATTCCACTTGAACTGCCATTGAATTTATCCTATTGAATCCTTGGATTTGCAGTTGGGGAGATATTTAGAATTCTCACCCAGAGAGCTCTAGTGGCTCACTGAATTATAAACCCCAGGATACTCCAGGATGTTGCCCTGGTAATTTTAACTGGAATCATAGCAAGATAACTCTATAGTGTGAGAACACACCTGGTTGAGACATTCCAAGAAGCCACAGTTGGAAACAAAATAGTGGGAACCATGGTGTGATTCAGCAAGGCAGTGCTTATATTATGATGCCTGACCCAGCAAATTGCTTTGCAGTAAGCATTCAATGCACCAATCAGTTTTTTTTTTTTTTTTTGGTTAATTGCTAGGAAACTAAAGCTGAATTGTTTTGAACAGCAATAGTTTCATGCAGCTATAATGGTCTTATAAAAAGCAAAATTAGAAAAAAAAATTGACCACATTGCTTCTTCTGTAGGAAGCAATCTACTGCTATCGCTTTCTGTTTTGTTCCCAGGTAGAGCAGAAAGCAGTGGCTACCACGTTTTTTGACTAATGGACTACTGGAGGCATTCCCTTTTGAGAAAGAATTCTATGATCTTATTCTGCTTGAAAAGACAGGTTTCCCATATCTCTTGCACTAATTGCATTGCTTTTTTCAAGGCAGAACAGCAGTGAACTATTTGTAGTTCTTGTATGCATGTGTGCCTTTAAGTTGCCTCTCAAGTTAACGTAACCCCATGGATTTCATAGGGTTTTCTCAGGCAAGGAATATTCAGATATGGTTTTGTGAGTTCCTTCCTTTGAAATACAGCCAACAGCACCTGGTATTAGTTTGTGGTCTCTCATCCAAGTACTAACCAGGGCTGACCCTGATTACCTTCCAAGATCAGATGGGATCTGCTGCCTTTAGAGTATTTAGAAAATCCCATCCTCAACAATTTAGGCTTTCAAGGACCACATACTCAGTAACACTTCTACATACGTTCAGCCTTGGGCAGATAAACCAGCAGCAAGCCTAGCAGTAATACTGTCAAAGAAAAAAAGGCAGAGTAGATGCTTCCCAGGAATGACAAGAATTATTCAAGGATATGCCATGGGGTGTACCACTTTACAACACTGAAGGCAAAAAGATCAAGTCTAAAGTCACCATGAAATAGTGACAATCATAATTGTTGGGTTTGTGATAGTGCCTGCCTGCTTTTGTTATTTTGCTTTCACATATCTAAAAGAACAGAGTAAAATGTTGCAAGAGTTGTACTGGAAGAAACAAGAAGGAGAGATAACAGCCTTTCCCCGCCTGTTCCTGACATCTGAGAGTGCAAACTTCTAATGGCCTTATCACACTTTTGTTACTGTAGTTTCTAGCCCGGGCCTGTGGTATATTAGATATCATTTGATATCAGTAATTTGGCCTTCACTACCCATTCCTCTCCATGTCCTTGCGAGGCCCCAGGACAAGCATGCACGTGGGCACGGCCAAAAATAGCTGAACTATTCAAAACAACACCAGTTAGGCCAGTATTTGCCGGACTGCAGCTTCAGGAGACCTCCAGGCAAGTACCTTGATGCACGCTGTTTACAATAGATCCCCTGCCCCGAGCAGGCAGCTTGACGAGCCGAATACTCAACCCTCAAGCACTCCGCATTTGCATACCGGCCACTCTATTGACAACACTGTCATAATTCAATCATGCAAAATACTGACCTTTCGGAGGCTTTGTCTCCAGCCTGAAACCCATTGTATTCCCCAGGAATGGACTAGCCTACAGGCCCATTTTCCCCTATAAGACCCCCTGATTTTGAGCGCTTCCTCGGATCGCTCTGACTTCCATCCCGCCTTGCTGTCGCTCCGTTCGACGAGCATTCCCCTCAGCTCCACGTGCTGAGAATCTCCACTTCTATGGACTTTTCTTCGGACTTTCTGGGCTTCAGGACAGGTGTAGTATTTCCCATGTAAAACCTCCTCTTAAAACCCTCTATCCAACTCCTACCTTTCTTTCTTAGGTCTGTGTGAGTGTGTTTGCATACATACGTTGTGACTGTGTTATCAAAATAAAGGAAAACAATTTAATTTTACTTCTGTTTGCTCATTGACTCGGCCTGACCCCGTAGACATTGGGTTCAAGATCTCGCTACGTTGCCCTGCCTCTTGAATTGCTTAGCTTGTGCTCTGCTAATTCCCATTCCTCATTGTGAGCACATTGAGGTGTCCCTCCCGGGACCCCAGAAATCAGGGTAACACCCTTCCTTAATCCTGCATTGTTTGTTAGAATCCCACTATAGTCATTGCCATGATGGTAGCAAGTTATTAACACTCTCTCACACACCCTTCAATGTTATCAGGCTAGTTGCATCATTTGCCAAGTCCTTTTCCCTGTCTCAAACCTCATGATTCATCTATGTTATATATGTGTGTATACACACACACACACACGCATATGCGTGTGTGTGTGTGTGTGTGTGTGTGTATAATTTTTATACTGTACTTGTGCAATAACATTCTGAGGAAATGACAACCTGGGGATGCCCACACCACACCCACTAATAGATCAAGTACAGAAGAAAGTGCTGTGAGGAATCAGCACTCCCACAGCTGACTGGATTGTTGTGGGAAAGCTGGTCATTAACAAATTATCTACAGTCTGAAAAAAAGGCACATTTAAGATGGAACTGCAATGCAATAGTGACTGGTGAGCAACATCATCAATTGACAGGACTGATCTCGAACGAGGAATAACACATTGCTTTGGCAGTATGACACCTTGGTGTGACAAGTCCTTAATGTAATCCTAGGGGACTATTCTAAAATCAGGGCAGCACAATCCAAAAGCACAGAGCAAGGCTCTCAAAAGGTTAATCACTTCTCTTTTGCCAGGAGGATGCTCTTAAAAACTGCTGCCCCCACATAATGTGCTGGCTCAACGTATTTGGCTACTTGAAGGAAGGTCCATTCCCTCTTGCTCTCAATACACTTGGAAAAGTCTTTCTATTCCATTCAGACATTACCATCTTATACTCCCCATTCTCCAACAGTCTCACATGAAGCAGATTGGCTGGCAGTATTGGCCCTATCTTGTACAGATACAATCTTATTCGCAAGTGAATAGATACAAATAGTGGCAATATCAATATACTTGTCTAACCACTCTTTTATTAAGTTATACTGAGGAAGGTATTTGGAAACAATCACTACCAAAAGTTTCAGGTCACACAATACCAGGTGACTGTGAATTTGTTTTAATATGCATTTCAAATCCAATAATATAGAAGCTTCATCTCTCTCTGTACAAGATAGGTTCTATCATTGCTAGTTAAATATTTTTATAAGCACTAGCTGGTACGCTTTGAGAGACAGGAAGCAAGTAAAGCCTTGATAAGATTAAAAGATTAAGATTAAAACGATCTGAAAACTCATTTTCCCACTAAAAGTGTCACATCAGAAGGGACACTGCATTTCACCAACACAAATGAAAACATCAAAACAGGCATTGATTTTCCTGATGGTCACGTTGTCGATTTGATTTGGTTTGTTACCTGCCAGACTGTTTTCTCACTTTGTAGCCCTTGAATAAAAGAAAGAAGAGAAGGATTGCTGATAGGACAGAGATTGAGCCATTCATTATGCTTCTAATTGGGACAGGACTTTAGATTCACCTCCAAGGCAGAATCGAAAAATTTATCAAAGCACTCTGGGTGGCACCGAAGAGAAATTTACTTCTTGACAAGCAGCATCCAGCTCTTTTAAGACTGATGCTTCCGTGTGCAGTTTTAAGATTAGAGTGCAACAGGAGCAAACACTTGTAGATGGCAGCCTTTCTAGCTGGAGAAGAAATGGGCTATCAGATCTAAAGCATACTGTGATAACAAGATGTCTCCCCAATGTTTCCGTTTACCTGCCAGGCATCCTCCCTTTTTGGAGAAGAAGTGGTTGTTTTAACTGAAAGAGGAGGGGCCATTTGTTTTCCTCCTTGCTGCCAATGTACTTGGTTCTTAAGCTTATAACACTGCGTGTTTCCCCTTGGGTCCATAGTAATGTGAATTGTCTTTATCCAAGTGCCCAACAAATCATTGTCACAGAGCAGCAGCCGACCTTTCTTTTCAATCTATGCACTTTTCAAGAGTTATAAATCAGTTGACTTTCAAGCTCGATGAGATGGCATATGCCCTGGTTTGAAGAACAGATGGAGGCTTGGGGGGAAATTGTTTCTGCAGGCTTGCTACAAGCAGCACAGCTCCATAAAAGTGAACCATTCGCACTAATTTCTCACATAAATTATACAAGCAGAGAGCACTAGCCCATTCAGCAGAAAAAAAAGGCTTTTATCTAGTTTTCAGAGGTCATTTAACAAATTTAAATCATAGTTATTTCTGATACATGAGTAGGTTTTCAGTCTATACATTTTAAAAAAATATAATGTACATCAGACAAAAGGATGGCATTTAAAAATGTACAGAAGAAAGAAAACTATAGAATTAGTTTTAAAATACTGCATGTTCTTTAGTGTCCCAAATAACAACACAGAGAAATTATTAACTGAGACATCAAGTAAACTATCACTTTTCTCTTGAGGTTTTTTTTTTTTTTAAAAAAAGACAAACTCCTCCTATCAGCTGAAATTCAAATAGTAGTGGAAGTCTATTAGTAAAAGAAACAGAAATCTAGGGCATTTCCAAGGCAACATCCTTTATTCTTCAGGAGAAACAAATTATACAAATGTTAGATCAATGCACATGTCACTATTTTAACAATAAGGATACTTTATTTAAAGAGATAGAAAAGCCATTTCTTCAAATGCTTTGAATTACAATTATGAAAACAATTGAAACAGCAGTGTATTGCAATCAAATAAAACTATTAAAGGAGAAACTTCTATGAGCCTCAAATACCAAAAACAATGATGGCACAGTCAATAGTGGATTTTTCTGCTCCCCAAAATTTGCTGTGATAATTAATGTCAAATTTAGGTTACCAAATAATTACTTTGAATTCTGTGGTTATAATAGAATTTTTAAAGTTATTTTCATATGGGTATGTATCTTTCATTCTAGAAATATTACTAACCATGATGCAGCCACTATCTAATCCCATCTTAATAACTGCCTTGAGTTCAAAATTAATCCTGCATCCATCTATCCATCTATCCATCTTCCTTCCTTCCTTCCTTCCTTCCTTGCTTGCTTGCTTGCTTGCTTTCTGGTTTCTTAGTTAAATAATAGACTGCAGTGAAACTGAAGAAATCATTTTATCAGCAATAAGTTCCGTAGTATCTAGGGCTGGGAGTACAAACATTATTTTTAAATACAAGAAATGTGTATATGTTTTTCAGCTCCTATTACCATGAACGATGCATTTCATCACCAGGGCTACTTCTACCATGCAAGTGATCTAAGAAGCCACCTGGTGGCTGCACATTTAGATGGGATAGCTCACTAACTTGGGTATGGTCCACCTTAGCTACTCAGACTATGCAAAAGCCTTGTTTCTTCTCCACATCTGTAGGCAGTGCTGTGGAGTAGGAAGCAGACCACTATAGAAAATGCAAGACTGGTGTCTGTTCTAGACAGTGCACATGATCTCACCTTGTGGAGACACTCTCGATATTACCAGTTTGGTGTTTATACAGCATGTAGGTATACAGAGCAATTTATCCTGGGTTTGTAGGGGAAAATGCATTCCTTTTCATGTTTCAGATGTCTGGTCATTCATAGCCAGCTTGTCTCAGATGTTGAGGATAGTCAGGGCTGAATTACAAATTTCATAATGACAACAACCACATTAATTTGGGCCATAGTTTTCCTACCTAACAGTGTGTTTATAATTCATCTATGCTGAACCTCTGTCAAGGCTCTTGTTGGATTTTGTATGGTAAATTGCAACAATCAGGAAACTAGCTGCTTTACCTGATAAAATAATTTTCCCATGCATGAAAAATGCAGCAGGGGGAAAAGGTCCTTCACTAGGATCAACCAATACTCACAGAGCAGTCTTGATAATATAATACTTTGCCCTGACTGTGGTTCTAGTGTACAAATACAACTATGCATTTTAAAAAATGCCTGTGTGTGTTTATACGAGACATCAGCCCTGAAAAAGCACGAGTTAAACAAAGGAAAATATGCATTGTATTTCCAGATTAAAGAAAGCAGCAGCAATAGTGGGATTTTTTTAGCATCCTCTTCTTGTTGTATTACAGGTCTTGTACCTCTGTCCCTGTGGAAAACAGGCTTGAAACCTGTTTACATCGTGCTTCAAGCTCTAAACAAATGCTACCATTGAGTATGTGCAGTTTTTTTTTCTTATACATGTTCTTTATACTGCTGGTTGTTCTGGAAACAGCACTCACTCATCTGTAAGCCCTTTACACAATATGTGGCAATATTCAAGAGTCCATTTTGCATACTCAGTGGTAAAAGGACAGCACAGCATTTGTTGCTTGAAACGTATTCATACATTCTTCTGTTTTCCAAGGTGGATAAACACCAGTCTGAGGTGTGGCAAAAATAAGAATACTGGATTTATCTATGAGATGCTTTTTCAGCAGTGCAAGGAGAAACATCCTGTAGTTGGTTGGTACTCTTATTAACTCTGGTAGGCAAGAAGACCTTTGCGGAAGAGTCACCAGGGAGAGCAACCCATGAAGTAATTACTCTGTGTAGGCACTCTCACTTTGTTTCTTAATTCCTTTTCTTTAATCTCTTGCTTATAAAAAAAGAGCTTTCATCTATAGTCTTCATTCTGTATACACCTGGCCTTGGGTTAGAAGGTCTGGACATATAGATAATCTGAGATGGTACTGCCACAGAGTCAGTATATCTGAGAACAATGCCTTTCATAGCCAGTGAGGAGCTAAAAGGATCATGTTGGTCTTATTTTTCTTAGAGCTTTGAGAATGAAGGCCACCCATAGAAAGGCATAGAGAAGGCCTGAGGGCCACTTGGAAGTCAGGGCAGCTATACTTTTGCTCCATGGGTCTGGAACCATGAAAAGAACCTGTTCACCTGATTGTTGGCTAGGGAGGTGAAGAGATCTACTGGCAGTCCAATCAGATCTATAACCACCTGGAAAACCTCAGGATGAAGGTGTTATTTATTTATTTATTTATTTACTTATGTATTTATTAATTATATTTGTATACTGCCTTTTCTTCCAGAATGGAACCCAAGGTGTAATTGTGCTGGACCCACATATGTTCTGTTTATCCAGTCCACTTTTGTGCTCAGCTCTTTTTTGATGTGTTCTGCCTTTAAGGAGAGAAGATGGAACTTGGCTTAGATTAGTAGAGAACACACTTCTGACATAAGTGATGTGGAAAGTATCCCCCCTTTGCAATTTCTATGAGCCTTTGCTGATATGCTATCCATTTGGATCAAAATTGACCTTTTTTTGGACTTGATGATGGAATGCTAATTTAATGGCTTTCAGTTCCAGCCAGTTTATATTGTGGGCCAGGTTCTGTTCTCTTAAGTACACTGGGACTTACACACTGCTCCCCACCACATCAGAGTGGTGTCCAACACGACCTGAATTTCTGGAGAGTTCCAAACTGGGCACCACTGGAGATAGCCACCACTGAAGAGATTCACAGACCTGCCTGGAGACATACAGGCATAGATGTTTTACTTGAGCTATCTGTCTTCCATAGGGCAGAAGGAACCACTGAAGCTGGCATGGAAGCATGCCCAAGGAACAGTACCGAGCCAACCATGAGTTTAGATAAACCAACAGGAGGAGATCCATAGTGTAAGAGTGACATATCTGTTTGCTGCCCTAATAGTCAAGAATAGTCTCTCCAATGAAGTGTCTGTAACCACTCCGAGGAGTTGAAAACACTGAGTTGGGCAAAGGAGGCTCTTTCCATGATTGATCAGAAAAACATGTCTGTATAGAGAAGAACTTCAACATCCCTGTGTCCCTCCTAAAGAGAATCAGATTTTATCAGGACATTGACCCTTTCTGTACGAAGCTGGCGAATTGGTTTGTGACATTTCTTACTGAATTTTCTGGGCTCAAAACAAGGTGGACTTTCCCTCATTTCCTTCCACACAGCCACTGCGTATGTTCCATTCTGATTCAGAGGAGTGCGAGTTCATGAATCCACACTGCCTCTGCCATGGCCACTCCCAGTACTCCCCTTACACTACCCCGTTGGCTGTGATTGGCTTTTTTTTTTTAGCATGGTTTAATACGTCATTGCATATGTGCATATGTGCGTACGTCCATACTACCCCCTGGCACCTCCCATTAGCCCTCCCCTGACCACCAATTCGCATTGGCGCAAACGTACATGTCTGCACCACTGTGAAAGTACGAATTGGATCTATCTGGAAAATTGGAAAACTGATTTCTTCTGGTTTTCAAATAGCACGCTTTACCACCACATGGGGGCGCATTTAGTCATAATTACATGCAGAACAAAGGTAAATAAACCGAACCTAGTCTGCTCCAAGGTGCAGAAGACCTCCATGGCAAGATGCATTGGCCCACCTTAATAACCGCATGCGGAAAGGGCCATTGTCAAGGTACAGGTATCCATGTATGCCCTGCTGCCTCCAATAGGCCACAAGGCCCAGCCTTACCTTGGTAAAAACCTTGGAGAGGATGAAAGGCCAAATGGGAGAGGTTTGCAATGAAAATTTTTACCAATATGCAAAGCAGAAGAATTTGCAGTGAAATGGATGGACCAGAATATTTAAGCATGCTTTGGTGCAATCTAGAAACACAAGAAAATCCTGGGGTGAGAGTGCCTATCGTCTTGAGTATCCATAATGAATTTGCATTTCTTCAAAAACTGATTGACCACTTCAGGTCCAAAATGGTTCTCCACAACTTGTTCTTTTGGGATACAATGAAAATTATACAGTAAGAGCCTTTCGATCTTGGCAAAGATGTCATTGTTTCAGTCTCCCTGATTTCAATCAGCTGTTCTATAGCTTCTAATACCAGCTGATGCTTCATTTTGCTTTTTGACCTTGCAGAAGGAATGTAAAAATTGCAAAGATGACAAAGAAAATCTATTAAATAGCCTTTCCTCAGTGTTGATATTACCCATTGATCAGAGGTGTGGCTTCCTATAAGAGAAGTACTGAGCTGACTTTTGACCCTGTTTGCCAGAAGGGCTGACTCTACTGTTGTGCTGGTGGTGGTGGTGGTGGTGCCAAGGGGCTCACTTGGCCTACTGCCCAGGTTAGTATCTGTGCTCAGACCACTACTGTCTGCAAATTATTTTGCCTTTAAGATGAAAGGAGTTGTAATTATTCTTGTGGGGATGAGAAGAAGACTGCACCTGATGGAACGAGTTCCTATTATCCCGTTTCTGGGAGGATGCTAGGGCCTTCTTCTTATCATTTGTTTCAATGAAGACAAGACTAAGTGAGTCACCAAAAAGTTTGCCAGCGCCAAAGGGGAAAAAAGTTAGATTCTGCTTAGATCATGCATCTGCATGCCAACTCTGGAATCAGACTGGGACAGAGGCTTCCTGGGTCCCACCAGCTAAACTGTATTATATCTAAACTGGCATCTGTGGAAAAGGCAGATACTTTGAATAGTTTATTGACACCTTGATGCGACTTAAGGTCACCACGAGGCACCTCACGGAAGAGCTCT
The DNA here is from genome assembly GCA_948472985.1 of Iguana delicatissima. Taxonomy (NCBI): domain Eukaryota; kingdom Metazoa; phylum Chordata; class Lepidosauria; order Squamata; family Iguanidae; genus Iguana; species Iguana delicatissima. The sequence continues at coordinate 1,593,017 of CAOKZL010000289.1, read as the reverse complement.
CTGGCCCACACAAAAGCTGCCCTATTAAAAATGGAAATGCCATGACAGTGCTGATAGCTAGAGATGAAGCCTTGTGTGCCTTTTTAAAGCCTGAATTTGCTTTCTTTTCCTTAAGATTCTTCAGGGTATCATCTCCATCTTTGACAGATATGGAAGAAGAGAAATGAGCTGAAACAGGGGCATCCACCAATTGGATTGGTACTTTCAATGTAACCAGCTTGGGTAAGTTATATTTTTTTAATGATTTTTTATGGAATTTGACTCTATTGTGCTAGATTTAGACCACTCTTCTTCCAGCACCTTCATGAAGTCTGTAGGAAAAGGAACATCTCAGGAGGAAAGACCAGGCCTAGGGAAAGAGTCACCCTTGCCTTGGGGCAAATCAGGATTTTGAGGCTGGGAGTGCTATTGGAAGGGCACACAAATCCAAGATCTTAATGGTCTTCCAGTATAAGATTCTGGTGGAAAAGTATGTCCCCAAAAATGATGTTCCATCCTCCTCCTCTGATAGTTTCCTCTCCTCACACTCAGAAAGTAGGGATGACCAAATATCTGGAGAACTCTTTGTCAGAGGAACATGTTAGGCAAGCAAATATCTTTTTATTTTTATGAATGGGGAAACCGTGAGATCCAGCATCAGTTGGCCCCTTAATTTGTGCCTTCAGATTTTTTTAAACAAAATGAGCACCACATTTGCAGAAGTGGATTTTGTGACTTTTAGAAAACAGTGGGCATGCCATTAATGTTTGGATAGAAATAGTCTGTGTTTCTAGGGGAGGAATGGCAGAATTCTGCACTTGAGAAGAAGAAGGGGGAGATGAGGAAGACTCTCTCTGTCTGGGAGAGCCACGGTGACTAGCCCTTATTTCAGAAGCCATCAAAGAGAATTGTGATGGGGTAGAGAAGGGTGGGAAGGACAGGAAATGGTCTGGACTCCAGATGAGGTCATGATTTCCTGAGCTATAATCATCTGGACTCATCTGCAGAAATCCACATGGGGATTGTCCAGCTACTATGGGAGGGTAATCATGGATGTTATTCACCCCCTGAGAAGCCATAGTGATCACATATTCCTAGGCCCCGTCTGGATCTGACATTTGCAGTGATGGGTGTCTTGGTCCCAGATGAAGGGATCTTCCTCCACTGACCACACCACATCCCTGTGCTTCAACTGCTTCACCACTGAGGTTTTGGAAGTGCCAAGCCCAGCAGCGCTGGTGAGCAAGAATGAGTCCCTTGACATCCCAGGTGTGATGGAGTTCTGGGAGTATGGCTATCTGGAATGCCAGAGCAGCTTGGAAACTGGTTGCCAGGGAAGCAGAATAGCTCCTCAGAAGAGCAACCCAGCCCAATAGTGTGAGGGACAAGCTGGTGGCTGACAGAAAAAGATATACAAAGGCAAACACTGATTGTCATTGTCAGTCCTTCAGTGAGAAGTTATTACCAGAGACAACTCTGGAGAAAAGTCCTCAGTCAGTCAGAGAGGCTGTCTGTGTGGAAGGGATTTAATTCTCAGGGAAAGCCTAGACAGAGGTAGAAGAGTAATTAAACTATTACAGAATCTGGTAAGAAAGTGTGACCTAGATTGGGGGTTGAGTCTTTGGTGGGAGTGTAACCAATGGCTGTTTATGATACTTGTGCTTATAAGAGAGGTTAAAGATATAAGGAAACTGACCAATAGTACCTTGAAGAACTTTATTAATTTTGACCTGCATATGAACTCCAGTACTTTATTCTGTATGTTATCTTAATAAATATTTCAGTTTATTTTTATAAATAGTGACTTGGCTGAGTGGTATATAGTATTTAAAGACACACAAGAAAACATGCTACCATAGAACTATTAAAAGGTTCTAAATAACCATTGAAAGGCCTCAATAAAAAGGTGGTGTTATAAGCAGGAAAACAAAGCTGAGTGAAAAGACAAGGTGCTTTATCAGGTTGGGGAGCTGCCATCCCAGTCTGAGAGTCAAAGAAGTAAGCCCTGTCAAACAGGGCTATCATCCTCATGGTTGCCAGAAAAGACCAAGGTGAGTCTGCAAAGACAGTCATTTGCCCCTAGCTCTAACCAAAGAAAGATGAAAAGCAAGAAACAGTTTACAGAATGAAGAGTATAGAGAAAAGCTCTATTTTTTTTATAAGCAAAAGATTAAGTAAAAGAAATTAAGAAACAAAGTGAAAGTGAGAGAATAGCCTACACAGAGTAATTACTTCATGGGTTGCTCTCCCTGGTGACTCTTCTGCAAAGGTCTTCCTGCCTACTAAAGTGCAACTCACTACAGGATGTTTCCCCTCCACTACTGGAAGTCTTAGTCATATGTTTTCTCTCCTAACAACATGTAAGGAAAACCCACACACATGCATCTGTGATTAGCCAGGAGAACTAAACATCGCCTCCTTTTATAGTGTTGCCCTTCTCATTCTAGGGCAAAGACTTTCAGAATCAATTCAGGTTAATAAAAGTGGTCAAAAACAAATACACCTTGCTTTTCAATGAAATCCTAGTTATATTCTTCCCAGTCTACAAATCAAGTCTATTTTTGGTTAGCTTTAGTAATACGGCAATATCTATTGCATCCAGATCCTTCTTCCAGGTGTTAGATTATTTCAATATGTGCACATGAAAATTACTTCTTTATCAACCCTGGTGTAGGACATGGCTACAAATCATCTTACTTTACTTATTTGCTTTCAACCCATCACTTCTGGAAAATAAAATTTTGCTCACAGTTCAGGAGTGACCACCGTGATGGGAATGGGGAAGAATCTCCCTAAGATCACGTTATCTATTGACTCACCCTTTCTTTCTTTTTTTGGTTACCTTGCCCCCTTCCCCTTGGGAAAACAAACAAAATAACTTAAATCAGCGTTGGTTGCAGCACTATTTTATCTATTACATTTGGGGCAGATCTCTCAGCAATATTTTCTACTGCAAAAAGATATTTATGATATTATTTAAAGCACATACTGACAAATACACACACACATTCACAATTACCAACCCACCAAAATAGTACATCACTCCTCCAGACCTATAATATAGTTCCAGGCTTCTAACATGCACAATAGTGCTCTGATGCAGTGTCTCTGCATTGCTCAGGCAACTATGGTATTAATAACTTACCATTTTTTCTTCAACAATCTCACTGTAAATGCTGGACCTAAATCTAACTCCACAATCTTGTACATATCTATTCAAAACTAAGTTCTATTGAGTTTAGTGGGGCTTATTCCCCACTGGGTATAGGCTATAAGATTGCTTTCTAAATGGTGACAGAGTTGCTCCATGGGTTTTGGAATGACACCTTTTAATGATAGTACTCAAAAGAAATTTCAGAGGGATGATGAAATAAAACAATCAAAATACTGTTCTGGCAGATAATAATTTTCAACATTTTTTTTCTAAGATCTGTTCTTGCAGTTAGTACTCTGCACTGTGTAATTGTACCACTCATTTAAACCAACTGTTATCTTGTGACACTCTGACTTTATTGGAAAATGACTTTTTCTCAATACCTTTTAAAGCAATGCTGTTAAATGTGGTTTTTATACTTTTCATGGAAGAAATGGCAGCTTGCTCCTATTTAATATTTCTTCCTAAGCATTCCTGCTTGTAGGTTTGTGCATCATGTTGAACCCTATATTTAGAGGTCTGGAAAAATGCTATCACATCTATGAAATTATGTGTATGGCCGTTTTGAACTTGGAAACTAATATGAATCCATATTAGGCCAATTGAGCATATAACATTTTATGCAATAACATAAGCAAAAGATAGAATTCCTACTCAGACACATATAGACTGGGAGAAGAGAACAAAGCAAGAGGAGTGAGGAAAAAACAAAGACTTTGTTTGTTCATTTATTAAAATATTTCCACCTCATCCTTTACCATGGGATCTCAGAGTCACGTACAAAATAATAATAGATATATAAAGCAAGGGTTACAGTAGGTTTGTCAGATTTCAAGTCCTGGCCTCCTTTCTCCAGTTTCCAGGGCAAGGGAAAGGAACTGGAGGCTCTCACAGTGTCCTGGCACGGAGACAGGAGAGGAGTGGGACCATGGTGATCCTTCTACATGACGTTGTTGCAGTTCTACTCATCTCCCATCCGCAGGCAGTGCAATCGCAGATTAAATCATTGACGAGTTTTCCACCTCAATGACACATGATTGTGCCACCATGCCATACTTACCTGTCCTGTGTAATGGTAGGAAGCTTGATGGTGGTGCTTCCTGCCCCAGTGCAACCTGGAAAGTACCCAGCTGTGCTGTGGAAGGAATCAGCGTGTGCGCTGCACTCTTTCTGCAAGGAGCTGGTCCCATGCAGAGGGGAGTACTCCTGTCATGCTCTCTTCCCAGCTGAGCCACTTCCAAGATCGCCACCAGAGCACGATGGGACAAGGAAAGGGCCTTAGAATGAGAACATTGTCTTGAAAAGCATCCTGTGACATCACAAGGAATCATCCCTATGTCTCAGGTTTTGGCCCAGAAATCTCAGGGCCTGGGATAGGCATAACTTGGCAATCCTAACTAGAAGATGAACCTGAGCAAGCACACTTACACATGCTGGAATTTTGTTTCAGCTGGAAACTGAATTAAAGCATGATGCTAAAGAAACCACAGAATTGCTACTTCTTTCTAGAAAAGGAAGGCATGTATGTATTAGCACTATGGTTGGGGTGAAATTAGTACTGTGGCTTTGAAGAAATTTGCAGAAACAATTTTTTTTATATATAGCAAACTATTTAATGGTTAAATAGTTCTGGGGCCACATAAGTTTGATTAAAATGTATCAGTGTTTTTTCTTGATACAAAATGTTAGTTTTTTTCCACTGCATATTCATTTCAGTAGTTTTAAAATTCTTTTCTTTTGGAAATAGGATTCGTAAAGAAACCGTGGAGCAACAGTGGAGAGTAATGATCTATGAATCCATGAACAGTCATTTAATTGATCACCCACTAAAGTACTTACAAAAATTAAAAAAAAATTGATTAGAAGCACTTTCATTCAAACTAAATGGAAGGAGATGCACTTTGGCACTTAAATAAATTCTGTGTGTAAACCATATTTGGCCAGTTGGGGATTAGGTTCTTGCACATCAATAAGAGTTTGGAATGATGCCGGGATCCTCCCTCTCTTTGCCTGTAAATGGCCTGCTGAAATGGCACAGAATGAGCTATTAACAGGGAAGAACATCTGCCTATATACATCCTTTTCTCAGAACCAGAATCATCAGCATCCCACCACCTTAACAGAAACAGCTTACATAACCTGGCTATTATTGCGGCAAGAATTTACTGTATTCATGTTCAACTCTACAAACATTTCTACAAGACATAGATTATAGTAGAAAACACACATGAGAAAAACTCGAGTCTTTTGCTTCTTGTTGCCTTTACCTAATCCACACTTCTCCAGTTCATCCTCAAAGTGCTGTTTACAGACGTCCCATATTTTTTTAATTTAGTTTTTAATGCTTTACTGGTATTATTGATTTTTTTTTAAAAAAATTATCTATATGAATCTTACTACTGTTAGCAATCTGAAAATGCAGGATTTAAATTTAACAAATATATCCTACCTATAGATATTGATACTCGTATACAGTTCTTTCAGACAAGGGAAGTGCTTGTAGAATCAGTCATACAGAATTCGTGACTCATCATGAAACATATAGCTGTCATTTTACAGCTGTTTGTTTAGTTGTTGTAACAGAACAGCATACAGTGATAGTTCTGTAGCATAATTTAACAAATATTAGCAAGTGAGTAACAAATTTATCTCACATGAGAAAAAATATATTGAGGTATTTTCTTCTGATATATAAATCACCATTTGCCATTCTTCTGTATTATACTTATGCACCAAATACTGGACAAATTACCAAGTAAAGGAACTGTGATCTGGATCACATAGCCAGAGGCTAGAAACAGAAGAGCAAAGCAAAGATATATATTATGTAGTTTTGTGAGGCTTACAATATCTGTGATGCAAATAGCACCATTATTATCCTTTTCCCTGTGAAACAAAAATGCACTTACACAATGCCCCTCACCATTACTCATAGAAGTCTTTAGCTAGAAGAAAATTGTACCATGCATTTTTCCAGGCAATGGTCTAAACAGGCTATTTAAAGTAAAGTAGTGGGATGTTGAAAAGGCTGTATGCAAACAAATGTTGCTGTTGTGTTCCTTCAACTCATTTCTTACCACAACTGTACCACAAATCTATCATGGGGTATTCTTGGCAAGTTATGCTTAGAGAGGGTTTGCTGTTGTCTTCATCTGAAGCTGAGAGAGTGCGCTGCTAGTCCAAAACTCAAAGCACTACACCACACTGGCTCTCATAAGCAAGTATATATTTCTACCTTATTGACTTTCAATCCTGTATAAGAATTTGAGGGTAGTATAATCTCCCTGGCTAGAAATCATTGCTTTTCTATCAGTATTAATGTCCACAACATTATCTAGTACCTGTGCCTAACAGTAACAGGTTGTTGTATGGAGTCACAGAAGTGGTCAAGTTTTTTTATTGGAAAAGGCTACAACCTTATACAAGTAGCATGTACATATAAAACTTGTTTGGCTAAAGGAATTTTCAACATATACATGCTTTCTCTGTTCTCCTCTGTTTAGATTACCCTAAAATATATCCCAAAGTGCTTGATATCCAGCCTGTGTCCTGGGGTACTGAATTTATAAGTGCCTTTTGAGTCACGAAACTATATTCTCCAGATTCCAGAATTTCTGGAATAGAACACTTTAATGTCACTCAATATGAGCTGAAAGCTCACATTTCTCAAATATCCACTGATTGGTAGAGATTTATTTATTACATTTATTTGCTCTATGGAGGTCAAGGCATTACATTTATTCTGTCCATTAACCTCAAAACAACCCCATGAGGCAGGTTAGGCTGAAAGATGGTGACTGTCTCAATGAACATCATGACCAAATGGAGGTATGAACCCTTGATTCCTAAGATCTAATCTGTCATTCTAACCAGCATGAAAATTTTGCTCTCAGGATTTACAGCAAAAAGCAAAATGCCAAACTAAGAATCAGGTGAGCAAAGGCAACTTCAAACAGCCGGGGGGGGGGGGTAGTCAAGCTATATGTGTGTGTTGTGTGCCTTCAAGTCATTTCCAACTTATGGTGATCCTAAGGTTAACCTATCATGGAATTTTCTGGGGCCAAGTGTGTGTGATGTGTCCAAGGTCACCCAGAGACCTTGACCAAGCAGGGAATCAAACGCCAGCCTCCAAGGTCATAGGCCAATGCTCAAATCACTACACTATGCTGGCTCTTGTTCAAGCTATATACAGCTGATTTTTACTGCCACAATCAGTGCCAAAGCTAACAAGGGACAATTATCTGTTTTCCTCTTTCAGTTACTGGCTGCTGTGATATAAAGCAAGGATCATTCTAATTAATGTTGTAGCTCCTCAACATAGTGGAGGATCAGACAAGACATGAATTGTAGCAGTTTTGCAGCTCACAATCTTTTATAATCTAAATATGAGAATTTTAAAGATGGTATCTTGTACTGATAAGCTGTACCTCAATTAATTTTTCTTAAATCACCACACCTCATTTTTCTGGTACAATGTTAAAGGCTGATCCTTCTGCTATCTTAAGTATTTTGACTCTAAGTTTATTACACATATATATAGTTGTTGTGTGGCTTCAAGTCATTTCCAATTTATGATAACCCTAAGGTGAACCTATCCTGGGGTCTTCTTTTGCTCAGAGGGGGTTTGCTTTTGCCTGCCTCTGAGGGTGAGAGAGTATGACTTGCCCAAAGTCACCCAGTGGGTTTCCATTGCTGAGTGAGGATTCAAACCTGCGTCTATAGTCTTAGTTGAACGCTCAAACCTCTACACCATGCTGGTTCTCATATATATATGTCTCCTTCAGGGACATGATTTTAACAATGATACAGCTATCAAACACTCACTATGTTTTGTTCAGATATCTTACCCAGACTGAATGCAGTTAGATTGCATTCTAACTGCTTCAGAAGCTGTACATAGCACTGGCTGGCTGGCAACCAATGAAGTCACTAACACCCTTCCTTAGTCCTCTCCAAAGCAATTTTTCAACATTTGAAAATATGTGAAGCTTTAAAACAAAAACAAAAAAGATGAAACTACATACTTTTAAATTAATAAATGTGTATATAGATCTTTAAAAATAAAAGTCGCAGATGGGTAAGCAAGGCAGATTTTTGAATTACTACTCAGTTGTAAGGACACAGGAAACAAGATGTAGTGTGTTTATGTTTATGTACCTCTGTATGTATCTTTAAGTTGGCTAAATAATTAAAAATATTAAGTCTAAATAAAAAATAAAATTATAAATCCTGGGCTTATCAACAATCACTTAAGTTCCTGTCCAGATAAAAAGGCTTTATAATTTTAAGAGCTGCTGCATATATTATGACACTGTGAAGTCATTTGCACAGAAGAAATTATGGAAAGTGTATTTATTTATTTATTTATTTAATATCTGAACTCCCTCCCAAGGCAGTGAACTGTACTGATTTAAAAAATGCATACTACAAAAGTTTTAACATGTAGCTTAAAAAGTAATCAATTAAGAACATTAATTTAAAACCATCTGATGCATTTAGATAGCAAGGTACATAAACTATAAATTCTTACATGGAAAAACATTTGATATGGTGAATCTTGCCATTCCCATGCCCTTAGAACAAAACAAGAGGACATCAAAAGGTTTATAGTAACTTGATTCAGTATTCAGATACATCATTCCATGAAGAGCTGGAAAAGGAGACACTGAAAACGACTTAATAGTCATTATAACTCCATGTTTTACACAGCAATTTCAGTTTTTCAGGGAAGGTCTCATAAACATTCTGAACTCTGCTGGTGATTTCATACAAAGTTTCATATTAAAACCTTTACATCATCACTAATGATATGAAATTTTGAAGCAAAACATGCAAATATGCTTTACAGATATTCTGACACTAATCTATTACATCTATTTTTGTGATAAAATTTCAGAGCTTCATCACTATCAAAACAAATCCTGTTCTTATTCTATTATTGACATCAAACAGAAAAGTTAACTGGACCACTGTTGAAGCCCAACTAGAAACAGAACCAAATGCATTTGTTAGATTTAATTGCAAACTTGTTGGTAGGGTCTAAATGTTTGATATGTTTACTAGCATGCTAAGATACTTAGTAATTTCATTAATAACAAAATATCATCATCACCATCATCATCCATCATCATCTATCAGCATCCTTGTCATGCCCCCAGAGACTTATTTGTTCATATTTTAACAAAACTCTGGTAGTTTAAATTAAAAATATTTCCAGTGTCACCTACTTATATGTCCAAAGAAGAGAGGAGTATGGGACTCCCATGGTCCCATGCATACAATGGTTAATTCTTGATAATCTTTTTTCCCCTTAGTTTACAGATATGGTCAATCAGTAAACACGTACACAGAAGAAAAGTCATTTTTGTAACAAAAATAATTAAATAGAGAGAGTGGGTTAAAGATCAGCATTCATTTTTCAAATTAAATTTAAAAGCCTGCTCTAGTTACTTAAAAGATTGGCAAGTTTTACAAATAACATCACTGAGCCTTTTAGAGAGAAACACTGCCGCATTAGAATGAAGTCATTAGGCAATACATTTATTTTGAAGCCAATTAACCTTTTGTCAGAGATGTCGGAACCATAATGGTTTCAGCAGTGGAGGTCAGCCTCTAACAGGGGCACGTATGACAGCGATTACGCTGTCTGACATATGCTGCAGACTGGGAGTGCAGCCGTGGAATGAGAATCTGCCTTCGTTTGTATTCTGCTCTGCATTTCAAGGGAGCAGACAATCTTGACCTATCCATTTAGGTAATTAAAGCTTCCATTTGGAACTGTCCTGCAGGAAGGTGAAATTTGGGGGGAGATAAATGGCTGCTGCTCACTGTATCCAGCCACTTCCATCATTTGATGGACTGCCTGAAATAGGCTGGGTTGCCAGGTCCTCATAAAAATAGAGATGAATAGAGCAGGAGACAATTCTCTAAGGCAAAGCAACTCTGTCATCTTCCTTTTTGCAGCATATAATTTAATTGTTAGCCAAGGTAGATGGCTGACTCAGGAGGCCACTCTCTGACTGCTCCCCCACCATCTTCTATTTGCTAAGAAATTACTCCACTTTATTTACTTATAAGCCAACGTTTTTGGCAATGAGAGATGTCACTTCAATAAGCGCAGCTGGCTGTCACAGCTGTGCCCTGACTTACCTTCCAGGCTATTTTGTTTCCTCTTGTATCATGCTCAAGGGCAATTGGGAAGTCACCTCGCTCATAAAACTTGCGAAAGGCTGTGGGCTTTGTTGGTCTTTCTTTAAACGCTCCAGCAGCTGGGGGACCTTTCACCTAAAATAACATTAACAATAATAATCATTTTAAAACTCTTCATGCAAAATGCACTCATACCAAGAAATACTTTTTTTTATTAAATTAGTGATTTAATTGAAGTGGTTTAGAAACCAGAGTGCTATTTTTTTTTCATACAATGGCACTGATATCCATGTTCCCTATGGCATACTATATTTGTGTCTGGCTTTTTTCTGATAGAGAAAAAATATTTATAGGAAGAACAGGTTATTTTAAAGTAAACATTTAGTATTTTATTTGTGGTCATATTGCTTAATCATAATGGAGAAAGTGCTTTGTCTTCAGATAGCTTACTTAATACAGAGTTAAAATGAAAAATGTAAATGTAGATGTAAATTTTGTGCATATTTAATTGCTCAATAGAATTCAATTTATTTTGAGGGTAAAACATACATGGAAGAAATCAATAGCAAAATGCATCCCTAAACAAATGAAGCTCAAGATATACATCACACTCTATGTCTGAAGCACTGGGAATAAGCAGAAAGAATCAAGTAAACTATATGAGAGCTATTTACAGCCAATAAGTCTAAAGTTTACCCCCAATGAAAGCTTTTGATTTAAATTCAACAAAGCAGGTTTAATCCCGAATGGCTGGAAATTTGCTGATAGCCTAAACTATAGAATTGCCCTGGTAGACCTAGAGATTCCTAGACATAACATATTTTTCCATTGCATGGTAAAACCAGTAAAACCATTTTTAAATAAATAAATAAATAAATAACATAACATAACATAACATAACATAACACAACCTGTGAATAATGAAATCCACGAATGCTGAACTTGTGAAAGTGGAGGGCCAAATGCACACTTCTAAAAAAAGATTCTATGAAGCTTGTTGCAACAAAGTGCATAGTACCTTGTTAACGGTATTTCATCCATTATTCATTAGAAGAAAAAGAAAGAAGAAGAAAAAAGGAGAAAAATAGCAAAAGAAAAGAATGAGGAAGACAAGAGAAAATTGATTTTCAGGAGTTATTTTGCATTTTAAATTTCTAAGAAATCATGGTTACCTAGCAACATCATATGGATTCACTCATCCTGCTACAGACATCAAAATAAGAAATAAGAATCTGAGATAGAGCTAAAACATATTAAAAGCTTTATAAATATCCATATTTTGTAAACAATCATTGTTGCAAAGGAAAAAAAGGGTTTCTCAATAACATTTCCTTTATAATATCTCTGGAAAAAGTAGACTAGAAATTAAAATTTAATCTTCATTTATCACAAGCACTATCAGTATACAATTAGAATTAATATATTTTAGAAGTACTCCTGGAAGTATTTGATCATTTAAGCTCTTTTGGAGTCAACAATGTTGTTAGAACATCTGTTACAGAGATGTGTTAGAAGTATTAGAATTGCAGGAAGATAGCTCCTTTGGAAGATATTGTTTCGGTAATAAAATATATGACAAACATATAAAACAAGAAGAGATTTATAAATAAAAGTGATTTTCGAAGCTGTGGGTCACTTGGATCAACTAAGTCAACTGGGATCATTTATTGATAATAGCAGCAAATAAAGTTTAAAATGGATGTCTATTTCTGAATATGCTTAAAAAGATGAGCAGATGAACGTTCAGAGAAGACCCACACTTATTATTACATTTGACATACAAGAGAAAGAATGTAGAACATGTAAGGTAAAAGTTAGTGAACATACTGATTTAAGATATTTAGAAGTTTAAACCTGTTAAAAATGCACGGTAGGAGTAAATAACACACTGAATTATTCTACTATTGTCAACAAATTAGCCTTTGAGTATTACAGGGTGAAAAAATCTTAACAGGAGGATGTAAATTTTACTTATTATCCCCTGCTCTTGTAATAAAGGTGCCCATATAATTATAAAATTTTCTAATATAAGTAGAATTCCAAAATATGAATTACATATAAGTCACAAAATTGGGGATAGAGGAACAAGACACACTGTGAAGCAGGAGGAATAATAACTGTTATAGCATGTCTTGTGTTTATAACATTATTCTTCCATCTTCTGATTTGTAGCTCATGCAATTTTCCTGTTTTTTTCAGTGCTTACTTGTACCACCCATTTAAGGTATTATATCATAACACACTAATGTACGCATTTATTTGAATGAAGTTGAGCACATGGCTATTAGGAACGAAATTAGATTCCCACCCATCAAAGAATGAATATGAAATAATGACAGTAGATTGAAAGCACAATCTTTTGCAAGTCTACACAAAAGTAAATTCCACAGATTTACTCAGGCATTACTTCCAGGTTCATATGTCCCACATACTTGATAGTTAGTCTTACTGAACACAAGAAATCTTATTTCTAAGTAGAAATAATAGCTTTGTGCTGTAAAATAGATTAATATAGTGTAAACTGTAGCAGTCCATAACATTCATGAAAGAGAACACTATGGTTTGGATGTTAGTTCTTTTAAGGTTTGTACATTCAATTTATAGTTTAGAATTGTACAATAGTTGGATAACTTATTTTACAGCTGTTATTATGCATACAAATAAATAAGTCTTATCTTTTTAAAATCAAATAACATACTCCACTGATTGTATTAAGTCTACTCTAAGCTTGATTAAGTAGAAATCTAACCCAAGGTATTTAAGAATTTCATATCAGTTAATCCTAATCCTTATTCATACTATGGAGACTGACTTTAATCTAGCTAAAGTTGGTCATGGCCAAACTTGCACTGCTGTATACATTTACTTCAGAGTAAATCCCACTGAAGTCAGCAAAATTTACTGTTAAGTAAATATGTTTAGGATTGTGTCATACATCCCAACAGAAGCAACATCTTTCGTAGTCTTCATGAAACATTCAACCTATGCCTAGCTGTGTGCAGCAGAAAGCAAGGCTCTCAGGAAGTTGTGCACATGATGGCAGCACTGACTCTTTCTAGCTTGACCTGACTGGGAGCAAAAACTTTAGAAAGATACAATCTGTTCCACAAATGGGGCTTGGATTTCCACAGTAGCCCTCTCCTATAAACTGCAGGTAAACTGCTTTTAAAACAAAAAAAAGAGTTGCACAAATTTGTCGCATGAGTTCTCTTGTGTAAAAGAAAGAAGTCATGTTTGTACAAAAACCTTAAATATCTATGAATTAATTCTCTGGATTGTGACTGACTAAGTAAGGGATAACTAGAGCAGTCTGAAGCGTATAGTTAAGCTGTGCACGTTGCAGAAAGTCACAGCTAAGAAAGAGAAACGTGATTTGATTCCTTTGTGAATCATCACAATTGAAAAATGGAAATTATAATGCTATTCCAGTTAATGCAGATTACATTAATTAGAAGTTAGAGACTGTCTTGGAATCCCTGAAAATCTCACACATCTAGTTAGATGTGAAGTTAGTGCAAAGAACAAACCTCAGCCCATTTCATTCTTATTTCTTCGATGCATTCCATTCTGGGTTGGTTTTCAATGTCATAATCTCAAAGAAGCACATAGACCAATATAATCAAGTGACATAACTAGGGAAAGAAGCAGTGAAACACTATGGGACTTAACCATGTGTAATATAAAGTTTTCACACATGCATATTTTTTACAGGAAAGAACTGTACAAAGTCCGCAACATGTACAATCTCTGTTCATTATCCCTTCCCGATAATGAAGGGATAATGAAGGTTCATGACCCTTGCTTTTTCTGGAGCATGTCTAGCTCACTTTGTTAAACTGACTAGAACTTATGAAACTTATCCACAAATATAATGTGACTGGGCTATATGTTCTTAATGGTTTTTTATTTTATTTTTGTATTAAGAGGTGATAAACATTAAATTCTGAGAAGCAAGGTGTCTCAAAATGCAAAAGAGCTGATTACAACCACCACTTTCGTTTGCTTAATATTTTTTCACTTCTAACGGATTTAAATAGGCTCATCTAGTCACATTTATTGTACATACGCCTATAGGCAGCTTTATTAAATGGCATTTAAAATTTACTCTGGTCTAAGCAATTCTAATGGCAATTCAAGAGACTCAAATCCAATGTTTAACAAATGCTTCATAACTTCAAAGGAGCATTATATTTTTACTGAGTTTATAATATTTCTTCATTACCCAGGACCTGCAAACTGTGTTTTAAAGAGTGTGTCTGGTATTTACCGCATATAGCAAAAGGAGAGAATTATGAAATATTTTACACTCACAATAAGAAAAATAGGAAAAAAGATACTTTAAAACTTGAGTTGTGTATGATGTTTAATTAGCATGCTTACTAGTTAAAAGAATGAGTATACAGGCAACTGAAGATCCATTATCAGAGGGGCTAGAAAGTTTCATGTGGGCTTGGTTATGCCTGCAGAATACCAGATATGCCACGGTGACAGGTGTGCTGAAAAAAATAATACCAACAGCAAACCTGTTCTATCAGTATAGACATGCCAAAAAGATATGACTAAAAATGGAGGGGGGCAGATCTCTGGGTGAGGCATGGGCAACACAAGGAAAGAAAAGCCTTACTGGGAAAGAGCTTGGAAATAATGGCTTTACATTTATTTCCTACTCCTGCCCCATCCCTAGGTTGAGCACATATTGGATGTCATTGGTGTATCATCATCACTCCTGACATAATGTAATATACGATTGTTCTACTGATAATAGAGTTCTATATACATAGCATTTTGATGAGAGTGTAACAATACAATGATATTTTAATTTCATTATTGCCATTGTCAACTAGCATTAACTGAATAATTAGCTCTTTCCCAAACTCATCCATTTATTCTATTTCCTCAGCAAAAAGTTTTGTATCATGAGGAAAATGCTTAGCACAATATTTTCCTGAAAGGTAGCAAAGGTAGTTTTAGCCTGCTTATGGTTTATGGAAGACTTTAAAATCTGAAAAGGCTCATTAGTGTATCCTGTTTGATATGTAAGTAGTGAGCGTCTATGACAGAGTTGCCTGTGGGCAAGTTTAACCTCCCCCAAAATGTTTGGGCTAGTCATATATATGGAGGTTTCCATTCATGAATCAACATTTCAATTACTTGATTATGCCTACTATACTATTACAGTCACATTTATCTGTATTTTTTCCTCTCCATCTGGTGTTCTTGAATTGTATAATGGATAAATGTCCCTTTGGGAGAAAAATAATCTCCTTTGATTAATTGCCTCTTAAATGGAACTATAGAGAAATTGTATATGTAAACCACACAAAAATCAAATAAACAATGAAAGATGCTTGTAGATCACAGCTGAGATCTTGCATCAGATACATAGCCATGATGTTGTGGCTACAGTCTGTCTCCAGATCTAAGCTCCCAAACCTACGTTAACATCCAGCCAACTGCACCAAGGGATGGGGTTTTGCAGTGCTAATTACTGAGGAGCTAAAGCAGTGGTTCTCAACCTGTGGGTCCCCAGATGTTTTTGGACTTCAGCTCCCAGAAGCCCTGAGCATTGACCATAGTGGCTGGGGCTTCTGGGAGCTGAAGTCCACAAACATCTGGGGACCCACAGGTTGAGAACCACTGAGCTAAAGGATCATGTGTCCAGCCCCCTCCAGTGATTGGTCTTGGGCCAAGCAGAAGCAGGTACCCCAGAGGAGTCCTGTCACAACTTCTCAGTGCACTGCCAATTGCTGGTGGGAGGAGATTAGACACATCATCCTTCAGTACCTTGCTTGCTAGTTCCATAAAACTCCATCCTTTGGTGCAGCTGGTTGGATTTTAACATGGGCTTCAGAGTCATTTACAATCATGGCAATGATACCACAATACTAAATGTGAAGAGGAAAGAGTTGCAAGGTCTCAAGGCAAACTTACAGCATCATAAATGAATAACAGGATTTATTTTCATTACTCCCACATTTTCGTTAAACATATCTTCTCAGATGTATATCTCTGTTCATTACAACTCAAATCAAAGCAATAAAACTTCTTAGAAACTTTGATTCTAACTTTTCTTGCTAAGAAGTAAGTCCACTTATTTCAACTTGACTTGCTCTCAAGTATATGCACATAGAACTGCAGGAATATCACCCAAATGTTTGTATGTATTACCATTTAAATTTAACCAATAATAATCCTAATCATTTTTATTCAGATGTTGCTCCCAATTACTTCAGTTTTACTTGACCCAAGTATGTGCACACAGGACAACAGGAACTTTCTGATACAAAATAGGCAGAAAAAATGTGAAACATTTCTTGCCTGATGGAAGAGAGTGGGTGGGGAGCCAATACTCCAGAGTTATGTTGGAAAGAAGATGAGTTGGCCCTGATCCAAGCACACCTTGGAGAAAGCTACATTTTTGGACTATAATTCTATCCGGGATGGTCGTCCTCTTCCACCAAGCGTGCAGCTTCAGGAGGTACACACATGGAGTGGTGAGGGAGGAAGGGGACACCTGCCTAGCCAGCCAGATCAGCTGAATCAACTCTGGTGATCAATGGGGTGACAGATGTTGCAGCTATAGTCCTTTGGACTATAATTCTCGGAATTCCACATCTAGCATAGCCAGTTGTAGTCCAAAAAGTAACTTTCCCAAGCTATGGTCTAACTATAGCCGTGTATATGGATCTTTCCTGTAGGAATCAAGGGTGCAACCATTTTGAGTCCTAGTCCTTAAAAAAAAAATTCTGAAAAAAAATCAATATATTTGAGAATTGACTAAATACTTCATTGTAATACAGATTTATCAGCACTGATAGATCTCTCTCTGTGTGTTTTTACATTAGACAATCAGGAATAAATACATTATCTGTTTAGCACTGAAGAAGCATAATACTCTCTTTTATCGTGAAATAAATGCGAGAAAAATTATTTTTCCAGTAAAGTTTATCGTCCTATGTATCTTGTGGAAATAAGTTACTTTCAACAACACTGGATTTAGTACAACTACAAGAAAGTACAAAGTATGAACACCTTTTTTTTTCAGTTTTCAGTTTTCTGCCCTACATTCAACGATAACGTATCAATATAGTACAGGTACAGGCAATTTATAGGCACTCAGATGTTGCTGGATTGCAACTTCTGGCATCAATCACTACTAGATACACTTGCTAGGGTTGATGATAGGTGCAGTTCAAGATCTGGGTGTCCACAAGTTGCTCTGCTCTAGCAGAAACCTAATATTTACTAGCAGAGAAACAATAATTTCTTTACAGGTGCTGAATACGGTATTTCCAGTCAGTCTTCCATGAAGTATAAAACACCATACAATTTAAGGAAAAAAAATACTTCTAAATCATGCCCAGATTGTGGCCCCTTGCAGCCAACACAACCTCCAGAGTAGACTAAAGGCAATCTGATCCTTTCCTTGTGTTTGATGTTTTCCTGTGTAAATCTCTCTTCTTTCTAAGCAGAGCTTAAAAGTAACATTTAATTTGTAAGAAGTTACTTTGATAACCAATCACTTTTTGAGTTATGATCTGGAAGAATGTTACTGCACAGGATGAAGCCATGATTGTTGTGGTATGAAAAGTGCTACAGTCATGTAGTATGAAAGAGATATTTTTGGTCTGTAAAAGCCAGGGCTGTTAGTCACTACTTTTCAAAACAAGATAATGCATTTTCTGCTTGTTCCTCCATTGCTGTGTGTTTTCTGACTCAGTCTGAGCAGTGGAATGGAAAAGAAAAAGGTGACAAGGGCAGCTAGCCATATGATCCCTTTCTGTGGGGTTTTATGAAACTAGCAAGAAACAGAGCAGTCAGTAAGGAGTGGGGTGGTGAAGGGGGTGAAGAGAGAGACAAAGAAGAAGGTGGTAAAACATTAAAAAAACATGAGTTGAGCTAGAGATTCAGTTAAGCTGGACATTAAAAAAACTTTTTACAAAATATTAACATGCCTTTTCTTCCTTTCATTCTGCCTAAACGAAAGAGACAACTGTCATTGCTCAAAAGAGAAACTTGAAGGCAGTGTGAGTGTATGGGGAGAGGGTTCCATTCTACAAATCAACCATCATCAAATCAACAAATTAACCATTCATCAACAGAATCACCAGTCAAACAGCTAAACAATCCCACAGACCATGCAGGAATCCTTCTACATACATTAGTCTGTACAAATGGGCAATTTTAGTAGGTTTCCAATCACTGCAGAGGTTCAATATCCCGGCAAATCCAGACCCTATGGAGAAGCAATCTACTACCTATAGGATCACCTGCAAACACCAGACCAAGTGTATTGTGCCAGATATTAACAGAGATAGGCCTGTGGTTACCATGAAGCTGATCATGATGAAGGGAACTCTACATGCTGAAATACCCCAGCACAATATGTTTGGGGGAGATCAACACCACCTCTAAGACCAACTCTGCCAGCTGTGGATGGGCAACAGTTGGCAGTGAGATGGACAGACCAACCAAATTCCAATCCTATCTCACCCTATTACTAACTATACAAGTTCAGACCCAAAAGATCGCAGAGAAAGTACTTCTATAGGGGAATGGATTCAGTGAGATTCTACTTTGCTGCTTACCAGATCTTGCCTGCTGCTGCATCTGGAAACCTGTTGGCCATAACTGAGTCAGGTTAACATGCACACACTGTACAGTCAAGTATGTTCGAGTCATCCAGAATAAAATCCTCGGTCACTCAACTTTTCCCAATCATGATGTTGGGTTAAACAGAAGCACTTTTTGACCCAATAGGGTTCTACTACAGCAGCCAGGAATCTGCTGATAACATAGTGAACCAGAAGGAAGAACAGCCAAAAAACATCTCTCCACTCTTCTTTTCCAATGACCTACTTCAACCATCATACCTCTTCCTGACCATCATAATAGAAATAGAATAGAAATAGTAATACCATCTTTCTGCTCCAAACACACATTTAGCTAACAAAAAACAACACATGCAAAAGTCAGTTTGCCTTGGAGAACTTCCATTATACTTGGTCAAAGCTGTTCAGATGGAATACTACCCAAAAGGCTGAAATACAGCAGGGACCATAAGTCAGGGCTCTCTTTCACAGCTCAGCAGACCACTCCCTTCCCTCTGTTTCCTATTTAGAGAGCAGCATGCTCCCCAAAGCCAGCATCCAGTGGCTTATATTCTGCTATTTACCATAATAGTGATCTGTTAAGTAAAGCAGATTTCTATGGCAACCCAGGCTGTAATCCCAGACTAAGAGTTCTTGTGCTCTAGCTCTTCAGCTCATGTGAAGAGGCTTGTGCCTTTGGCAAGATGCCTGCCTTAAATATACCTGCAAAGGAGAACATGACCTCAGAAACTCAGGTATTTCCAGTCCAGATTCTCCTCCACAAGAAATGTTAACAGTATAGGACAAAATTTCAAATTAGTCTTCAGGACATAGAGAACCTCTCTGAGAAGTGATCACAGATACTGAACGTTTTGCTATTTAGCCTCACTTGCTTGAGGAATGACATTAGGCATCATGAATGGGGTCAGCCCAACATTTTGGTGCCTGAGGTAGACAAATGAACGCTACTCCCTCCATCATGGTGCATAGTTCGCAAGGCTGGGTCAAGTTATATAAAATAGAAGGTGGAGGAGAAGGAGGAATACCTCATTCTTTCACAACACCCAAAATAAACTGTCTGAGGCAGGAGCCTCAGTCTAACATATGGTTAGCATGAATGGATGTTTTATGACTGAGATTAAGACCTCTGAATTTATGTCTTGCCTTCAAAGATGTCTTTCTACCACCAGCAGTGTGCTTGCTGGCCATTTTACTGCACGTAAATTTCTTACAACCCAAGTTAGAATAGTTAGAAGAACTGGAAGGTTAAGTTAACAGAACTGGAAGGTAAGACACAGATAAAACTCTATTTACATTTGTGCATTTGAACACCCAAAATGTCCCAGTAAACTGACCAATAGTATAGTATGAATAAGTAAATGGAAGTTTTTGGGTTTCATTATATTTCTCAATCTCAATTCCAACCCTCTCCATAGTGTAACTCAAACAGTTTCCATGAGTCCCTTGCCTGAATGAATGGCTGAGGTGCATAACAACACCTGACTGAGGTCTCTCCTGCCATTCACCATGTGAAGAATAAAGAACCTTTCCTCAGGGGTATGTATTATTCCAAAGTCAGGAACAGGGCAGAAAAACTGCTGCTGGTCCTTCCACCATTACTGAAGTGGTCCTAAGTAGGATCTCTATTAAATATTATTTCTTGTCCAAGGTATTACAGGCTTAGACACATGTATAAATATGGGCCCTTGTCTAGCACCCTGTTGCTTGCCAATTTTTCAGCTTATTGTGAGACATACAAAGGGCTTACTTTGTAGAAATTAAAGCTGTGGTGACTCAGGTCAACTTTGAATGTTACAGATTCTGATTCTACATTAATTTCACTTGGATGGGGGCAGGGCCAAGATGTTGGCGCAATGGTAGCTTGAACTGTTAGCTTGGGGCTACCTGCTGTGAACCCATAGCGAAAATATCCCCTGGGAACCTTTGTGGTCAAACGAAAAATTCCCCCCTAGCAGGGCAGCTCACATGTCCAGAATGGCACCTGGCTCCAGCAGAGAAGAGGTGGAGGTACCAGAGTGGTAAGAAGCGAGGATGGAGCTAATGCCACAGATTCACAGCCAGTCTTTTGAACTGACAAGTGCCGGCGAAAACCCCTTTTTTAAAACAAATAAGGTGATGATTAAGCAATCCAGCTGGGTTAAAAAGGAGAAGAGAAGAAAGACTTAAGTGGATTAAAAACTGACCTGGTATGAGCTGGAATAGCAGAGTTTGGAGAGATGATGAGAGGCGATGATGGGAGATTTTGGGAGGTAGTAACGGCGAATGGGGCTTGGATTTGCTAAGAGGAATTTTTTCCCTCTTGAGAGCAACGGATTGAGCCCCCCCCCCCGTGTATGTGTGAGCAGCTAAAGTTTTATTGAAACTTGTTTAAAAACCTGGCGTGGGACGGATGAAATTTGCTTCTGCTGAACTTTGAAGAACTTTGGTTAAAGGGTTTGTTTTTAACTCTTTTTATGGATGACGGAGGAGGGGGGAAGTAGGAAGAGCAGAAAAGAGAGAGAGGGGAGGGAAAGATGGTGACAGTGTCTTTTTGGAGAGGACAGTAAGGTCTTCTTTTGTTTTGATTTAATAAGAATGATGTTTATGGAGTGATTTATGGATTTATACTGTATTTTTAAACCTCTTATGGAACAGTTGTGGATTAGCCTCACCAAGCGAGGCGAAGAAAGAAGTTTATGAAGTTTATGAAGTTTATGAACTGTATACTGGGAGTATAAATTGTGGATTATAAGTGATAGAGCTTTTTCCCCCTCTATTCTTTCTTGAACGAATTTTGAACTAAACAAGAATAATTATATAAAAAGAGCAAACTAACTGACATTATACTTATGGAACACTGATGGCCTGAGTACTTGGATTATTACCTTCTGAACTTTTGTGTATGGATTAACCTCAGAAAGAGAGGTGAAGACCACAAAAGGGAAGGTATTCTTTGATGTAAGCTGATTTGAGACTGAAGACTGACATTGAACATAGTCTGAAAATAGAAAACAAACTGATAACAATTGATATAAATTGGTATAACACATTCATATAAATTGTTTCTAATAATTTCTAACTGTTAATGAATAACTGTTCCTCATTTCTCTTTTTTGTATTACTCTGTTTTTAACAGATGGATAAATCAAATAGAATGATACAAATCTAACTTGTATAGTAGATGTAAGACTTTTAAAACTTAGTAATTATTGTTGTATAAAATTATAACAACTAGTATAATAATCATTATTTAGAATAAGCTGACAGAATAATAATTGGTTTAAAGATTTGATTCTTAAATTTTGGGGATTATATCTCTAAAGAAAGTAGTGAGCCAAGGTATGGCTACAGGTCAAAAGAAGACAACACAGACACAAATTCAGACACAAGTTTTGGAAAAGAGAGAATTCAAAAACAATGGAAGTGAATAGGTTATTAGAAGAATTTAAAGAAATGAGAACTGATATGATGGAAGAATTAAAAGCAACGAGGACAGAGATAAGAACAACGAGAATAGAAATAAAACAAGATTTGAAAAAGGAAGTAGAGAACCTAAATCAGAGCTTGCAGAAATTAACTACAGATATATCAACAATAGATCAAAAAGTGGAAGATATTCAGGGGGAAAAGCCAAAAACTGGAGGACCAGGTGGAGCACCTGAAGAGAGAGCAGCAAAGAGATAAAGAAACTATAATGAGATTGGAAATTTGCCAACTAAGTAGATGTTTGAAGTTAAGGGGTCTTCCTGAACAAAAAGAGGAAAACCTACACCAGAGAGTAAGAGATATTTTGGCACCACATATAAGCCAAAGAAGAGTGAGACTTGAACATGAAATAGATAAATTTTTCAGAACTGAATCGGCAGTGGCAAAATGGGGGGACCTACCTCGAGACATTGTGGTTTATTTCACCGGGGAAAAAGTTTTGGGATTTAATCATTGAAAAAATTTATAAAGACAAATTAATAGTGGATAGAATGAAATTAAAATTTTCAAGGTTTACCCCCAATGTGATGAGGAGTAGAAAAAGAGTATGCTTTTTTGGGAAAATTCTCAATCAAGAGAAAATAAATAAAGAGGGGAGTTACCAGAAGGGCTTTTTTTTTCTTTGAAGGTAGGAGAAGGAGGATAAACTCAGTGCTGAAGCAATGGATTCAAGACAACTATCTGAAAACTGGCTCTAAAATAGAAAAGACAAGATAAAAAATAAAAAAAAACAGGGGACTCGAAAAGATGGGAGCGGCAGCGGCAGATGAAGCTAGTCCAATGTAGAAGAAGAGGTGGAAATGGTAGAACCAGAAAAAAAAAAAAAAAAAAAAGAACAGTAAATATAAAGATAATTTCATGGAATGTATGAGGAAAAAATTACAATAAAAGAGAAGACAGTTTTTTATATTTAGAAAATTAAGACCTCAAATTGTGATATTATTAGAGACCATAAAAAAGACAACTAAAAAAGTATTATGCAACTCTAAATAGGTAAATTTTTGTTTTATATGAAAAGAAAAAAAGAGGGGTTGCTAAATTTGAAAAAGATATTAAGAAAAACAAATTTTTAAAAAAAAGAAGGAAAATTTGGGCCGTTGAAATTTAAAAAGGGAAAATAAAAAAGGTTAGTGTTTATGCCCCAAATGAAAATGAAGCTGAATTTTATAAGAAATTGTGAGGAAAGATATCAGAGTATGAAGACTGGATTTTAGGGGTGATTGGGAAAAGGATTGGGGATTTTAAAATGAAAAAAACAACCTCTCAGAATAAAGACCAAGCAATGAGAGGGAGATTACCAAAAGATTTCTTTGAGATGTGGGAAGAATTATCTGTTTTAAACGATGGAGAACTATTTATCCAAATACCAAAGATTTTACTTTTTTTTTTAAGTTCATCAATTTTGGTCCCAAGATATCATCTTGTTTTCTAAACATTTGTTATCAGAGAAAAGGGAAAAACAGAAATATTGTAAAAGGTATCTCTATCTCATCCGGGAAATGTTGCAAATCCAAGAGAAGACTAAAAAATTTCAATGGCGTTAAAATTATAGTTTATTAATGATGAAGAGACAGTAAAACAAGCTAAAGAAGTGCAAAAAAATTATTTTAAAGAAAATACAAAAAAAGACATGAAAATGAGAATGTTTTGGGGATCATCAAAGGCAGTAATGAAAATTTTTTTTATACAGCAACAACAAATCCAGAAAAAAAAAAGGCAGGAGAAATATAAAGTGTTATTGCCCAAAACTAAACAAAGAAAAAGAATTTAAGAAAAATCCATTGCAACAATCACTACAGCAGGAGATTAAGAAAATACAGAAGGAGATAATACCAACTGAAAACACAGAAAAAAAGATGAAACAGATGAAAGAACTAAATTTTAACATGCTAATAAAATAGGGAAATGATTAGCATACAAACTTTAGAAAAAAAGAGAGGAATGTAATTGTTGAGTAAATGTGGAAAGAAGTTGATTACTAAATTTGAAGAAATTTTGGGGGACATTTTATGAAAAAAAATCCCCTCATCAAATGAAAAAAAAGTAAAGACCCCAAAAAATATATAGAAGCAAAAAAACAGTTGAATAAATCAATAACAATTACTGAAACAAAAGGGGCTATAAACATGCTTCTCAACCTGTGACCCAGATTTTTTTATTCAGCTCCCAGAAACCCTGAGCATTGACCATAGTGGCGGGGGCTTCTGGAGCGAAGTCCAAAACATCTGGGGACCTGCGGGTTGAGAACCACTGCTATAAAGGATTTGAAAGTGGACAAGGCACCAGGACGGGGGGGTTCACCGCGCTAATTATAAGAGATTTATAAAAAAATTTAAACGTACCAATTCAAGCAACTTTGAAAAAATAGAAAAACACAGTAAACCAAAATTCTGGGAGAATCTAACATTGTATTGATATCTAAAAAAGGGTAAAGTAAAAAAAAAGTTAAGAATTACAGACCAATCTCCTTGTTGAATGTAGATTATAAAATTTTTGGGGGGTGTTGGCAAAGCAGTTGAGACAGATATTACAGGATAAAATTTAAGAAGGTCAAACAGGTTTTCTCCCAGGTAGAAAATGAGAAGTAATATAAGGACAATCCTAGATGTAATTGAATATTATAAAAAACCCAGGGAAGAAAGCAGCACTCATTTTTTTTTTATAGAAAAGGATTCAAATGTTTCCTGGGCCTTTATACATTGGATATTGAGGGAAAATGGCATGAGAAAGATTTTGTAAATGGATTGAGATATTTATCAAGAAAGATTCAATTAATAATTAATAGAATATTTTGAAAGCTTCGAAATTATTAAAGGGGTACGGCAAGGGTGCCCATTATCACCATTATTATTTATAGCTGTTTTGGAAGTATTACTAAATAAAATTAATGAGGATTCTCAGAAAAAGGTTTCAAAATAAAGAAAAAGTAATTAAATTAAAAAGCTTTCGCAATGATATAATTAATTTTTGGAAAACCAAAGAACAAATTAGGGTTGATGGAAACTTTGCAAAGATATGGTCAAGTGGCAGGATATAAAATAAATAAGGAAAAGACAATATGACTAAAAAGAGCAAGCTGATTTGGAGAGAATCTATGTCAATTAATTAAGAAAACAAGATACTTAGGAATTATATTAATGAAAAAGGAACCAAAATTATTTACGACAACTATTTGAAAATGGAAAGAGATTAAAAATGACATGGGAAAAAAGGGGAAAAAACGAAATCACCTCCTGGGAAGTAAAACTTTCAAAATGTCCTAAATTTTAAAAAATTTTGTTCCTTTTTTAAATTTACCAATAATTGGAAGAGAGAAAATATTTGAAGCATGGAAAGGATATTCAGAAGTTTATTTGGCAAGGGAAAAAGCCGAGGATAAGATTTAAAACACTTCAGGATGCAAAAAAAAGAGGAGGATTTGATCTTCCATTACGAAAATTTATTATTACGCATGCTGTCAATTGGATTAAAGACTATTCATTAAAAGAACAACCATGAAAGATTTGGAAGAAATAAATAACAGATTTGGATAGCAAGATATTTTTGTTACAATAGATTAGTGGTGAAAAAGAATTTAACAATCATTGCATCCGGAAGACGCTGTTAAAGGTTTGGCTACAAATAAAGAGGAAATATTATACAAAACTTCCAACATGAACTTCACCCAAGAAGCGTAAAAAATTGCTCCAACAAAAAAAGGAAATTTATTAAAATTAAGAATATTAAAGGGAAGGGGATAAACCAAGAATGTGTACAGTGGAAGAATTAAAGGGTGATGAGCATGAGTTAAATTGGTTCCCATGGCTACAACTAAAAGAAAGGTTTAAAATATCAACAACTGTACGGATTGAGAGAAAAAAGAATGAATTGGATTTATTGATGAAGGCAAATCAAAAAAAGAGAATTTCGAAAACCATAAACTATTGTTGAAAAGAGAAATAATATAAGTAGTTAAAGATATGATGGTTAAATGGGCTGGGAAAGTGGGGCACCCAATGAACAGAAATTTGGGAGAAAGATGGAAAAAATGATATAAAATTTACCCCCAAAATTAAATTTTAAAAGAAAATTTTTACAAAAAGTTACATAGATAGTATATACCCCACAAAGATTACAAAAAAATAACTAAAAATAAATGCGAAATGTTGGAAGTGTGATGGGGAAAATGGGTCCTTTTTTTATATGTGAAGACTTGTGGAAGGGCAAGAAAGTTCTGGAAGGGGAACAATGAAATTCAAAGAATCTGTAAAGGAACTTTAAATGATACCGGGTTTTATTTGTTAAATATGTTAGGAAACAAGGGAGATTAGAAATATCAGAAGATATTGTTATATTTGATAAAAGTGAAAAAGGTACATATGCGCAACACTGGAAAAAAAAGAAAAATATTTATTTTGGAGAGTGGAAATTAAAAGTCCTGGAATAAAGACAGAAAAGTTAGCATTTTCATTAAAAATAAACCTATTCAGAACTTTGAAAGGGAATGGGAAAGGAGTTTTGGAATGGATAAAAATGTAAAAAAATATGAAAGCAAAGAAAGAGAAATGAAATTTTTTTCCTTCTGTAAAATGTAACTGCTATTCTTTCTTTTTCTTTTGGTAAATGGAAACAAAGAAGACTCAACTGGAGTAAAATAATATGGAAGCGGGTGTGTGTGTGATATATCTGATAATGGGATATATCCACTCTTTTTTTATGCAATGAAACTTTTAACAAAAATATTTTTTAAAAAAATTTACTTGGGTGAACACTGACTGGTTGATACATGCTCTGAATCGTTCTTGTTAACTATGATCAATATCCTATAACTCTCTTAACCTAGCATTAACCATATGGCAGCATATGTGTATGTATATATGTATGTGTGCATATAGATTGAGAGAGGGAAGGAGAGAATGCACAACATTAGATACCACATTTCTGCAACCAACTGGGCAATGAGCACCAGGGCCTTTTGCCCCAAATGAAACAAAGAGCTGTATGCTTGCAGAATGATTGGTACCTTTATGAGTGCTTGTGCAACTACTTTTATACCAGTGTAGTGCCACAACAGCCTACAAACTGTATCTTTCAGGCCTCAGCCATGGAGCTGAAAACAGGATTGGGGTGTATCTTCTGATAGTTCTGGGTCAAATTAAGTTTGTTACTACTTCAACTCTAATTTTAAGTATTTCTACTCATTGTCATATCAAATAACTCAAAGATATAAAAAGAATAACATCTCTCGCACATGCATCATTTCTTAAACATCATCCACATCTTCTTCTTAAATATAAAAAAGAGTCACATCTTTACTAGCACCAGTGTGCTTCTTCATATCAACTGCATCCTGAGAGAATCATCAAAAATCTCAATTTAGTCCTTACTATTTAGCATCTGTCTTAGTATGTCTAGTAAAAGACCTGAACAGTTGAGACAGGCAAGCTAATGCACTGTCACATCTACCAATTAAGGCCAAAGACATGTGAGGTGGCTGAATGTGAAAGTTGGAAGACATAAAGCAGAGCCTTTAAATGTATTCTTTTCTTCTGTAGACTTCAACTGTATAAGAAAGATAGAGTCAGTTCCTCAGCTCATACTGAGATGGCTTTTTCTCTCTATGTCTTGCAATGATGATCACTTTCACCAGCCTTCTATTGTCAAACATAGCTTTGAGATTTCCCCCCATCAGATTATTACAGCTCACTCTCTCCTTCATTCAATGAATATTTTAATGTGAGAGCTTAATGGCCTTTCTAAGTACTTAGTGTTCAGAATACGACACTGACACATGGAAAAATTCAATAGTGAACTCGAGCTCTTTCACCTTAAAGGGTTTTAAAAACTGTGTTCATGTTTCTTTCTTTACATCTACCCACTATTGGTAACATGTCTATAATGTACAGCATATGTATACAACTGAAAAACAATCTTAATATGAAAGCCTGTAACAATATAAATGAGGAAGTAATCACACTGAAGTACAATCTGGATATGATAGTTAAATAGACAGAAAATGTTTAATGTGTCTTGCTGTCATTTCATAGATACTGATTCAAGTAGCTGTATTTTTTATTAATCTAATTATAAATTGAAACAGACATAGATATTACTAAGTAGAAATCTACACCTGTCCTTCAGTTATCATTACATTAACATCAGAGGGAAAAAAGTCAGCTACTAAAAATAGGAGCTACAATTTGTTTAACCCAGGAGTGGTGGAAACCAGACTTCCCAACAGTTATGCCAGTTACCAGCTCTATGACAAAATAGGCTCTTGAATAACCCTTTTAAAGTTCAGACTAAAATACAGACTGGATTTGCAACCCTGCTGACTTGGAAACCGCCTGCTGTCAATGCTCAATAGTGGTTTAAGAATGCAACCTAATGTTTTTGGTGACTGTGAAGGTCAGAATTCTCTACTGACCTCACACAATGACCAAAATCCCTCCAACTCACCTTTTAGCTGCAGGAGTCATTTGCCATTACCTTTTAGAGACTGGCTGAGAAAAGAGGGCATCAGAGAAACATTTTGCTATGTCTTATAGCCAGACTTAGATCAATGACATCATCTGCTCAGACATCCAGAGGACATCTGGATCTGCTTCCCACCAGTCACTAAATGGATATGGTGGTGGGAGAGTGAGCTGCAGCATACCTCTACATGCAAAACTTTTATGCTACCTCTCCATGATGCAGGATTGTGGCTGATGTTTTGCAATAACAAGAAAATGTTATTTTCTTCCAAAGAGATATTTGATTAAAGTTTTGTTCAGTTTTTTCTTTTTCTTAAAAAGAAAAAAACAAAACCAAAACAACACTCTCCTACTGTTTTGTGATTTGGAAAATGATGCAAAGAGAGATAGTCATCAAAATTCATGCGTATTAGATAGCCTCTTCCACGAGTTGCCTTCCAGCAAGTAGATTCTTTTATATTATTATTTCAACTTATTTCTTCTATATTATTATTTCCATACCAGAATAAAGGTGAAAAGTTTCAGTCATTATTTTAATACTTTCCCAAATGCCCCTTTTGGAGCTTCAGAAAGAAACAAACAGCTACGCAAATTTTTAAAAATCTTATTTCTCTCCCACTCCACCAAAATTCCTCTCTGGCTTTCCCTTTATGTTTCCTGTACTATCTCCTTTCCTGCTCTCTCCTTTATTTAATTTAGTGATAACCATGTGGATCCTTGAAAATGCCCAAGGATAAAAACTTTAAAAATTCAGTTTTCTCTGGAACAGAGGATCCTCTATGCTGTAACAGTGTGAAACACTGAAAGACTCTGAATGCAAAGACCATTAGCATCTCAAGCTGTCCTTACTACCTGTGATCTAAATCTTCTTTTTCCTGACTTCCGCTGGACTCAAAAGAACAAAAAATTGTTTTGCAAACCTCCAAGACAATTAGGCTTTGTGTAAGGAATCATCTGAACAGTATAAAATTTGTTAGCTCTTTAGCATTGCAGCTCATTTGATTGATTAATAAGCTAAAATACTTACACTGGAGAAATTTAAATGACAAATCTCCAAATCAATCATTGTTCACTGAAAAAAATAATTTAGTTATGTTGTCCACTTTTCGAGGCAAATTTTCAACTTAGTCCACCACTGAATCAATTCTAATCTGTTAGTTCCTGTAACGGGGGTGGATGGGAGGCAAACACAGCTTGCTACTACCGTGATAGGAAAAATAAAGCTAAATTGTAGATGATGCTTGTAGGTAAGAACAAATCAAGATTTTGCCTAAATCCTGATTTCTAGAATGAATCAAAGAAACAGTTTTAGAGCACAACAAGCAACATTTTAGACAGTGAGAGCTGCTGGTCTAGAAAATGCCCAGAAAAATAAAGGTTTAAAATTAATCCCTCTATTTGTAAGAATGTTTGCATTTGTGTCAGCATCAACAGGATTTTACCTTCATTAGGGTCAATCAAAAAGGTACAGAGTATGTGTGAGTTTGACAGGATTCCTCTTCAAGTATGCTATTATATTAAACAAAACAAACAATCAAAGCCAAAAGGAACAGAAGAGCAGGACATGGGAGAAAAGCTCAATTGTGGGTCCATGGTGTGGTTTCAAAACAAAAGAAAAGAAAACATGGCATTTCAGATTTAGAATAAGACTTTTCTTTCTTGACTCATGAATTGTATGCATACAATGGGATCCTAATATATTTGTTGGAGGGCCTGTGTTAAAGGTGGTATTGGTGTCCTCAAAATGACACTTGATTCCTGCATAAAGGTATGTGGCTCCACCATCCACATCAAAAGCAAGTCACACAAATTACCCTTTTAGAACAGTCAGATAGGTCATTATTATTTCAATGTTATAGATTAGAAAATAATATAGAGTGATTAGAATGAACTTGGCCTAGGCTTACATATCAAGCACTTTATCCACCAGAGGGCAGAGACTTATAGACAGACTAATTTTTAAGGGTTTAAATATTTTAAACAAGACCCACTGATCAAACTGTCATTATACGTATGGACTTACGGCTGGATAAGCTGGCAAATATTTTAGGAGACTAGTGAATTGTATAATATCCAGCCTAACTGTAGATGAACTCCTTGCCCTCTTTTACTCTTATGCCATTGCAGAAACTACTTGAGAGAGAACCTCAGGCTGTGGAATTCACTTCCATAGGAGGATAGCCTGGCCACCTCTCTTCTTTTCTTTCACCAGTAGCCAAACACCTTTTATCCAAACAGGCATTTAATGATCAATTGGTCGAAGGCAATCATTTTTATTGGATGTGTGTGTGCTGTAGCTTTAAATTTATTGTTATACAGTATTTTAAAATTATGTTAAAATTTTTAAAAATTAAGGTATGTTAATGGGATAACTTGTTTCACTTATTATCAAGTTTTCAACTTTCTCTTGTTTTAGCATTTTTGTAAGATGCCTTGGGACCCATTGGGAAAAGGTAGTGTAGTGTTTAAATATTTGAAGGGATGTCATGTTGAGGAGGGAGTGGGCTTGTTTCTCCTGCTCTTAAGACCAGGACAAGGAACAATGGATACAAGCTACAGGAGGGGAGATTCCACCTGAACCTCAGGAAGAATTTCCTGATGGTCAGGGCTCTCCGGCAGTGGAATGTGCTGCCACGGAGTGTGGTGGAGTCTCCTTCTTTGGAGGTTTTTAAGTGGAGGCTGGATGGCCATCTGTCGGGAGTGCTTTGAGGGTTTTCCTGCATGGCAGGGGGTTGGACTGGATGGCCCTTGTGGTCTCTTCCAACTCTACATTTCTATGATTCTATTATTCTATGATTAAATCAATAAATACTTAACAATTCTAAATTTACTATTACAGCCACCAAAAACCAGCATGGTCACAACTACTCTCTATTTTTGTATAATTTCTTACTATCTATCTGTATTCTAACATTTCTGTTGTCTATGCTTTCAGTTTAATTTGTATCTGTGTGCAATATTTTGTCGAACATCTGATTCAGGCAAAGCAATGCATCATGGATCTTCAACCAAGGCTGCACAATGTTCAAGTGGGCTGTTAGAAGACTGATTAAAATAAACTATTTTTTCTTTTCCTTTTATTTTTGTTCTTATATATAATACAGCTAAGAATAATATGCTAGAAAAAATCTTCTTTTTATAATCTTAAATAGTAGTCCAGTGGTCCAATTCCTATTAGCACTGAAAGAGGGGTTAAAAAAAAACTAGCGTGATATAATATTTGATTGTGCAGCTAGCAAATGAAAAGGAAATAATGGTAACTATCAAGGAGGTTTGAACAGAAGCTAATATTGCGGCTAATAATTGTGTTGCAGCACAGAAGAAAAGTCATGATTCAAGCAAAAGGGAAAAAAATGTGAGTGTGCATACCTATATGCGTTTTTACTATAACCTTCTTCAGAAATTAGTACCTCGGAACCTTATAAAATTCTCAGAAGGTTTCTATCAATCAAACAGAAGGTATTAATCCAAGAAGTTTGCTGACATAAGGAAACATGAAGTATTTGTTATTAAAGAGTGCCAATATTTTGTAGCTTCTCAAACAGGTAATAAAAGTACAAATATAGAGTACATCACTAGGTCTAATAAAACTGGTCGTTCTTTTCTGTCTGACAGAATCAGAAATAAAACACAGATGAGCCACCAGTAAATGACTAACCTAATATCAATCACTCTTTTGCTGCTATCATACAAAAGCTAGGGACGGATCATATACATTCCCCCACACCATGTAATATTTTTACAGCAGAAATGCAAGCTTATGGTTTTGTTTGTTGTTTGTTTTCAATATTGCTGTTTTGCTGTCTTGATTAAACTGTAGTGTATAAAGTGATGGCTTTTCAAGGTACTATCAAACACAGAATGCTGAAAAAGAAATAAAAGAAAGTGAAATAGTCTTGTTAAAGTTCACCTTACTAAATCAATGGCTGGACTAGTACTGCATCAATAAAATCCTGGAGAAAGAGATTCTGCCTTTTGCACCTCCCTGCCGTATGGGTACAAACAGAGAGGCGCTGAACACACTGATCTCCTGTTCAAAAGTAATTGGGTGGCAAGAGGAGGTCTTTAGCCAGCTACTCACAAAGTACACAAGTCCTAGCTGTGTTTCACATTTACCCAGCTTATTTCATTATCTAGGACAGTGCTTCTCAGGCTATGTGACCTGAGAGACCAATGTTTTGGGGTTTTTTTTCCAAATGTGCTAGTGATTCACACCATATTTGTGCCTATTGGCTACAATTGTTTCTTTCTTTCCAGGAAATTCTCTGAGTACTAGTAGCCAATGGCTCAGGGACCAACACTGGTCCAGGTACGAGCACTTTGAGTAGCATTATTCTAGGACACAAATGATCAATAACTGTCACCCCATTTATCTTAACTTCACACCTCCAAAGACTCTCAACTACCACCAAATTGTTGCTAACTTTCTTCCCAGAGAGGCATATTCCTTTCCATTTGGTTCTCTCCTATCGCTGCTGATGAATATTTTAGTTCTGCACTCTTGAGCCTGTATTCTTCATCCACCTGTACCTGAATCAGTCCTCTTTTCCATGCGCATCTGGGTGGACTTGTTCTTCACCATCACCATCAACACCTCCTCTTCCCTTTCATTTGCTATTCCAAGTCACTCCTACTGAACAAGTCAGATTATCTTCCTGAGCTACACACATTTGCACATATGCATATACTAAAATAGGCATTGTTGTAAAAGAAGGACAGTTTAAAATCTCTCACTTCCTGCCAACCAAGCATAAATTTCACAGACCTAAAGCAAATTTTATCTCATGGCTGGTTGCCACACCTAAAGGATGTCATATCTAAAGGATGAACAGACCAGTGCAGGGGCAATCCTATTTAGGCTGCTATTCTGGTTCTCAACTCAGTTTCTCTAATACTTTGTGTAACTAAAATTTTGATAAAGCCACAGAATCTCTGAGAAAGTTTTCACAACGCTTATCTGTGTGGTAAGGTTGGAATCCTACTCCTCTTCCTTCTTCATTTATATGTTACCCTTTTCCCAAAACTGAGACTTAAGATGGCTTACAAAAAATTAAAACAAATATGGATAAAAGCTATTTAAAACCTAAGTAAAACCATACAAAAAGTTATTGTTAGAATATAATTAAACTACCCACAGAATTAAAAGAAATCCTTCAAAAAGACAAAACTGAATAAAACAGCACACTACTAAAAACTCTTGCAGTCTCTTAAAAAGCTGCCAGAATAGACAGGTTTTCACTCGCTGAAGGGAGGACAGCAAGGAGGAAACCATTCTAGTCTCCTTAGAGAAGGAGTTCCAAGGCCTGGGAACAGCAACTAAGGAGGCTTTTCCCCATGCTTCTGATAGACACATCCGTGAAGGCAGTGGGAAAAAGACATTATGCAAGATACGGTATAATCTGTGTGTGGGTAGAACACTTGCTAGCAAATAATCCAAATGTTTGTGAAGGTTAGGATCTAGGATCCACGATGTAGCTCAACTATATGTATGGCAGTTTCCAGGCTGAATTCCACCCATGGAACAATGCACTGAAGTGGCTTTGTGACTAGTGCCAGTGCATGTGGCAAACTCAGTGGAGACTAGTTTTTAGGATATAGGTTCAACCACTAGACATAAAGTGACAGGCAGGAAATGCCAATCATACAGCCCCTTTAGCTTGTGCAGCCAGAGCTATAACTCAGCATGGAGTGAGTATCTCATGACAGTAACTGTGCATGGAGAGAACAAAAGAGCTTATTTAGAGTAAGGAGGATTTCCTGCATTTGTACACCCACCTACTGGAATAGCATTGTGCATTTTAACAGTTTAAAGGAGACTACTATCTGTCAGCCACAGGAATATGTGTTTTCAAATAGTGGGATAGATTATCTGATTTGTGGAGAAGCTGTCTAAGTGCAGCAGGGCAAAGGAAGATGTGGGGATGAATGGTAGGATGGTTATGTCATGTTGGGAGACGGACCCAGAACACTATGTTGTTTGTACACAAAGTGTTCTGTGGTGTCATGCTCCAGTCCCAGGACTCGGGTGCAAACACAGACAGGATCCTCCCCTATAGCCACAACACAGAGACATGAACATGACAATACTTACTGCAGCCAATGCAGATGAAAAAGGGAAAGTCCATGAAGGAAAGTCCATGAGATTCAGAGTATATAGAGCAAATGCATTACTCAGGTAAACAGCTGGGGGAAGCTGCTGGCCTGTATATACAAGGGAGGGGATGGGGAGAAAGCTGTTGCAGAAAATGGCTTTTGCTGCTAGAAGGAACTTGTCCTACATTTGGATAGTTGACTCATGTTCGTGGATACTTTGTCCCTTGCCTCATGTGCTGACTTTGCTGCCAGATGCTATCTTTGAATTGTCACTTGGAATTTAATACTGACTTGAACTGCGGAAACAATAAACACTAACTGGCTGATGAACTGTTGTGAACTGTGTCCATAGCTGCTGCCACAGACTCCATTGGAGAGCTGTGAATCTTGGCTGGTTGCCAGTACAGACAACTGCTTCACACAGTCTGAATAGCTGTCTGACAGTCCCCTTGACTTGAAAATGCTACTGTTCAATGCCAAGTCAATGAATGGGAAAATAACTGCCAGTCAGGAATTGATCTCGAATGAGCAGGTCAACCTGGCTTGTATTACAGAGATCTGGTTTGAGGAGGGGGGTGAGGGGTAACCAGGATACTCTGTGCAACAGCAATTAAGAGCTAGGGTAAGGGGAGGTAGAGTCACAGTAATCTGTTGTGATTCCATCTCTCTCATCAGTTGTCCTGTCCCATACTCTATAGGGTTTGCATTGTATTTGTATTTGAAGGGGGAAGGAATAGGAATTCCATTGGTGTACCACCCACCTCAAGATTCAACAGCCCCACCACCCACCACTTCCTGAGCTAGCCAGGGTAGTCTCAGGGTTGCTGTTGGAGTCCCCTAG
This sequence comes from Iguana delicatissima, assembly GCA_948472985.1. Lineage (NCBI taxonomy): Eukaryota > Metazoa > Chordata > Lepidosauria > Squamata > Iguanidae > Iguana > Iguana delicatissima. The sequence continues at coordinate 1,557,269 of CAOKZL010000289.1, read as the reverse complement.
CCTGGTACTGGACGATTTTAACATCCATGCTGAGGCCACCCTGTTAGCAATACTTGAAATACTATCTCGTGGGGCTATATCTGAAGAATATTCAGAAACATCAGCAAGTTCAAAAAATAACAGCCAGATTGTTAACTGTGGCTGATTACAGTGAGCATATAACTTCTTTGCTACAACAGCTCCACTGGCTTCTGGTCCACTTCTGGGCACAGTTTAAGGTGCTGGTTATGAAGCTATAAAACCCTCTATGGCTCAGGTCTAGATTATTTGCACTACTCTATCTTCCCACATGACCCTGTCCAAACTTTTCCCTCAATCCTATCACCTGGTGAGAATACCAGAGAGGCTGCTCCTACACTCTGGAAGACTCTTCTTTGGGAAGCTAGGTTGGGTCCCTCTTGTTGTCTTTCTGTAAGCAAATGAAGTCTTTTCTATTCCAGCAGGTGTTGGGGAACTAACTGTTTTGTATAATGAACTTTCTCTTTTAGTGTTGTACTGTTTTTAATCTATATTTATAATTTAATGTGTTTTATGGTTTTAATTCTATGAACAGTTTATTAGCTCAACTTCTTGTATGTTTTCAGACTGTATTTATTTTTATTCTGTAGCCACATGGAGTCCCACTTCTGAGGAAAAGGCAAGATATAAATAATTGATTGAGTGAGTGAGTGAGTGATGAAAAGAGCCAAAAAAGCAAAGTATTGTTATACATACAGGTGAGAAAACAGATGTTCTGGAGATCAAGGCATAGTGCAAGACATGATAATACATAAGCACCTTACTCTATCTAATAAATCTTCCAGTTTAAGTAAATAAAATCAGAGTACAAAAATTAATCAGATTCAAAGACCTCAATCATGAATATATTATCTGAATTCTGCTTTTCAGTCCAGCTCCACTTGTTCTTATAGTAAAAGTCTTGGCATCACCTTTATTTTATCAAAACTGCATAGTAAAGCCAGGTTGCCTTACTAAGTATGATGGGAGGTCTGCCACCAATAAGCTGAAAATGGGCTTGTTATACTCCAGGGTAGGGAATTAGACTGTCTAGGTCACAGGAGTGAATTATATAAAGAAGGATTCCTTCCAAGGCTGATATGACTGTACCTTCTCCACTCTGGTGAATAATTGGGAATGATAGTTTTGTGATTGGCCCAGAGAGTCTTATTATCTTAATTGAGTTTGTATAAAAGAGAAGTGAGGGAAGCCCATCTATAACTCTGTTCAGTCATTTGCCAGAATGCATTGAAGGCCAAGTGGATGGTGCGGACATAGGCAAGCACACAAGTCCTACCCCCAACTACTCCCTGCACCCAGAAGTCTCAGAGAATTTGGCATGTTGACCATGCAGTGCTGTTTATTCTTTATAATGCTACATGCTGCTTTGAAACAGTTTTTGGTTCAATATTGCTGAATGTTTTTACAGAACTTCAGTGGTTGGGAAGCTTGACTTACTTCTGACAGTGCTTTGCGGGAACAGATGACAAGCACTTAACATCTCCACCACCCACTTACCTCTCCAAATGTTTATGCAAATACCTGAATCATTTTTTTGTTCTTATTTTGTTTTTTGTCTCTGGGCCTCAAGGTGCATTCTTTGGATCATCTTAATTATTCTTGTCAAGATCTGTGAGAGAACTTGCTTAAGTTAGGGAAGGGTTTTGCCATTATTGTTTTATTTTCCATTGCTTAGACTCAGATAAACCTGTCTGCCTTATAGAAAGTGAATGGCCTGAAAGCTTTATTATGCCAAAATGTATGGCTCTTTCCGGTGTTTTTCTCTAGGCCAGAGTTGATTTCAGTAGGTCCAGAGTGGGCCACAAAGGGGCAAGGGGATGATAGCACCTAGTAATTAGCAAGGAGTCCCCCCACCATATTTAACATGAAGGAAGAGAGAAAAGAGTAGTAGTATACGATTTTTTGGCTTGACATTGACACTTTTCCTTCTTGGGATTGTTACAACTGGAAGTATATCAATCATCTATTTTTATCTCACAAAAAGTTAGTCCCCTGTTTTTTAGATGACACAGTTTAACCTTCTCATTTCTGTCAGAATAGAATATTAGATTTTCATAAGAAATTGAACACTAGTAGTGCCTAAAAATAAGGGAAAATATCCTCAGTTCACCAATCACTTGTTGGTGAAGAAAAATAACTAGAAGAGGAGTACAGATCAGAAGGTTCTCAAAATAACGTTGAGAACCAAAGGAACACCAGTTTATTATGAAATATGCATTCTGCTCTTGCATAAAAAGAAAAAAAAATACAGCCGTTTTAAAGCTGTTATTATGTTAGATGAAAACTGAAACAACTTGTATTAGTATAAATGATTACCACTTTTGGTCATGAAATGAGGAGCAAGAATGTTATCATAATGACTAATTAGAAGATAGAAACAACTGCAGAAACACTATCAGTGGATATACCATCACAGATCAGATGTAAAAAAAATACATATGAAACAGAATCAGCCATGGAAAAGCAAAGCCTTTCGGTTGTGCAACCTGAAAGAAATAGTTTTAAATCAGGAACAGAATTTGCTAAAGTTAAAGTGTGTTACTAAAGCTAGTAACAATTTTTATAAGTAATATTCCACCCCTCACAGAGGAAAGTGTGTTTCCATTGGTTTTGATCGCTTCTACCTACCATTTCTGGTATTCCAGATTTCTCCAATCCCCCTAATTTTATGGTAGAAGCTTTATTCCTCTGGTCCCATTCCACATACCTCAAGTAACTCTGAAAGACATAGTTGCTTATTCAGTTCTGATCTAGGACCAGTTTGTACCATACAGCCATACAGACTTTTCTCCATATATGGTATCTTTAGTTGCTTCTGCTGCTTTACTACTTACTGCCTTTCAATGAGAAGGTTGACCATATCACAGCTGAATATTATATCTACAGGGTCTACAAGAGCCGTGCTCCTCAAACCACTGGATGATGAGAACCAGCATTTTTTTTTCCAGTGTGCTAGGTACTGATATTATACTTATGCCCACTAGCTACAACTGTTTGTTTCATTCCTGGAAACTTGCTAGGCCCCAACAACCCTTGACTTGTGCACTGGCACTCATCTATATGGACCACCACTTTGTTTAGCACTGTACTAATAGTTTCAGCTTCTTCATGACCTCACGTTAACTGTGCTAAGTCCTCAGTTAATTCCATGGTGAATGTTGGAAAAACCAAACATTACCAGAGCATGGAACTGTTACTTAAAAAAACAACAACAGATAAATTACTTATGGATTGTTCTGGTATTTTTTTTTTTTTTTGCCAAAAATACATTAATGAGCATTTATTTTGGAAAAAGAAGTCCTAAAGTTCACCTTATTTTAATTAAAATTTTGGAATGTAAAAATGCTGCTCTTTGTCATTCAAAAGAAGTAACAATGTTGTCATTAATGCGTTATTTCCATGTTCCAACTATATTCTCCCAAGGTGGCTTTTAATAGCACTACTTGCATTGCACAACTTATGCCAGGCCTGGAGAATGAGTGGATATAGTGACTTTTTTGCGTGTGACTACTGTAAGGCTGGTTCTTGTCAAAGCTACAAATTAGTACAGTCTAACCATGTTTAATTTCACTTGATTTCAGTGGGTCGTGCTGATGACTAATTCTTTGCAGGTCTAGATTGCTCCTGGTGTATAAATGTGATGGACAGGGCAAGATGCAAACATTTTTTTTTTGTATTTGTTTTGTCTAATGCTAAAGTCCTACAATAGGAAGTTTGGGGAAAACCCATTATGAACTTGTAGATTCATTACAAATATACCATGCTTAATCCTTTGAGAGTCTTTGCACATTGCTTATAATCTGGGTATATATCACATTTATCATATTTAGTAAGAAGTAGCTCTTACAAAACTGTTAGTTTTCAAAGCCTTTTTTGATGTTAAGAGTTTAATAGAGACTGATAATTTCATAATTATTTGTGTTGGGTGCAAACCTAGAGAATTAAAGCATCTAATATTAATATAGTATTTAATAGAAATGACATAGAAGATGTTCATTACCATGTTATTAATTTTCTATTAATATTTGAAATTTTAAGTGATGTAATTTATTTCACACAAAGGGTAGGAATACGTCAAATGACTATGACGGAGTATACTGTAGAGCGGCGAAAGCGAATTTTAAAAACAACTTACAGTTGTTCCTGTTCTCAGGTGAGGAAAAAGTAGAGCAGTTAATGAAATCAGTAATTCTTTACTTCCCCATTTCTCAAGAGTAATTAAAACAATCACTCTGAGTTACTTAAAAAGAATATCTATACAGTACAAGCTGCAAAACTATAGTATTTCATATATTTTCCTCCCATCTACCCTATCAACTCAACAACCACAATACATAATGATGTAGCAGCAAGACCCAGCATTTAAAACCACGTGCTATCATTCTTCCTTCACCCTTCAATAAGTTCAACCTCATAACTGTAAGAATAACTTAAAAGCTATAGCTACTCTACAAAAGGAAGGAAACTATTCCTGATTAAGTTAGAACTTAAGTTAGACTCATAAAATGAAGCAGTTATCCCTTAAGTTACTGGAAAAGGAATTAACTCCAACCTATTTTGAAGCTGATAATACATCCTCAAAAGTTGTTATTGGGTCAACAGCTCCCAGAATCCCTGAGTCAACATGTGTTGTGGCCACAATGGCTGGGGGAATTCAGATCCCAAAGTAATTTTTCCAAGTTTGTATTTCTAGGTACACTACCTTAAGATAAGTCCAAATGTAGTAATTGGTACTTACCACTGAGTAAATATGCAGGGTTGAGCTGTAATTCCTTTTTATAAGCTTGGATTGAACAAGTTTAGGATACAGGTACACCTCAATTAACAAAGTAGATGTGTTCCTCAGCATTACTTCTTTAGCAGAAAATTTGGTACCAGAGGTAGAAATAACATGGAAAGAATAGTGGTAAGTTCTTAAGCTACAAAAAAAGAAGTGAGCTTCAACATGTTTCAGCAAAATTTTTATCCCAAACTAGCAATATGCATGTGTGACATGATACAGTCAAGTCAGATAAGCCTTGGTTAAGTTAACAAAAAACATTTTGAATCTACTGAAAGCTTCTCCCAACATGGATGCAGAGACCAATTGTTTTTCTTTCACTAGCCTCATTTTAGTTATGATTTCCATTTTGGGGGCCAAAATTATAGATCTGTGCTTTTCAACATGCTGGGCAGAATTGGTGAGGCAGGTTTATCTGCTTTTCCCCCCTTAGTTTTGCTGTTCACATGTGCATAGTAAGGAATTCTGGAGGTAGCTGCTATTTATCTTGTCTGTTGCAGTCAAAGACACATAACTATAATAAGATTGGTTAAAGCAGAATCCCATTCTTTCCCAGCTCAAGCTTTGCTGCATTGCAAACATCTTACCGGAACCCAACAGTGAAAGTTCTCTTTCCTTCCCTCCCAATACTGATGTTACTAAAAAATCTAGCTGGACAGAGAACAAGAAGGAAAAGGGGGATTGGCAGGCATAAAAAGAACTTTGTAAAAAGGGGCTTTTTTGTCAGAAGCTTTGTTAACTGTAGCATGTCTGTACAGTGAAATAATGTTGCTTGAAAGCAAAGTTTAAATGTCATTTCCACCAATGTCAGTTTCCTTATTTTGCATGCACGATCTTTATAATTCTAGCTGGTAGATGATATACTCTTTCCATGTGTAACGAATGATCTTATTTTAACTGTAGACAGAGAACCCAGCATTTCAAAATTATTATCAGATATTTTGGTTCAATTTTACATACTGCTTTTAATAATGTATATGTGTGCATGTGTAGGTGTCTTCAAGTCACCTGCTGAATCAGGCTGACTCCACGAATTTCATAGTGTTTTCTTACGCAAGGAATATTCAGAGCTGTTTTTGCTAGTTTCTTTCTCTGAAATATAGCCTATAGCACCTGGTATTCATTAGCAATCTTACATCCAAGTACTAACTAGGGCTGGCCATGCTTAGTTTCTAAAATCAGATAGAGCTTGATGCCTTTTTAGGATATTTAGTCACACTTTTAATAATGTATACTGTTTCAAAATTTATCTATTACACTCTAGTACTATAAGTATTATGACAAAAGTCTTAGTTTAGATTTTTCATCTCACCATTTTTCCTCTATTGCTTTCCTGCAGAAGCTTCATGATACATGACATAAATTGTCTGGTCAGCTCTAAGATTTACTTTTCCTTCATTCTACTTGGTAACTTAAAAGCATTTGAACAAAACTTCAAAACAGCTTGCTATCATCTGCACTATCATGTGTACCATTAACTCTCATCCAGAGTGGTTTCAGAGTGGCATACACTCTTTATTACTATTATAACAACACATTAAACCTACTCATATACTAATTGAGATAGAAAGGTAGGGAACACTTTACAGGTTAACTGCTATTGTATTGTATCCTTTCACAATGAAAAATTCCTGGTCATCTATGTTTACATGCACAAATAAATTTCTGGTCAAAACTGAAAAGAAAGGAAGAAAAAACTTGTTTTATTGATTTCTTGGAGCCAAAGCATTCAGAAAGCTTATGTGTCACTATGGAAAAGTAAAAGGAAAAAGAGCTCTTTGAGAAGCAATAAATGATTCTTTTATTTCCTATTCTTTTGCACTTGAGCTGCTATTACTTTAAAACTCCTCTAACATTTTTAAGAATTGCAAAGACACAACATGTTGTTTCTGGAGATATATAGAAGTCTAGTTTTATATCCTGCATTACTTCATAACGTCAAATAGTTGATTACAGGTTCTTCATATTGGATCAGTTTCACTGATTCCAAGAAATTATTACAGAATTCTCCTTTGGGAGTCCCAAATCTATCTATCCAAAATCATGCTATTTTAAATATTTATTCAAGGTCATATGAGTTTACAATTTGTACACAGTAAGATCCCAAAGTCTACTGTTCTTCTGACAGCTGCCCTCTTTTATATGCATCCAAAATCTCACTTTAATTAAGCTCATCAGTTTGAAATTGAACTACCACAGCACTACCATGTTCCCATTCTTAGTTGTTTGAACTAGTGAACTGCTGGACTATATCTATGTCATAAGATATGTTTTAAACTCAAATTTTAATTGCAAGATACTTTCAGTCTTAGAAAATGATATCTAAGAAATTTTAAGAGAAACAACAACACGTCAACTGGAAGCGTGCTTCTCACTGAGAGCCAGCACGGTGTATTAGTTTGAGTGTTGAACTACAACCTTGGAGACCAGGGTTCGATTCCCCACTCAGCCAGGGAAACCCATTGGATGATCATGGGCATGTCACATACTCTCAGCCCCCGAAAACCCTGTGATCGGTTCACTTTAAGGTTGCCATAAGTCAGAAACAACTTGAAGGCATGCAACAACAACAACAACAACAACAACAACACTATTCACTAGCTGAGCATATATCCAGCTGGTATGTCTGGAACTTTGTTTCCAGTCTCACGTCTGCCTCCTTTGGCCATATATACTTGCTATCTGTGAATTTGTTCTGTATAAAAACCCCTCCTTCCTACAGTCCAGCTGCAGCTCTGGCTCATGTTAGCTTTCCTTGATGGTCCTTGGGAAGAGAGTATGGAGACCTCCACAAATTACCAGCACATGGAGATACTCTCTATGTAATATTCCCTGGCCTACTTGCCATTATCAATTTGATAGCAGCCAGCATAAAATATTTAAGTGTCAACCCTATAAAGATGTGGAAAAGCATTTTAAATTCTCAGGCAGTGGCAGCATTGAAGTTTCAAGTACCTGAGCGAGCACTTCAGGTTTTTCTAGCCCTGTGAATAAGTACATATGGAGAAAGAGTTCACGAAGATTAAACTGATACACATTAGCCAACTTTAAGAGGGAGAAAAGAGCATACAAACGAAGAGCATTGCGGGTAAGTGTAATTTTAATCAGTAAAATGCAAAAAAGGTTGTGACTTTCTGATATGGAACAGTCCTTGACTTTCATAATTCTTAAGCACTTTCTTTTATCATTTTGCTGATGTATGTTCTATTTTAAAATCAGAAGGATAATGGATGTGCTTCTTCAACAGTAAATTGGGTTTTATATCAGAGACGTGTCAGCTCCACGACAGGCTGACCTGATGGTGGTCTTGCATTTGCAGCTCTCCTTCGTCTCTGCTCTTCAAGGTGAGAGGGTCACTCTTAAGAAAAGTGCAGAAGATTGCTTGATCCCCAAGGAAACATCTTGGAGGCATAACAACATTTACTGCAAGCTATAATCATTTTATCTTTTTCTTAACAGCTTAAAAGCAGAGATATGCTATGCTGTCGCATGGATTTTTATTAATCAAGGGCAGTTAAAGTCTGAATGAACACCATAAATTAAAATATGGTTCCTGTTTCTAATATGTGTGCAGTATATGTCAACTGATAGAGGAAAATATACCACCTGCTGCCATCAGACGTTAATATTTTCTGCTAATATGGTACTTTTTTTGGCTCCTCCAACCAACCTCCCTTTCTAGTATTTAGTTAATTTTAATAATAAGGATAAGAAAAATAGACTTTATGTACAGTGCCCAGACAACATACAGAATAATATTTCCCTTCTTTCTGCAGCAGCAGAGCATACATGGTACATTATAAGTGTGTGAAGAGGATCCTCCACAGTGATTCGCCAAATCCCCTCAGTCCTGCCAAATCTCAGATAGTGACTAGTGGGGTGCCACAGAGTTCTGTCCTGGGCCCAGTGCTGTTCAACATCTTCATCAGTGACTTGGATGAAGGAGTAGAGGGCATGCTGATCAGATTTGCAAATGACACCAAATTGGGAGGGGTTGCTAACACCCCAGAGGACAGGATCCAATTTCAAAATGACCTTGACAGATTGGAGAGCTGGCCCAAAGCTAACAAAATGAATTTCAACAGAGAGAAATGGAAGGTCCAACACTTAGGCAGAAAAAATGGAATCCATAAATATAGGATGTGGGATGCATGGCTGGATAGCAGTATGTGTGAAAGGAATCTAGGAGTCTTGGTAGATCACAAGCTGAACATGAGTCAGCAGTGTGATGCAGCAGCCAAGAAAGCCAACGTGGTTCTTGGTTGCGTGTACGGTGTTTAGATTAAGGGAAGTAATGGTACCACTCTATTCTGCATTGGTTAGGCCTCATTTGGAATACTGTGTCCAGTTCTGGGCACCTCAATTCAAGAAGGATACCGACAAGCTGGAGTGTGTCCAGAGGAGGGCGACCAAAATGGTGAAGGGTATAGAAGCCATGCCCCATGAGAAGTGGCTTAGGGAGCTGGGTATGTTTAGTCTGCAGAAGAGAAGGTTAAGAGGGGACATGATAACCATGTTTAAATATTTGAAGGGATGTCATGTCAAGGAGGGAACGGGCTTGTTTTCTGCTGCTTCAGAGACTAGGACAAGGAGCAATAGATTCAAGGTGCAGGAAAGGAGATTCCACTTGAACCTCAGGAAGAACTTCCTGACGGTCAGAGCTGTCTGGCAGTGGAATATGCTGCCTCAGAGTGTGGTAGAGTCTCTTTCTTTGGAGGTTTTTAAGCAGAGGCTGGATGGCCATCTGTTGGGAATGCTTTGATGGATGTTCCTGCATAGCAGGGGGTTGGACTCAATGGCCTCTGGGGTCTTCTCCAGCTCTATGATTCTATGATTCTAATATTAGATTCTTTAATAGTCATGTTTTGACAGATAGAAGTATATGCAGTTTTGACTACCAGGTTACAGACATGATAAATTAACTGTGGTGAACAGCTGGTTAGGAATAGTTATGCCATAAAGTTCTCTTCTCACTGGAATTTTGCTGCAACTACAATATCCATCCAGGAAAATGAAAAACTAATTAATAGGACCAGACCAGTACTGAGGAATAATTGAATGAAATGCACACTTAGCAAAGGCAACCTCTCTCTATAAACAAATCTTGCCAAGAAAACTCCTTGATAGGTTCGCCTAACTTACCATAAGTTAGAAACAACTTGAAAGTACACAACAACAACAAAGCTTAGCAAACACCTTTTTGTTTTCTACAGCTCTCCGGCTAGACTTTTATAACCTAATGCATTCAGGATTTTAACCACTCCTAGGAAACAAAGCCTCTTTGAGCAAGGTGGATAGCAAAGCATACATCCCCACAACTGAATCAGCCACTCACCAACAACAGCGGCCCACCAAACAGTGATAATGACCCAGGAGCATACCTATACAACAGATCTAGGTATCAGTGTTATCTGTACAAGTATTCACTCACTTGCTTTGACCTTTACACATATTGTTGCATTACAACCTGGAATTGAAATGTATTTAATTGGCACTGTTAATGCTTTATGTCTCCAAGATATTCAATATGCACCTTGTCTGAAGATGCAAAATATTTTTATACTGGCACAAATGTTTTATACTAGTACTCTTGGTTGCATAAGTATTCATCTTCCTTTGTCAATATTTGATACAAGCATCATTGGCAGCAATTAAAGCTATGGTTCTTGAGTATATCAGCTTTGCACATCTAGATTTTGCAATTTTCCCCTATTTTCCATTGCAAAATTGCTTCAGGTCTGTTAGATTGGATTGGGCCTGTTAGTGAACAGCAAAGTTCAGGAATTGCTACCAATTTTTAACTGGACTCAACAGTGAGCTTTGACTAAGCTACTGTAGGCCGTTCTGGTTTAAACCACTGCAGTGTTACTCTGGCTGTGTAGGCTCACTGTCCTGCTGGAGATGAACCTGCCTTCTAGTCCAAAGCCTCTTGCCTAATGAAACAGGTTTCCTTTATAATTCCCTTTATTGGATTCCATCCATCTTGCCCCCAATCCTAGCCTGGTTTCAAGGCCCTTTCAAGGCAATCCATTCCAACAACATGACAGTGCTGTCACCATGCGTCACTATGGAGATGATCGCACGGCACTGAGAACTGTTGACTTTGTGCCACCTAATAGTGTTTTAGGGCAAGGCCCAAAAAATCAGTTTTGGTCTCATTAGATCACAAAATCCTTTCCTACAAGGCAGCAGTGCCTCCCACATGAATGCAAATTGAAAATACATTTGCTTCAGCAATAGCTTTCTTTTTGCCACTCTTTCATAAAAAACAGCTTCATGGAGCATCAAGGTGATATTTGTCCCATAGAGTTTCTTCCATCTCAGCCATAGATCTCTCAAGCTAATTCAGAGTTACCTTTGATCTCCCTGTCACTTCTCAGATTAATACCCTCTTTATCCAGTCACTGAGTTTTGGTAAACAGCCTACTCCAAACACAGTTGCAGTGGATCCATATTGTTTTCATTATGAGTCATCATCAGTGACTGAGCTTCAGACTGGACGGAAGTCTCAAATGGAGTGCCATATAGTTCTGTCCTGGGGCCAACATGCTTCATTTTTTTTTTTTAATCAGTGACTTATATAAAGGGTTAGAAGCAATCCTTACCAAATCTGCAGATGACACAAAACTGAGAGGGGTAGCTAACACATTGGAAGATAGGAGCAGAATGTGAAAAGACCTTGATAAATTAGAAAATTTAGCTGAAACTAATACAATGAAATTCAACAGAGACAAATGCAAATTCTATATTCAGGCCGCAAAAAAATCAGATGCATACTTACAGGAGGGGCGATACTTGGCTTAGCAGCAGTACGTGTGAAAAGGACTTTGGGATTATTGTTAATCAGAAACTGAACATGACCCAGCAGTGCTGTTGCAGCAAGGAAGGCAAATAATATTTTAGCTGGTATCAATAGAACCACAGTTGCCAAGACAGAGGTAGTAAAAGTCTCACTATATTCTGTACTAGTTAAGCCTCATCTGAAGTACTGTAGTTCTGGGTGCCTTATTTTCAGAAGGACATAGACAAGTTGAAGCAGGTCAAGAGAAGGGCAACATGGATAATAAGAGGTGTGGAGAACAAAACATAGGAGAAAAGGTTGGGTGAGTTGGGCATTTTCAGCCTGGCGAAGAAAAGATTGAAGTGTGACATGCTTGCACTCTTTAAATAACTGAAGGAGATATTTAACAGGGGAGGGTGCAGGTTTGTTATTTGCTGCCCCAGAATGTAGGACCAGGTCTGATGGTTTTAAGTTGCAGGAGGGTAGGTTTCGATTGAATGTTAGAAGGTACCTCTTGACAGTAAGAATGGTTTGACAATGGAATCAATTGCCAAGAAAGATGGTGAAGTCTCTTTTTCTAGGAGTGTTCAAAAAGAGGCTAGTCAGCTACCTGCTACGGATGCTCTAGCTGGATTTACTGCACTGAAAAGAGGTTTGGATGCGATGGCTTATGGGGTCTCTTTCAACTCTATGATTCTATGTAATCATGGATTTAACAGTGCTCCATGGGATGTTCACAGACTGGGATACGCAGATACAGACGCAGACACACACTCATTCCTGATTAGTACTTTTGCACAACTTTATACCAGACTTATGCTGAAACCTCTTTGGTCTTTATGAGGCTGTTTAGATATTTTCTCCAACAAACTCTGGGGGCTTCCACAAGCCTGTCTTTAATGTGAGAATGTGTAAGACTGGAACTGCACACACAAGGATTCCAATCAACTAATTATTCCCAATCAAAGCAGTCAGTTGCACCAGAGCTTATTTAGGTATTTCAGATGAAAGGAAGTAAGTACTTATGCAACCAAAAAGAGCAGTTTCTTCTTGTTTACTTAGCTTTGTGCCACTATAAAAATATTTTTCACCTTTACAGTGTTGTGTATCTTGTATCCAGCAAGTGGCAACAATGTCAGGAAAACTCATTTCAGTTCCACACAACAAAATGTGAAAAGTCAAAGAGTTATGTGTGCTGTACAAGGCATTGTATAACATAATTTTTGGTTAATATTTCACTATGATGCTATTTATAAATCGTCATATATGAACTTGCAGCCATAAAAGTGGCCTAACTCTCTAGATTAATTGATCAATCTGCAGTCACTACAGTCAGTAAATATTTCACACCTGATGTTCAGGACATTAAGCCGGAGCCTGCACGAGTTGGGTCCACATGGACCCATCTATCCCTACTGTACTAGCTGGCTCCAATTGACTGGATTTTATTGGTGTCTAATGAATAATGCCTGAAAGCTAGAGTTTCAGCATGTGATCATTTATCTTTTAAATAATCTGACCCTGCACTGCAGATTTTTCCCAAACTTCTGTGGTTATGTGTGTGAAGGATTACGCCAGGTCAATTCAAAACTTAAATTTTGGTAATGAAAGAGAGTTTCTACATAGAATAATTTTTGGTCTGTCTGAACTACCTTGAGAAGCAACTTTTACCCAAAGAGGGCAATAAAAATATACGACAAAGTACATTAATTTTATTGCATTTCTCTTCTGTTACTCAAATTGTCTAAGCCAGTTTTGACTCAGTGACTAAATAACTGACACAGTTAGGTAACAAGGTCATTGGCACTAAATCAGGAGAACACTGATCATTTCAATTATGCCTCAAGTGTTGTCACAGTAACTTAAACAGCAAGCTGGTTCTTATCTGTCTGCCACAGTGGTACCTTTAGCCCATCTTTTTCTTGTTACAAGCACCATCAAAGCACACCATTCAGGAATGTTCGCATTGCAACTGAGGTGAAGATCAGTCCCAACAACCTGCTCCCAGAACAAAAGGCCTTTACACAAAAGAGAGAGAAAGTGGTTTCACTGCATCTAGACCAGACAAGAACGATTTTGCCCCAAAAAACAATATCACAGGCTGCAAAACAAAACAAAACAAAACAAAACAAAACAATATCTTTATGCTTAAAATATTTGAAACAATTATTTCAAAAAAGTGAGTATAGACCATTATAAAGGCTGTAACTTGTAGGAACACATGTAAACAAAATTAGTACTTCCAAGCATTTAAAATTTAGACATAAAATTGCCTTTGAATATAACCTTTTAGCTAAAAAATCTAGCTTGAGAAATGTTAAGCTGTTGAAAGAGATATTTGTTCAAGTCTATCCAGCCCCTTATGATTATCCAAATATAGCACCACATGGTTATTGCAGGTATGCAATTCACTGTCATATGCTTTTACTTTCAGGTATTTTCAAAACCCCTGAACAATAGACCTTCTGTATCTCAGCCCTGAAAAAGAGGATAATACATTCTACATATACTGTAAATTATTTGTAATTATGCAAATTGGGGAGAATATTAATATCCCTTGTTAATATGATTTCTAGCAGGTGGCTTACCTCTCATCTGCCAAGCACCAGAGACAGCGAAGGAAGCGGCAATGTAATTCCCATCTAACCATGTTTCACTTCCAGAGAAGATAGGATTGCTATACTTCTGCCCTAATATTCTCTCAGAATATAAAAACGCAAGCTAAAATAAAAGCGAGCCAGTACAGAGGCCCACACAGAGAGATAACAGAGGGCAATATCCATGCATTCTATGGCCTGTTCAGATATATTCCTCCAAGTTTTGAAACGAAGGCCATTTCCGCACTAGACACTAGACACCGCGCTATCACTCCACTTTCAACATCCTATGGAATGCTGGGGTTTGCAGTTCAGGGAGGAGCCGGCTGGCTGTAGGAAAGGCTGTAGGAACTGGATTCTTCCCACAGAGCCTATAGGGTCTCATAAAAATGTCTCTCACACACCTTATCAATGGTTAAAGCCAACCAATAATCACAGCTGACCAGGAATTTAAAAGTAAGTTTAAATCTGGTTAAAAGCATTAATCACATTTATGGTTGGTACTGACATAAACTTCAACTAAAAAGCAGTGGAGAAAAAGCAATGTTTAAGATGGCAGCTGCTCTTTGCAAAACCTCAAAAGACAAATGATTGCAAACGTTGTTGTTGTGCACCTTCCAGTCATTTCTGACTTATGGAGATCCTAAGGCAAACCTATCACAGGGTTTCTGGGGCTGAGTGTGAAGTCACCCAGTGGGTTTCCATGGTTTAAGTGGGAAACAGTGTGCTGTGTATGAGAGAATGTTCTTGTAATGAGCCTTTGGTAAGATGCATCTGTAATGCAGTTGGCAGGCAGAATAAAAGTCTGGGAAAAGAGTTAATCAGCTGTCAATAGAATGTCTGCATGCACTAATTTGTAATATTATAGCCTATAAGGTACTGCAAATCCTTTAGGCCTGGCAGTTACCAAGGTTTTCTTTGATGTTCTTGAACATGCTTTTGAAACACTCTAAGCCTGTTCTCTGAACAGGAAGCTATCTTGTACATCACAGTTGAGCGGAGAACTGAACCCTGATCTCCAGGGTTGTAGTCCCGTTGCTCAAACCACTACATCACACTGTTTCTCTTTGGAAATATTACATGTGTTTAAATTAGGAATGGGAAGTGTTCTTTCTACCAAGAGCCATGTGAAAATATGTCAGAAATTGCACGTCCATCTTGGGAGGGCTGAAAGTAGCCCTTCTTAGGGCTAGAGTCAAAGATAGATGGACTTTCCTCTTTTCGTCTTCTCTCTCACATCCACTTCCATTTTAAGGCAGTGGTTTGCCAAGCGAGAGACAAATCATTCTTGCCTGAGGTCTGAATATAGCACAGGTAGCTAGAGAGCCACATGATTTTAAGTCAACACTCAACAGACTGGCCCCAGTTTGGATCTTTCAGAATATTAGACAGTTAAGATGATAAGCTATACTTGATGTGGTTTTATAAAATTGGAGAGGGCAATATTTGAAGGTGCTCCCAGAAAATTACCACAAGGGAACGCAAAATCTTGTCAGCATGTGAATCAAAGAAGAAACTCACTTCTCCATAGAGGAATTTAATCCTGGAAAGATACCTTGAGGACAACATTTATTGTGAGGTAATAATTGAGAAAATTAAAACCACTTGACTTCTGCCATGTAGCTTCAGGGACATTATGATTAATACATAATCTCCACAGTTTGTTGTTCAATTATATTTTAATTCATTTGTTACTAAGGTCTTATTACTTAAAAAAAGGCAAAGAAAATCAGTTGTAAAATTTCAGAAGAAATATTGATCTCTCTCATTCGTATTTGTAATTTAAGGCTCCAGTTTGACAAACAACATACTCGGTAAAATTCTAGTACTTGAACAAAAAGGGAAGGATATGTTTTCTCAGCTGTCTATAGATACTAATAGACTTTATAAACACTGCAGTAATATTATACCGCAAGAAAAATATAAATATTATCATTGTTATTATTATTTTATTCATTTATGTCCCACCTTCACCACAATAATTGGACTCAAGGCAGCTAACGACATATCTAAAATTATACAGATTAAAAACTATACAAAAAATGAGAAAAGTATAAGTATAAATACAAGGTTTTCTAAAAAGCAATTAAACAATTTATCATGCTGAAATGTTAAACACTGAAACCATAAAAATTCATTAAAAGATTATACGGACCATATGCACAAAAAGATTTGACAAATCATTAAAAGCTCACCCCATTCAATTTCCAAAAGCTTTATGGCCCAAGAATGTTTTCAGTTGCTGACAGGAGAGTAATGTGGGACCCAGCCTCGTCTTCCCAGGAATCATAGAATCATAGAAATGTAGAGTTGGAAGAGACCACACGGGCCATCCAGTCCAACCCCCTGCTATGCAGAAACACTCTCAAAGCATTCCCGACAGATGGCCATCTAGCTTCTGCTTAAAAACCTCCAAGGAAGGAGACTCCACTACACTCCGAGGCAGCATAGTCCACTGCCGGACAGCTCTGACTGTCAGGAAGTTCTTCCTGAGGTTCAGGTGGAATCTCCTTTCCTGCAGCTTTGAGAGTTCCAAAGACTGGGAGCAGTCACCAAGAAGGCCCTCTCCCTTGTTCCCATCAAATGAGCTCAAGAAGGTGGTGGGACAGAGAGAAGAACCACTCCTTGCTATCTTAAAGCATTTATGGGTTCATTAAGGGAGATACAATTCCTCAAATAGCCTGCATCCAAGCTTTATCAGTCATCATAAACACTTTGGATTATTCCCAGAAACATACCGGCAGTCATTGGAACTGGTGCAACACAGGAGTTATACGCTCCCTGTAGCCAGCTCCCATCTGGTCGCAGCTCTTTGGGCCAACTAAAGGTTCTGAGTACTTTTCAAAGAGCATATTACACTAATTGTTAGAGATCATTAAAAAGAGAAATCATTATTTGGATTTCATATACTCATCATTTTAAGGAAGCAATGATGTAAATCTGTTAGTCCTGATTTTCACTATGTAGAACAGGTCACAGTGAACAACCCACTGCCCCTGTCCTACTCATCCTTCATATGATCTGTAGTGCCTCTGGCCACGTTCACCCAAACCTTCTTTACAAAATCTTTCTCCTGCAAAATTAAAACATTTTTATTCTAACGGGCATTCAAAGTCTGATTATGGCCTGTCTGATAAAAGGGGCTGGATATTACTAACTGTGCTAGCTTTATGGGTGTTTAGGTTTTAATTATGTATTTTAACTTTATTTTAATTCTTATTTGAGTATTTAATTTGTTATAACTTTTGTATTCCATGATTTTTAACTGTTTTTTTAATTACTATATGCCACTTTTAATCCTAATCAGGAAAACAATGGGTAGAAACAAAAATGATGATGATGATGATTACAACAACACCAACAACAACCTTTTCTATTCATTCTCTCTTACCTATTCATATGGCACTGAAGAAGATCCTAAATCATATACCTAGATGGAAAAAAATAATGGAAGAAGACAGAACCTCTAGCATTTGCTGGGGGTGTTGTTTTTTTTATAATTCTGTTTTACCTCCCATAAAAATCAAGCACTAAGAAGGGATTAAAAATGCATTATTTACTATTCCTAAACCCCTTTCCTCAGAATAACAGTGGCAATAAAACTAAACTCATAAATGAAAAAAAAATGTTATTACACTGGATTTCTGTAATTCTGTATCAGATACCAATATTTCACTATACAAGGCATTATTAATCTTTCTTGACAAACTAATTTATAATCTGGTTGACAGTTGAATTGTGACCTTTGCCCTACTGATTATAATTTTAATACTTTTCTACAAAATTTGGTCTACCTTTTAACCAAGTGAACTTTATAGAATTGTATCAAATCTTACCAGCATTTTATCTGCTTGAATGAAGCAAGCCTATAGCACGGATCATTTGCTAATAGTGTTAATCAGTAACTCCTTGGATGGTCTGCCAGATAACCTAAAATTCTTTTCTGCTACAAAATGCCATCTTGGTTTGAACTATCTCCTTCATCATCTAATATCTAATTATTTCAGTCTTGGAAAGTCACCAAAAGCGGAGGGAATGGCATCTTCAGCACCAGATAATTTCATCACTGACATTCTGAATTCTTCACAGTAGCATGAGACATGTTTCTACTTACTGGTGCTGGCTCTGAGAAAAAGTGCTTATTTTGTTAGATGAGCGCTAACATTTAATGCTAAAGATCACGATGCATGCTAACTTCCATCATTTCTGCCTCAGACATCTGGTGGAAAGCCAAACAAATTTAAGTGAGCAAATTCATTCATTTCAGGCTACTCTGGAAAACAAAACATGCATTGAGAGTCTGCAATGGTACAGCTCTACAAGTTCACTTATAGCCTTCCAGTATGTAAGCCACTGTGAGGAACTCTGACATACCACGGACTTCAAAACTAATTCTCTGCCAAATAAACACATTCCACATGCTAAATACAAACAGTGATGTTGTCAAGTTGCCTTGGTTCCTCATATTCTGCTTTTTTTTTTTTTTGCTGATTATCTGACCCATTATAGAAGCCATGAACACCAATTGTATGAAGTGAGAAAGGCAGGATAGGCAGCAGAAGACACAAAAACACACAATTTCTCCTGAATCAGCTAAGAGTAGCTTTTCTTCCCTTTACCTCTGTCAGGAGAAATAACTGCATCTACATACGAGATGACAATTATGCCAATTTATGCATTTTTCCTGTTTTTTCCCTCTTTGCCCTCCTCTCCCCCAAGCTTCTCTTCATTTATACAGTCTAGTTTTTACTTTGTGCATTGCATCACTTGCCCAGTTTAAGCCTGAGGAATTCAGTAATCTACTGTCCCGTTGCCTATATGGATGATGGGTGCTACATTTGCAATCCTGGACTAGATTTGTATTATGCATGCAGCTGTTCACCGCCATGTAAGATCTTGAGTGGATTAAGGTCTATCAACTTCTGTTTTATGTTCAGTAATTAATTAACCACAAGATGGGCACTGAATTGTCAGTGTGAATCTGGGAAAGAACCACGGAGGAGCTGGATCCAACTCTCCTATAACCCTAAATTTTACCTGTACATTATGTTGTTATGTGTTTTTGATCACACTCCACAGACCTTATTTTCAAAACCTCCTGCAGCATTAAGGTCTTGACATATTTATCATACTAAACATTCACCCATTTTAGTTAGGATGTTCAGCCATGCATACCAGTCTTTGAAAGCTTTGGAGTTTCAATTATTGTACAACTATGCTGTTTAGAGTCAGACTATGATTTATGACACTTGGTCCCACAATCTCACTTAAAATGGTTTTAAAAGCATTTCTCTTCTTCTTCCCCACCAAAGTAAAACAACACACATTTCAACATTTTTCAGATATCAGTTTAGCTGGTGAAATAACATGTTAGGAAAGCTTTTAGCTAAAGTAAAGCCTGACAATCTAGCAATTTGTTCCACTTTTCTAAATAAGAACTCTGGCCTTTGACTCAGAAAGGAAAATGTTATTATACATGGTTTAGCTCAGCCTAATTTCTACACATTCCTTTGAAGAAACGTGTATTAAATCTATATGCACAAACAGAACAATCCTAGCTCCTGTACTTCTTCATATTTGATTGTCCTAAATTGACCAATATAGGCAGTTGTTTTTTTTCCAAAACACGAACAGAGTAAAAATTGAGCGGGCAACATGAAGTATAAGGTGCATATCTTTGACAAGGTATAAGATCTACTAAATATGAAATGGAGATTACATGTATGACATACAAGATTTTAAGCATGGCTCTATGAGCATTGCTTAACATCCCTCTTTGCCTGTTCTTGTCAGCAGGGCTCTAATACTGCTCCACAGCAGACTGAGATGGTGGAAAGAATGGTGGAGAGATCTAACTGAGAATTTCAATACACATTTTACGTTGCAAGAAATGAAAGGACTCAGTAACCCTCCAGTAACCATAAAAATGCCGGTCAGATACTTAAAATACAGCACTGAAGCTAAAAAATAAAATAACAATTACTTCCTTTCCTGCTTTACTCTTAAGAAGTATTTTTCCCTCATTTTAAAACTTTTCTCTTCACGCATGAAGAGCAGAAATGCACTGTTAAACTGAATTCTCACCGACAAGGCTTGCTCATTCAAATCTGGCGAAGACAGAAGCAGTAATCTCACAGTGAACTTTGCAACTAATCCTCCTATTTCAGCTGTCAGAGCAATACGGCACGGGATCTACCTTGGCCCATCTTTTTTCCTTAAAAAAGGTTGGTCTTGTACTTTTAGATACTGCTTTAACCCTTAGGCACCAGCATGGGGAATTTTATTGCTCCAAAATTACCCTTAGTTTCAGAATCCACATAGAATTATGCTTACATTGTAGCCATTCTCTGGCATTGTTATACAGACATCTGGAAGCAGTTTCCCCAGATTTCATCTACTTATTTCTGTTTTCTTTTTGCTATGGAATCTTTTTGCTATGAGCTCTGCCCTGCCTGCCATTAATGGAATATACTGGAGCAAAAGACGTTCCATGATATTTTTAGAGACCCTTGATAAAGCGGAGCTGACTAATGTGCTCTGATTGTCAGTGTATGGTCCCCTCTGAAGGGACACTGAAATTCCCACTGGGATCAGGAAGCACAAAATATACACACTGTACCCTAATCCCAAACTCAGCTCTAACACTCTGGGTGTGTCCACACAACACAGTTATAGCATTTTGATCCCATTTTAACTGCTGTGGATTCATCTGATGGAATCCTGGGATCTGTAGTTTGCTCTGCCTGAGAGCTCTCAACACTCTGCCAGAGAATTCAGAGAAGCGTCCAGAGTAAGTCCCTTCCCAAAATACAAATCCCAAGATTCCACAGGAGGAAGCCATGGCAGTAAAAGTGGGATCAAACTGCGATAATTGTGCAGTGTGAATAAATCCACTGTTGTTAACCCTGAATACACTAGAATTTTAATGGGACCAGAAAACACCTTTACAATTCTCTCAGGCAAAACGTTTCTTCTTATCCTGCTCCATGAGGATTATCCATGATAATACAAAGATTATCACAGAGCACATTGAGAGAGGTATTTCCTGCAATGGTTTTCCATTGCAGTGATATCATGAAGGCTCTTAGCAGATGAACAACTTCCAGCCCTCTTGTTAATCATATGTGACAAAGTGTAGAAAAATTGATGAAGTAGAGTTACTCTTATGTGGTAACACAGAAAGAGACCATTATGATCCAAAAATCTAAACTGCAATCGTAAATGTTATCCTGCTTTCATTGTTTTACTTTTGACAAATAGTGCAAAGGATATCATTTGAGAAAAGATTTCTGGTTCTTTGGTAGATCCTGGTTTTGTATTTTTATTAGGAAAAAAACAGAATTATTTTTACAGCAATTTCTACATTGAACTGATCAGAAACATTATATTTGTTGCTCATCATAACCGAATTCTGAAGACTCAGCAGAGGAAGGCAATTCAAACCTCTGTGTTGCATTCCCTCAGCACATTCTGTTTACTTATTTTGCTTTTACAACAAAGTATCTATATCAGCATAAATAAACAAACAAACATCACACTGGATCCTTGCTGACAGGAGGAACCAGTCAGAAAATCTTATAAGAGATGGTTTCTACTTCCCCATGTAGCCTCTACCCTCAAGTACTCAACATCTACTCTAGAGTTCTGAGAAACCCTTTAGAGCAGAGTTTTGAGTAGTGTGGTGGTTTGGTAGACGAAAAGAAGATGTTCCCATTGAGTGTGCACAGACACTGTGGGGTGAAATTGTCTTGAGACCCATTGCTGGGCTTTTTCTGTTAGCAGAAGGACCCAACTGGACTATGGTTTTTAATTTATCTTATACGTATTTTATCTAAGCAGTGCAGTTAAGCAAGCATCAGTAAATTCTCAAGTTAAGACAAAGCTTCTATTCCATGAAACAAATAAAAAAACCTAAAGCAAACTGTTTTCATGAACGCTCAATTTATCATAGTTTCTATTATTGTGAGAAACTGCTTCATTTTCTATAGCATTTTGCAATTGTATTTATCAAAAACAAAAAACAACACTTATTCTAATATAAAGAACAGTGTTGTTTATTGAACTATATTTAGTTTTATGGTATTATATTCAACTTCTGTTCATTCTAATGATTATATAATTTATTGCACAATAAAAACATTGTAAAGTCATTCTAACTGCTGGCAAGAGAAGATGGCAGAATATACTATTACCAAAACTGAGTTGGGGGGGAATTCCCATAATGCCAAGCTGCCTCACAGCTATAGATCAACAAGCAATGTATCTGTAGCAAGATCTGAGAATCCCAGTATTTGGAAACTATTATACAATTCCTTTAAGCCCTCTTTCAATTTCTTCCAACTTTCCCCAAGGACTTGAATTTTGAAATATTTGCAGCTGTGTTCTGAAGCGTCTCTTTGGCTAGGGATTCAAATCATCAATCTATTTGTAACAAAACAGTCATATTAAAGTCAAAGAGACTACTATAAAATTGATAGATTGTGAATTAATATTTGTAGCTTACAAATCCCATCCCTCGAAATAGTCTCATCGACCTCAGTGATATTACTGCTGAGTAAGTGGAGAAAGGGTTGTGGTCTTGTCCTTAAACACTGCACATAGCAGCCTTGGAATAGTTTAATTTCCTGTTTGGGTATTAAGGGCACTGTCCAATGCAAACTTTTGTCTGAGGTTCATTTGTCATATCAGAAACAGGTCCTGCCCTGCCCTCTCCAAAAAAGTTTGCAAGAAAAGTAGCACGCTGCTGATCAACTTGTATATGTACCTCACAATGTTTCACAGTTGTACATACATATAATGCACGTACGAAATTTCTCATATGGCTTGGCAGCTCTGAAACAGAGCCAACATAGGAGAAAATTGCTATGCATGAACTCTGTTAGATAGGTGAAAGTCAGTCAGCTGGCAGGACAGGAGGTTATGAACTGCACCTTTTCAGCTGCAATATAGTACTCACTTACTGTGGAGTAAGTCCCATGGACTTATGCTTCCTAAGCCACCAGGTCTTCTAGAAAGTGCCATGGAGTTTTGCACAATTTTGGAAAGGATCATTTGAACACCAACACGGATACCAATGTGCATATAAACAAATATAAGAAAAAATTATGAAGTTAACTAAAAGAAAAGAGCAAAGTTTTATTAATGTTTAATTTGTCATGATCTTGAAAGAAATTTAATTGGCAGTCCTTAGGAAGTATGTGTGTATATATATATAGAGAGAGAGAGACAGGGAGAGAGGGAGGGAAGGAGGAAGGAAACGTGTATGAAACAAATTAAAGCAAAGTATGTGGAAACACAGCTATGAAGATGCAAGTTAGAAATTTAGCTAAGTGCCCAAAACTCCTCCCTGTTTTAAAACATGTTAAAGAAGTGCCAAATAATGTAAACTACAGAAAGAAGAGGAGCATTGATCATCTGTGGATCTAAATGACAATAAATGTGGACGGTGATTTTTCCCTCCCCCATTAGTCTTTGATTATGTGATCTGGTAGGATGATGGTGTGTTGTGACATTTGGACAGGATATCACAGTGGTGATCGACTGAAGTATGCCTTGCATACTGGAGCGGGGTGTTCTGGAGGAAAAGGATGCAAACCATGCCCAGCACAACGGTCACGCCATCCCTTCCTCACAGCCCAAGGAAGACCAGGACGTTCCTCTCTGATGGGATTTGAGTGACACCGAACGAACTGAAAGCCCAATAACTTGAGTCTCACACCTACCACGGTGTTTTTCATCATGGCTTTGACGGTGAATCCATCGCTGACCTGCTTCTTGGTCCTTTTGGACTGTTGCAGTGGCTCCTGCAGTTGTGGGGGCTTGCTTTTGTGGAGGCTCAGCCCCTCTTTCTCTGCCACCATCTTCTCAGGCAGCTGCCAGAGGAGCGAGGCAAAACACAGACTGGAAAGTAAAATAACTTGACGGCGGGCGGGACGAGGACGATTTGAAAGTAAAATACCAAGCCTTCTAAACTCAGTCCCCTGACGTTAGCTTTCTGGCTTCGTCCCTGAGCAGGTTTCGGAAAGGATAAGGAGGGAGGGAGGGAGGGAAGGGGGAAGTATTTGCCTGTTTCTAACACTAACTCGCTTCTAAGGATTCGGTTGCTAGGCGACATATCAACAACCGCCCGGAGCAGCCCCAGAATTCCGGCCTCCTCAGAAAACCTCGATACAAGTAACTGAGCACGCGCTAATTTTCTGCGCATGCTCAGTAGCAAGAGCCGAAGCCGCTTGCCTTTTCTTTTGCCCTCCTTTTCGGTGTGACGTTCCCGCTCCCGGCATCTACAAGCGGCTCAGGCCTGGAGCGAGCTAAGGGAGCGGGGGCCGCTCGGCAAAGTTCTATTGGGCGGAGTCAGCGTCCGCCGGGACAGCAGCGCATGCTCAATAGCTCACGCGAGGAGCGTTCCGCCCGGCTCGTGCCTCAGCTTGCCGCAGACGCGTTGCCGCCTCTCGTCCGCGCCCCCCCCCGCACCTTCCTAGGAAGAAATAGGTTGTCCTGTTAAAATGAGGAAAAGCGTGTCTGCTCTTGGCCCCGTGGAGGGAAGGTTAATAGGATTATATGCTCCAGGGGAGAGCGCAAACACCGGCGGAGATACTACCGACAGCGGCCAATGACGTCTCCACACCTCCTCCACTTAGTACCTGCCGTGTCCTTTTTTTCCACCGACATTTGACGTTTGTCTCTTTTTGTCCCCTGTATTTCCAAAATACAGGTCGTACAGCATTGCTAAGAAATAGGTTATTACCAAAATAGTAGAGGATATGACTCTGCCCTTTTCCGCACGGCACTCTTATAGCGCGATTATTCCGCTTTCAACCTCCTAGGGGAATCCTGGGGTTTGCAGCTTCGAGAGGGGCCGGCCGGCCCCTCTCGAAGCTGCAAACCCCAGGATTCCCCTAGGAGGTTGAAAGCGGAATAATCGCGCTATAAGAGTGTTATGTGGAAAAGGCCTCTGCATCTCTTGTGAAATGAAATAAATGAAATATTTAATAAAATAAAATAAAGCAGGCAGCAAAGCCGGGTCCTCATCGGTCAGTCTCTGTGGCTACAATAAGTACATACTGTAGTGTGATCAATTAAATGCATCCCTTTATGTTGATCCAGGACAGAGCCGTTCCAAGTGCTGTTTAATATCATTTACGATCGTATGTGCGCACGCACACACACACACAAATAGATTAACATAAACGAATATACCAAAGCTTGTATTTCGCCTTCTGCCTCTCCCTTCCCCCGCTATATGGTTTCAAATTTTGGTACTAGGAAATTCCATACCGGCTTGGGTGCAAAAGCATAGGCTGTTCAGTATTGTTAATGTTTTGCATGGCTCGGGCACCCTGGTTGCAGTTAAAATTGGCTTGACAACTCGTATTAAGTAGGTAGGTATAATACACACACACACTCACGAACACCGGCACGTTTTAAATATTCTGGAGCGTGTTTTGCATTTACACTTGATGCGTTTTTAAACTCATCGCTTCCGACAAACGCCGTTTACGACCTTCTTTCCCGTTCGACCGAGTTATCACCTTTCCTATTTACACGTTTGTTAAGCGTGGGGACAAAAAGTAACTGATTCCCTTCTTTCTTGCAGGGTCCATGCCTGCGCCTAATGCAGTGGTTCTCAACCTGTGGGTCCCCAGATGTTTTTGGACTTCAGCTCCCAGAAGCCCTGAGCATTGACCACAGTGGCTGGGGCTTCTGGGAGCTGAAGTCCACAAACATCTGGGGACCCACAGGTTGAGAACCACTGGCCTAATGCGTAGGAGAATGAAATATTCCAAGCGCCCGCGCGAACCGAGCCAAGAAATACACACACACACACAAAATGGGGGAGCGAATCCATCCCAGCGCCACCTCGCAGCCGCTCGCTGCCTTTCCCTCCGGGGGACGCAGCAGCGCCGGGGGCGACCCTCCTCACCAGCAACCGCTCCGTCATGCGCAGGAGGAAGCCTGGTTGCCCCTTGTCACGTGACACGCACCTACGCAGACGCCCAACGCGGCAGCCGGAGGAGCCGGGGGAGGTGAGAGCGCGCGCGCCGCCTGGGAGGAACTACGTTTCCCAGAGAGCACTGCGACAACCCTCGCCTCCCCTCCGCCAGTGGTCGGCTTAAAGCCTGGCCGGCCTGCAGGGAGCGTGGTATTCTGAAGGTTAACCCTTGAGTGGCGGATGTGAACAGGGCGGGGTTTGTGAGCGCCCCCGTCTCTCACCGCTGGCTATGATAGGTGAGTGGGACGCGGATGTAGCCCCCCTTCACTCCCTCCTAGGAGAAAGAGAGGCGAGTGTGTTTGTGTTCTTCTAAATAATGAAGCTCGCGGTTTTGTTTCTTTCGCTGGCTGAATAGCCTAAAACCTTTGGTGCCAGCGAGCTTACACGTATGTACGCACACACACGACCTTGCGGGCTGCCACGTCCAGTTTTGAGGCAAATACAGGTTTCTAACGGTATCTGGAGACAGTGGCCCCGTTCGCCTTGCAGGAATGTGTCTTCCGAACCTTCCCCCCCCACCATCATTTTTAATTTTTTTTTACAACTAAGTGAAACATCCCACTGCGCTGCGACGCCAGAGCAATCTGACTCGCTAGCCAGATTGTGCCTCTTGCTCGCCCACTCCCACCGCTGCCAAGACGAGCGGGTCATCCGCAGGTGGGCTGAAAACGCCAACCTCGTCGCCCACAGAGTAGTTTCACTTATTTTAAACTCATGTTTAGACGGGTTATGATTGCTTTTTAGCTGCGGTTTGTTGGAATCTAATTGGCAAGTCTTCATGGGTCCTGTATTAATGAAATACAAATATAAATTAAAGATATACAGAAATTACATTAATACATGCCCTGCAACTGTGCGAAAGAGCAGAAGGGAAAGAAAGCCCCTTCATTGGAACTGTGGGGGATGTCAGTGGTCATTTCCGCACGAGGCTGTTGTAGCGCTATGATTCCACTTGCAACATCCTATGGGATCCTGGGGTTTGCAGTTTCGGGAGGGGCCGGTTGGCCCCTCCCGAAACTGCAAACCCCAGGATCCCATAGGATGTTGCAAGTGGAATCATAGCGCTACAACAGCCTCGTGCGGAAATAAGGCAGCTGTGGCTGTTCTTTGCCTTCTCCCTCCCTTTGTTTTCTGTGGGCAGAGCAGAACCTGACCCACCCCACTGATTTCAATCATCTTTTTCACTGCTGATGGGTCATTTTTAACCTTTCGGTAGAAGGGCCCTATATGAGAAAGCTCCTCTCTCCGCTTTCACTGAGCCGTGAGAACTCGCAAGCACTTGCACCCACCAGGGACCTCTTACATTTTGATTCAAAGCAGCCGACAGCAGTCAAAAGTTCTTCTGACCTAGAAAACACCACAATGGGCACAAGGCAGCAACGCTCGAACTAACTTGCTGCCTCCCAGTTACAGCATATTTTTTGGCTCGGGTAATTCAAAGCAACTCCCTCTGTGTTCAGTGACGTTTGCACCAAAGAAGCTGTGCATACCTTTTCCGCCTTAGGCATGCCCATTCCAGATGAAATGACTGTATTTAGTATAGGCCGTGCTAGACTATGACTGCAAGGGCTCTTCCAGATTTGTTTAAGGAAGTGTGAGTTCTTGAAATACAGCGCCTTGAGTCTTGCCAGTTGTCGCTTCTGCCTCCTCTTGTTGTGTTCTTTTAGGGGGCGGTCTGTAATGATTTCCTGGATCTGCACTAAGGTTCTTCCAAATATGTGCTTTTAAAAAACAAACAAACAGTTCTACTCGGCTGGCCCTATATTCTGAAGGGCAAATGTTTTCCTTTTGGAATTTATTTATTTTTAGTTAAAGAACATTTAATTGTTTCACTGATGTACTATAGCTCAGCTAAGGAGAAAAAGAGATGAAAACTTATTGTTCCAATATGTCTTGGAATTACAAAGAACCTCATTGAAGAGTAGGTATAAAATGTTGCAGCTGATGCCAGAAATTTCCAGAAAAAATCCGGATGTTTGTGAATTAAAAAAACATACCCCAAAATTACTGCAATGAATGCGATGTCTTGACACGTTTGTCCCATCCTCAAGAGCCTTAAAATACCTTATAGCAATGATATTATTATCTTATACAAGGGAAAGAGAAAAACTGATCCCACAAGCTTCTGATGTCTGTAGCTGCACGTGAAAGATATATTGTCATTCAAGTAATTCTTGGTCCAACTTACGTTACTTGCTTTATTTGGCTATTTTTAAAGAGAGAATTTTTTTTCTTTGGTGCATTTTAATTGATCTGTATGTTTTTAGATGTATTTTGTGACAGATTCATGGGTTAGATCTTCACGAGAGAGTATTTTTAATTGGTCTGGAATGCCTAAGCAATGTTTAGAAAAACTTTTAACTGTTACTTGTATTTGTTCACTTTTAAATGGGGCGTGTGTTTGTCTTCTGAGAGATTATACCTCATGGTTTTGAACATCACTGACCCAAAGTGGTTATTTCTTTTCTTTTCTTTTCTTTTCTTTTCTTTTTCTTTTCTTTTCTTTTCTTTTCTTTTCTTTTCGAGTTTGCTTTAAAAATATTAAGTGAAGCTTTTCTTCCCCCTTGAATTATTGTCCTCGTTTTTGTTCAGACTATTGTCTTGCATTGTAGAAGAAATCTGTGGGAAGTCTGGCTTTCAATAACAGAGCTTTTGTGTGTGTTTCTGCTCTGCAGTAAATAATATAGAATAGAGAGGGAAATTATATGCACCTAGGTACATGCGTTTGTTGAAGGATACTCTTGCAAATCTGTTGCATCTTCTGTCACTGGCATTTACATCCAGAGCAGAAGCATGTCTTCCATTCTGGAAAGCAGTGGAGAAATATTACCTATCTGGGATATTTTTACTGATTACAATTCTAATACTACCTGTTGTGTCAGAAGTGTGAAACCAATGGCCCTGTAGGTGCTGGATTTTCCAGAAATGAAATCAAGTAGTTTACTGACAATATAATATTTTACCATATCATGGAAATCAAATGTCCTGATGAAAATCTACTCTATAAATGTTCCTAACAAATGTTATACATGACCCAGTGTAACATATTTGCAATGCTTTACTTCAAAAGTAGCATTTTTGTTTCTGTTTCATCATTTAACATAGAAAAACAGGTTTCAAGTCATTTTAATGAAATAAATCGCATGCTATCTGATAATATGAAATGTTTCAGCAAACGAACATAATTATAGAGTTGATTGAGTTTATACCTACATGTTTCTGCTATAGTTACAAGCATAATGTGAGTTTCAGGGCAAAAATGAAAAAAATTATTTGAAATTTAGAATTTTAAATTGTTATTCTAGTAACCTACTTCGAAACAAAGAATTATTAATGCTAATGGAAGTTTATGTAAGCTGAAGTAGTAAATCATAGGTGTCCCTATCCCCCTTTTGATTGGTGTGTCTTTGGCCTAACGTTATTACAATTAGGTTATCTTAACCTACTTCAAAACAAAGAATTATTAATGCTAATGGAAGTTCATGTAAGCTGAAGTTGTAAATCATAGGTCTCCCTATCCCCCTTTTGATCGGTGTGTCTTTGGCCTAACTTTATTATAATTAGGTTATCTTAAAACAAACATATTGTTCGACATATCTCTATATGTTCTGTATGTTA
This sequence comes from Iguana delicatissima, assembly GCA_948472985.1. Taxonomy (NCBI): domain Eukaryota; kingdom Metazoa; phylum Chordata; class Lepidosauria; order Squamata; family Iguanidae; genus Iguana; species Iguana delicatissima. The sequence goes on along the minus strand of CAOKZL010000289.1, from coordinate 1,527,486 downwards.
TAGCATATATTTTATGATACTTGGCCTCTTTCACATTTATTCACCACTTGCCTATAGTTAAGCACCGGTGTGGTGTAGTGGTTTGAATGTTGAACTACAACTCTGGAGACCAGGTTTCGAATGACCGCTCGGCCATGGAAAGCCGTTGGGTAACCTTGGGCAAGTCAAACTCTCTCAGCCTCAGAGGAAGGGAAAAGCAAACTCCTTCTGAACAAATCTAGCCAAGAAAACCTCATGATAAATTCATCTTAGATTTGCCATAAGCTGGAAATGACTTGAAGCTATACAGCAGCAAAAAATTTAGTACTGGAATATTGTTGATTGTTTTCTTCACTACTCCTATTAGGATTCCAGATCCTGACACTGTAGTGAGAGCTAAAACTGCCACTGGCAGTATTCTTTCATTAGTTTCTGTGATTTAAAATTAGCAAGCAACAAACCCCTTTCTTCTTGTCTCGTCCTTTTGCTTAATATTTCCCTGCAACCAGGGGTTCACAACCCATGATTTGTAGGCTTTCTGTATAAGTTTCTTTCCACAAAATGGACATTTTACTTGTCCAAGGTTTATCTCTAAAGTAAGTCGTAATTTGTTCCCCCCCCCCGATTGTTTTTGTTTGTCTGGTGGCCTTTTGTATATATTTTTATTTAGAAAAGCTAGTCACTACAAACAGAACAAAAATACAATGCAATACATAATTGTAAATAAAAATAATTATAAACAAAATATAAAAATACTTAAAATACAAAATAACAAAAGAGAAAGAGAGAGAGAGAGAAGGAGAGACTATAGAAACATTAACCTACCACCTAACAAAACAAAGCTAACAAATATTAGTTTACTTCCCACTCCAAGGAGAATGGAATAATATTAAACCGCATAAATATTTCGTTAAAGCTTAAAACATCTTAAAATGGCTTATTTTTACCTATTGATAATCATAATATCCTAAGTATTTATTACTTACTCTAACTTGGCTTACACTTCCAGTCACCCTTATAAATGAAATGAACCACTTCTATTGATTTTTAAATTCTCTAATAGAGTGACCTCTTAACAAAGTCATCAGCTTGTCCATTTCAGTCATACCCAGAAGCTTCAATGTCCAGTCTTCTTGTGTTGGAATCGTAGAGTCTTTCTATTTCTCTGTGTAAAGTAATCTCGCTGCCATGGTCATGTACTGTATAACTCTTACATTGTCCTTACTGATCTGTGTCAGGGTAATGTGAGGTAGCACGTCAGAGCATGTGCAGAGTGCTGACAAGGAAGCAACATCCAGCTGCACCCAATTGCTCCTGACAGAGTAAACAATGCCTCACAGACTCAAAGGAATAAGTCTCAGTGCTGTTTGTAAGATAAAGGTTAAGGCCTCTAGCAGCATTCCAAGAAGCATAAAACAGTCAGGCACAATAATCAGCAGAACAGAAAACAGACAGATGGCATGCCTGGATGCAATACAAAAATTAGCCCTTCTAGCAGCATGATCAAGGGCAATGGAACCTAAGGTAAAGTGCAGTGTCATATCCAAGTCTTTTTAAGGGTTTAACCACACCCCAGTCCATGTGGGGTGACCCAACTGCATTCACAGCACGCAGCCTCCTCATGTTGGGTGTTTTGCGATGAGGTAAGACCTTCTGAGGCAGGCTAGCCAAAACATTCCTTCACAGCTGCCTTCAAGATCACATCACCTCATTCTTTCAAGACCTTTTACCGACCACACCGTGTTCACACTCTGAATGCCCTAACAATCTAATCATAAGCCAGGCCCAAAAGGAACAGTCCTAGTCTCAACTGAATTTTAATACACGGTGTCTTCTCAATTAAGCCATGTGTCATTGCCCTATATTTCTTTGCTTTATTGCAAGTCCACCACATATGGCAGAACGTCCCTCAACCTGGTTACATTTCCAGCATCTATTTGAAAAACCTTTATACATTCTAGAAAGTTTATCAGTGTCAAGTACCATCTGTGCAGTTATTTGTATTGTGTTTAAGCTTTTTAGTTGCTTTGTGTGTCTGTACGTTGAAAGTAATTTCTTTTCCTTTCTTTCTGTCAGTTGGGCAGTTATCAAATTATTCTTCCAATAAGAAAAGACTGGAAACATTATGGGTCAGCAGGACTAATTGTATTTGTTTGTGTCATTTCTTGGCTGACACACTAAATGGGAATCATTTATGGAAAATAATTGTGAAGTGCTGCGTATTGCGCCTAAACTGACTACTTAAATTTTAAGCCATTACTTGTATATCAGCATATTGGGACGTTTATTTTCTGATTGTGAATTTTGAGATTTGAAGCAAAATCTTTTGCTACAGGTTATTAGTAAGATGTTCGAGTGTAGCTTTCAAACTTTATGCCTTCAATGAACCCAACTTTTTAGGTGTTGAATTTTTGGTCAAGCAAACACTGCATGTCAGCTGTGCAAACCTTCTGTTTTAACTGTAATGGACTTGAGGTCATGTTCTGGGAACTGCACTATCAGCAAAGTGCCTGCTGAGGTCCATAGTTCATGCAGTAACAGAGAGTCAAACTGGATGATATAAAGGAGAAGCAGTCATAGCCTCTCAATACAGTCTTTGGGAGGTTTTACTAAAAAGAGGGCTCAGAAGCTGTGATCTGAAGAAAAACGATAGGAGGTGGCAGTTTAATAATAGTCTGCCTGTCTTTCTTCCCCCATCCCCATTGCAATTCATCTTCCTGGAGCTGCTTTTGTATCCATGGGGTGAAACTATAGGGTCCTTGTATCTCTTTGGTGCCGTCTATACTATGAGTAGGTCCACAGTGCACAATTATTGCAGTTTGATACCACTTTAACTACTACGTCTCCATACTGTGGAATCTTGGGTTTGGCAGATTGTTAGGTACTTAGAATTCCTTGATTAACTCCTCTGAATTACAGCATTAGAACTCTGTAGCAGAGAATTCTGAGTATCTCTGAAAATGACATTTTCAGCTTGTCCTCTGGACATGCTGGAACATGTCCAGAGGAGGGCAACCAAAATGGTGAAAGGTCTGGAAGCCTTCCCATGAGGAGTTGTTTAGGGAACTGACTATATTTAGTCTGCAGAAGAGAAGGTTAAGAGGGGACATGGGGGCCTTGTTTAAATATTTGAAAGGATGGCATATCAATGAGAGAACAGGCTTGTTTTCCACTGCTCCAGAGACTAGGACAAAGAGCAATGAATTCAAACTACAGATAGAGGTTCTACCTAAACCTTAAGAAGAACTTCCTGATTGTCAGAGCTGTTTAGCAGTAGAATACGCTGCCTTGGAGTGTGATGGAGTGTCCTTCTTTGGAGATTTTTAAACAGAGGCTGGATGGCCATCTGTTGGGAGTGCTTTGATGTGTATTCCCGCATGGCAGGGATTGCACTAGATTGCCACTGTGGTCTCTTCCAACTCTATTATTCCATGGTTCTACGATTCCACAGGATGACACTAAGACACTTACAGCAATATCAAACTGTTATAATTGTGTACTGTAGATATGCCCTGTGAGGAAATAATCAGTTTGAGGGGGGAAATTATTTATCCGGCCCCACTCACAGTGTTCTGGTCTCAACTGCTGCGCCTGGCAGTGTTTGAAAAAAGTTTGTCCCCCACATATTACCAGTCCTCCCCGCTTCCTTATCCCAATCCAATCTACCCAATACTCCTATCATGTTGTACAGGGAAATCAATAATGCCAAATACAATGTCTTTCAAGGCACTTTATCTGCTATAATTGACCTCTTCCCGCATATTGTTGCCAAAAAACTGCCATGATTTCCTTGTACGCAGTGTGACAACTCTGGATTTAGGCCTAGGCTAAAATCCAAGCATGCCCACAACATACTTGATGGACCTCTGCTGTATTCAAATGTCTGCAGAGAGTCTCTTTGAGGATTAATTATAAAATGTTTTGCATTCGCTAGCATCTTTTAGTTAAATGGAAAAAAAGTGTTCCATCTTAACTGGTCCACAGTTTATAATCTGAAAATGCTATGGCTAGTATAGTGGGAATTTTTAAAATGTCACAAAGGCACAAAGAGACTTCAGTAGTAGTTAATCCACAGATATAGAACTCCCCTTGGAAACCTGCTAAAGCTCTGGCTTTATTATCTTCAGTAATTGTTAGAAGACCTTTGCATTTGGTTACTTGGAAAAGCTAGGATTAAGCTGGTAAAAGTCTGAGGTTATATTGCTGCTTTTTGTTAGATGGTTTATTTGAAATGTCAACATAATTTTGTGTTTTTTCTAATGTATTTTTATCCCTTTGAGCCTTCACGTTTGTCTGAGTGTACAAATATAAGTCAAGACAGAGGGGTCTGTTAATATTTCTTGGTAGTTTAGGCTACACTGCTCTGTCCACTTACCTGAAAATAAACTCTACTGAACTCAATGAGACTTCCTCCTGAATATGTATTTGCAGGGTTTTATGGTTAATGTTTGAGAGATATTTTACTACATGTCTAATCATGCACAGATGTCTATGTGAATACATGTTATCTACTTTATTGAAATGTCGGAGTGTACTGTGACCAGAATTAGAACCACTTTTTTCTAATGCAATACAAAGTGATATTAAAGTCTCAAGTATAAAGCATGTTGTTGTGGAGTGGGATGAAATGTAATAGGATCCAGAAAGATGCAAACTATGTCCCTTGCCCTGAATTCTCAAATAAGGGTGCTGGGTAAATCCTCAAATTGAAACTGGGCCTCTCAGTAAAACACCTGCTTAGGAGAACTGGAAAATGTTGCAGAAAATAACATGGGTGCCAAGCTTCAGAATATCATGTGCTGCTGAACATGAGTGTCTGCCACAAAACAAATAGCTGGCGCTGACAGGGTGCTCACCTTTTTAACTGGTGCAAGAGAGGCTGTGAAAATACTTGGATCCAGTCCCAGTCATCCACGATGAATGATTGGCATTGCCAGGACTAACTCAAATGGGTAGCTGTGCCATTGGCAGGACCGTATTTGCAACCTATCATAGGACACAATGCACATACGCAACCTTGGTTTCATGATGCTGGCTTGGGGAATTGCACACATCATATCTAATTTAGTTTTGCTGTGTAATGCTTTGAAGTTCTAGTTTAATTTTATGCTTATATTCTTGTATATTCAGAGTATCTGTACCTGGATTATTTCTTTGCTTTTTCATTTGTAGTAGTCCCTCTCTACCATATTCCTCTTTTTATTAGATTGTGCATATTTGGCAGGGACTTGTGATTTTATTTGTGTACAATACCATGTACATTCATGGTGCTATATAAATAAAAGGTGTTCCATGTTGTCAAGGTCACTTTTCTGTTGGTATCATCTTGCTTAAGATCAAGATGGAAAGGAATTTTTTCACCATTCCTTCCCTTACTAGTATGGATTTTCCATGCTCTTCTGCTGCTGCCCACAATCATAGCTATCATCTTAACGCTGGGACTAGCCTTGACTAAGATTCCTTTTCACTCCTGCAGTTGATTAAGGTCTTTGGGGACAGTGTGTTCAGGCACCACAGGCAGTTTCATATCTTCAGCAATATATTTGTCTGTATCCTATCTCCCACCTGGGTTTCTTTTAGTTTTTAATTTTCTAATGAGTTGAAATAACTTGGGGCATGTGTAAGGTTTGCATTTCTTGTCTTCCCTATTTCAGCATTCTCAGTGGAATTTGTTCAATAGAAACATATGTTCAAGACCTCAGAATAATTACAATATCTCTAAAAGCTTCATAACCAGATTACTGAAACGCAGCGTCAAAAACTTGGTTTTCATTGATCCAGTCCTTTCAAATCTTTTCTAGTTTTCTTTGTTCCTTTGGCAAAAAAGAAATGACAGTGCAGTGCCAAGGAGCATTTTATAGGATACAAGTTAGAAGAAGGTATCTTTCTTGTACTCTTTTATAAGGCCTCTTCAATTATTTTGGTCTTCTTCAATTATGAGGTTTTAATTTATCCTTTCAATCACTTTACATAGATAATTAGCATTTAATCTGTTGAAATCTCATGGGGGAGTTTTACACTGTTTCCTGACATTGCCTGAAGGGAGCCTGGGGAGTGAGGAAGATAGGGTCTTTGCAGCGATGATGCTTAGGCTCAGGAGCTCCAGACTTCTAGAGAAGACAGAGCGAGTGGTCAGTGGCTTGCTAAAACAAGGCAGAGTCTTAGCTTATCTGAAGGAGTCAGTTATAAAATCATTACTAAAAAGCCGTTGCTGGATCCACCATTCTGGATGATTATCACCAGTCTAATATTTCATTTTGAGACAAGATTTTGGAGTGTGTGGTGGCCTCTCAACTCCAGGGATTCCTGGATGAAATGGATTATCACAGTCAGATTTCAGGCCTGGACATGGTTTTGGTCCCTTTGCTATATGTCCCATTCTGGGAACTAGACAGGGCAATGTGTCTCTGTAGGTTCTTCTGGACCTCCCAACAGTTTTTGGTATCATTGACCATGGTATCCTTCTGGCCCGTCTCACTAGGATGGGATTGGGGGGCACTGTTTCACTGTTATTTCTTCCTAGAGAAGTGAACCCAGAAGATGGTGCTGGGGGACTTCTCTTTGACCTATTGGCCTGTGGGGTTCCTCAGGGCTCAATTCTATCAAGCAAACAAATTGAAACATAATCCAAGTAAGACAGAGGTGAACCTGGTTAGTTGAAAGGCAGATCAGAAAGCAGGGATTCAGCCTATAAGGGGGGGGGGTTAAATTCCAATTTGTAGCTTGGTGTACATCTGGATTCAACACTGAGCTTGGAAGTTCAGGTTTCAGTGGTGGTCACGAATGCACTTGCATAGTTAAGGCTTGTGTGCCAGCTTTGTCTGTTCTTTGAGATGTCAGATCTGGCCATGGTGACACATGCTTTAGTTATGTTTCAGCTGGACTACTGTAAGGTGCTCAACATGGAGCTGCCTTTGAAGAGTGTTTGGAAACTTAAACTGATTCAAAGAGCTTCAGCCCGATTACTTCTGGGAATGGCTACAAGGAGCACACAACTTCTTTGTTGCAACAGCTCCACTGGCTGCTGGTCTATTTCCAGAAACAATTCAATGTGCTGGTTTTGACCTATAATGATGTATACAGTTCAGGTCCAGATTATTTGAAAGACTGTATTGTCCCTTACAAACCTGTCCATATCGTGAGATCTGCTGGGGAGGCCCTTTTCTTTGTTCCCACAGATACATCTGGTGATAACACAGGAGGAGGCCTTTTCAATGGCCCCATGTTCTGGAATTCCCTTTCCAGAGGGGTTAGACTTGCACCCCCCCCCCGCCGTCTCTCTCTTTGTTTTGACAGGCCTTTGAGGACTGATTGTTTAAGCTGGATAGACCTTTTTAAATGTGCTGGGTTTTTGTTTGTTAATTTTGTTGTGCTGTGTTTTTAATGATTTATGCTTTCAACTTTCTGACACTTTTTAACTTTTGTAGTTTGTGAATTTTTTGCTATGTGTTTTTAATCTGTTGTAAGATGCCTTGAGTCCCAAAGTGAATAAAGGGCAGGACATAAATAAATACAACAAGAATTCCATCTCTTGTCAGGCTAGGCCTAGCCTTTTCCTCCTAGGCTTTGGGCAGGGGTGGCAAATGTTCCAATGCTTGTGCTTATATATTCTTTTCTTCTGATCAGTTTCAAGAATTTTGTTTCATGCTGCTCCTGTCTTCACATTAGCTTGTTTTACATGCTGATTTTAATTTCTTACAATGTGAGCTTGTGATGGTGAGGAATGATCCACACAGGACTGAAAGGCAGCATATAAATTATTTATCAGAGCTTGGAAGTAACACATTGCAAGGCAGATACTCCCTTCTCATTGGTTATTGTTTTTTGAGGAGTGTGATAGGTCCTAATGAAATCACATTTCAAAAGTGACATAATGAATGAGAGTGCAGTTATTTTATTGCTGTAATAGAGGAGTGTGTAAGCTGCACCTTGCTGATCACACATGGTCTCCGTGGCCTTTTCTTGGCAGATCCCCAAAGTTTTCCAAACCCAACCCATTTGAGGGTGAAATTGCCCCACATCATTCAGATGCCACAGATAGAAGAAATTAAACCCACCTCTGAACAAGAGAGCCTTTGATGAGAAATGTTCATTTTTAATGCCATTGTCTTATCAATTTAAAGTTTTTTTATCTCAAAAAATAGTGGAAAGTACTACTAGGCAATGTGTAATATGCTGTATTTGCTGGCATATAAGACTCGCCTTTTTTCATAAAAAATACTGTTTGAAAATGAAATGTGTCTTACATGCCAGTGTGTCTTATACACCAGCAAATGGTATTTGCTGGCATATAAATAGGGTGCATCTTATACACCAGTGCATCTTATAGGCTGACAAATACAATACCTTCAGTAATATAGCAAACTACCTTTTTATTGCAATGAACAGTGGAAATGAATTATTTTTAAAAGTAATTTTTTGAGATCTATTTTTATATGCATTTATTCTTAGTGATCACAGTTTTCCAGACATTTTGTATGATCTGTAACTCCACATTAGCCTTCTAAGAGAGGCAAGTGTTTTAAGTGCAATCTTGCATATGTTTACTGGGAAGTACCTCACACTGTGTCTAATGGAGCTTATTCTCAGGTCTGTTTCTGTAAGATTGTAATGTTAATGCCTATATAGTTCACAGATGAGGAAGATGAGATGTGGCTTGCTTGAGGCAAGGATGGATTAAATGTGGCAGCCCTAGTGTTAGAATGCAGTTCTCGTCATCCTTCAGCATTGGCTGCACTAGTTAAGGCTGTCACAGTCCAGTAATATCTGGAGAATCACACATTCCTTGTCCCCGATCTAAGATCATTCAGACGTAGCTGTATTGAAATTCATACTGGATACTTTTTTACTCACAAGTCATACTCTTAATGCAACACTACTGTAGCTCTCAACTTTCTCTTCTTTCTACCATGTATTGTGAAATTTGTGATGGCTTGTTTGATAGAAACTCTTTGCGAAGGAATTTTTTTTCTTTTTTTATTGTTAAAAATACAAAAAGTCCATACGTAACATTCATTCACCACTCATTACATTCCACATACACTGACTTCCTCCTAACTGGTCTTGATATAAAAACAGTCTAGGAATTTCACTTCAGTTCTTTCATATTTAAAGCGCTGACCTTATCCCATATATGTTGAAGAGTTTCTTGTATACAAAATACATTTTGTTGTTATTTATATTTATGGATAAAATAGTTTTATGACATTATAGCCCTTTTTCTTCTATAATATTTATATCTCATATTTATGTTCATTTCTTTAAGTTTACTGTGACCAATTCACCTGATTCATTCTTCAAAGAAGATATTACTATATCCCAGTCTTTCTGAAATTTATCTGTGATCTTCTCTTTAATTAGGCATGATAGTTTACCTGTCAACGTCATATCAATCCATTTTATCACGCAGTCATTTATTACTGGGATGACCACTTGATAATGTGATCATTCAGCAGTGCTGCGCTGTTGGTCATTATAAGCAGTGTTTTAATAGTTCTCTTCAGTCCCACGAAACTATTGTCAAATGGTTATTTGTACATAATTCTGTGATATCAGAGTTAGTAGAGGAAATGGCAATTATTGTAGAAAAAGAAGGGGGCCTGCTATTCTTATTTGTACTAAATACTCTATACCTACAAAAGTACAGATTTAGTCAGAAGGTGTCATTGGTCTCTACAAAAATTTTCACAGTTTTGTGCTTTGTAGTGGAAATGAGTAATTAAGATATTTAGATAATAATAACTAATTTTTAAAAAGACCTTCATTGGTTAATTTTGCTCAATCCATTATGATTGTGCATTATTTTAAAAATCAAGTTCAAAAACACAGTCATGATTCCATTTCAACAACAATGTTTACAATCTACTAATTAAACCTGCATCCCATGGCCACTGTATTCATCTTAACTATCTAAGACTATGTGAAACAGATGGTTGTGTGACTATTACAGAATGCCATCAAAGGCACACAGTATTTTGACCTCACTCATTCCAAATCATTCCAGACTCTCTGTGTGATTACAAAATGTTTATCTGCTGACAATTTCATTTTCCATGCTGAGATAAGGTGGGGCTGACTTGATCTGATGACTGCAGCTGGAGTGAAGGATTTGCAAAGAGGGAGAAACAGTCCACGGTAGTGATCAGAGCTAATGAATTGAAATCAATCAGATTATGGATTAACTTTGAAATTTGTAAATGAAAAGGTAAGATCGGAGCAACCTGAATTACATTAATTTTTTTTTAACAAAAGCAGATTGATTTATTGGACTTCAAATATTAATGGCTTTCCAGAATAAAGTGATTAAGTTATTTTTTAATCAAATAAGTCATTATGCTAGAGAAGTAATAAACTATACATATCCCATCTGCAGCTTCTGGGTCCTGTGCCATATGATACTTTTGTGGGTCAGGTGAGATTTGAGCAAGGGTCTCACTGGATAACAGTTCACAGCTTTGCTCTGTCAGGTCTCCAGTCCAATGCTTGCTTTATTTAAGATTTTTTTAAAAACAGTCAACTCTCCAGTGTTAGAATTTAAGTTTTGGTTTTTTTTTTTTAAAAAAATCTATCTGCCATGGTTTTGAGCAAACTCAGGAGAAGCAAACGCAGCATGGGCAGTGTCAGCTTCCTAGTAAATGAGGTGTGAATCTGCTCCAGATTTGAGTCTGAATTTTGGGGAAAAAAAACCCCCAAAAACTCCATCTGTACTTTTAAATTTAACTCCAAAAAAGGTACAATATCTTGGAAAACACCTTTTAAGTTGGACCTAAAAGCAGGAATTGATTCACTGTCATGGAAGCCATCAGCCACCAAAATGGGACAGATTTACTCCAGAGTTGTTGGGATTTAATGTGCTCGATAGGCTGTGTTTACCTATTTTTCAACCATTCTGATACCTAGATTTATAATTCACTTAAAAACCTAAAACAATAAAATAGGGTGGGGTGAGGATCAGGAGCCAATATTAAAACAAAAGGGCAGTATTTTTTTTTCCAAAAACAGAAAAAAAGTCTATTAGAAAAGTGGTATTTTCATTTGCTTCATAACAAAAGTTATCTATCCAAGGTCTTCCATGCTATGTTAAGAAGCTGCCTGAAAGATGACATGGTAAGAGATGAGGGAACAGCAACCTATTTGCCCTGAAAAGGAATCTGGCTTCCTAAGTGTTGAAACTAGATACTGGAAACCCATTGAATGGACCTTAATATTTTTCCACCTACCTGTGAAACAGTTGCTGCCCATCCAAAATTCAGGACCAGGCAGACTGTTGAATGTTGTCCTTGTCCCATGCTTCTTCCCAAATCAAAGAATATGCTTCAGTCTTTCCTCCATCTGGGATCATGAGAAATTGAATTATAATTCACATTCTTCCCAGGTATTGGCATTTTTATCCACAAATAAAAGCAGCTGTACTTCAGCTTCCAGGAGAAAGTAGATACTGAAGTGTCAAGACACTACATGCATCTTTATTGGTTTTAAAAGGAACTGGAGGAGAATAGAGTGAATGCTAGGTAGGCTTTCGTCAGCTAATGAGGAGCTTCCCCAAAGGAGACTGAGTGAGAGGGGCAGATAAGTTATATATGTACATGCCAGAACAGAATTGGGTGGGCAGGGCTGCTTACCAGCACCTTGAATTGAATTTGGAGTCCTAACTCAAAGTTTGAGATGTTCTAGCACTGCATTGCAGAACAAGAACCATGCCAAAATAGGGTAGAGATATGGAGATATCTGATTTTATTTCTTGTATTTCCTTATCTGGACTGGATATGGGAACAAGTGTTCTGGATGTGGACATATCTCTTTCTGCAATGCTGAGTGGCATCCACCATCATGCAGTTGGCCTACTTGTACAAGGGACTTTTTCTTCCTTTGAACATCACCCACCCCAAATTTCTCCAGGGGATATTCCAACCCTTGGGATCAGTTTTTGGAGGGGCATGGTGGACTGAAGATGTCCATGTTTGTTGACGGAAGGACACCACTGGGTTTCACCTGTTTTTATTTGGCTCTTTTTCCTGCCTTATCTTTCTTTCATTTCCCTGCCCCATTTAATCTCCTGAAATAGCAGATTAAGCTAAAAACTTTCCCCAGTACTTGTAACAGTTTTCTCCCAAATTGTCTTACTGGAAGAAAATATCCCATCTGCTTCTTTCCTTAACATAGCAAAATTCCTAAGTGAGCTGTGTGACGAAGACTGGCTGAGTTCCACGCAATGTGGTTGTTGGCCCCAAGCAAGATGAGCACAATCTGTTTTCTCTAGTTCTAATAAAGGCAGAGATGAGTTCCTTCATTTGTCTCTTGATTCTGTGATGCTTATGTTTTATACCCTCCTTCCTTATAATAGCAGCCTCCCTGCTGCTCACCCATATTTGTATTTGTACAGGTAGGCATCACAAGCAAATTTAAATACCAAGTGCTGCAATGGAATACCATTTAAACCCACGTTTTCAAAGTATATGATAGGCTTTTGGCTGCTTGACTTCAATTAAGAATTTAAAGTTTGCAGAGACATTTACGCACCCTGCATTATTCTTTCCAGCAGCATACCTGTTCTATTAGTCATCTGGTTATTCTTTGAACACTAAAACTTGCCTGTTTGTGTGCAGAGGTGGCCTTTCCTGGCTGAGCATTCCTTCAATTGTTTTATGTTGTGCACACAATAGAGTTTATGCTCTCTTTAGGCATAATGACATTTCCTTGCAGCATGAGGATATTCTATTACATTTTTGTAATTCGTTATCTTATTTTTCTAGATTATAATATTAAGAATGCATTCTCCAGACTAGATGTACTCTATCAGTTTAGTGACTTGTTAAAAATGATTAAAAAACCCCCTCTGAGATTGTTGTCTTTTGGGCACCACTTTAAGAGATTAATCCACAGTCTACAAAAACGAGGAATTCTGGGATATTTCAGTCATGTTCTGGCCATCTTGGGTCATTCACAGACCATGATTAGGATTTTGGAATTTTACTCACCAGAGATAACACTGCTGCTAATTCAAAATGGCAGCTACATCTGCTGGGGAATGCAAGAAGAAAGACAGAGACCCAGACACAAATTGGTCGGAACTGAATTTTATTCTCTCCAGCCTTGACAGTGAGGAGTCATCAATGGGAAAAAAAATGAGAGGACAGATAGTTTAAGAACTTTTCTTAAACTTTCTTACAGACCTTGTAAGCTTTATTTTTTCTTTCCTTCCTTCATCCATCCAGGCTCTTAAATATTTTGCATGGTAGTTCAGAAAAGACACAAAGACTATCACTGTTTCAAGAGGTGCAGTGGCCCTGACGTGGATGGTGTCCCCTATGCCTACTGTTGAATTGCTTAAACTTTCCTAAACTTATCCTTGATTTTCTTGGTAGCCTAAAGTGCCATCATCCTCTATTACCATTCTTGCTGTATACTAGCACTTGTACTGGATATAAGGGCCATCTGTGTTCATGATGCAATCTTGCCCGTGTGTTGCTGTCCTCGGTAGAAGTGAAATCATTCAGGGGATTTGGATTGTCGCAGTTATTTGTGCTATCATTCATTAAAATAGTTACTGACAACTTATGTCAGCATTTATCAACATTTATATTAAGATTGTATTGTTAGCCCTTATTTCACTTTGCCTATACTAATTTTAGAGCTGCCCATGCCATCCATTCTCCTAACTTGAAAAAGAGCCTCAAGAGCAATAAATGAGTGCAATATGAGATTGCAAAACTAGTAAGTTGATTTAAGATAAATATAGCTGCTGAAATCCTAATTTCTAAAAAGGAATGTGAAGAGGCAACCAAGGGCTTAATTTGCTCCTCCGTTTACACAGACATTTGCACAGAAGGAGGAAAGACAATGACTAGAAATATTAGTTTTCTTTCTTTCATTTTAAATGGAACTATTATACATATTGAGTTGCTGTACATCATTACTTGAAAATTAAAGCACTTGGAGCTTCAGTGCAATTACATCAAGATCTGATCTATTTTGTTTTTTTAAAAAGCAGTGGATTTTTTTTGTGCAACATTTTTTTTTTTGTGCTTCAGCTAAGTGTGGCTATTAAAATAAATGTGCTCATTAAATAGTTCTGCCTAACTTCCATCTGCTTCCAAATATGCTGGTTGAAGCTTTTTGCTTGCAATGAAAAATGTGAAGTATATAGGATATTCCATGTATGTTCAGGGTCCAATTACATCTTTCATTTTAAAAGATAATCATCTCCCCAAACACAGCCACATAAACCATTTTGTACTGTCCACATCACAGATGACAATTTATGGTATTTTTTTTTCAGGGGGGTGCACAGTCTTCTCTAATAATAATATATGGGCCTGAAATCAGTTTTACTGCATAACTGGGCACATTGGAGTCACCAAGAGTGAAGGCTTCCCTTTTATGAGGCATGAGTTTCTGACAGAAAAATGGGTGGAAAAAAGTTTGATCCCATCACCACTTATGTCAGAGCATAAGTGATATCCCATCTTGCTGACTGTGGATATGTAAAAGAAAAATATGCTAGATGTGATAAATGAATCTTATGTAATCTCTTGTGTAGTTGGTGTAGCTTAGTCTAAAATGATGCAAGAAACTGCATACACATCAATGGGATCTGAACCAACTACGAATAGAAGTATGAAAGTCTGGATGAAGGAATACTCTGGGGGTGGGGAAGAGAGCAAGGAAAAGGTATACTCCCCCTTTCTTTCTTTTCCTATAGGCATTTTGGGATTTTTTTCTGTAAAACTGAAAAAAAAAAGTGTGATGATTTTTTAATATGATCAGTAAAACATTTGTTGCAAGTTGTGGCCGTTTTACTGAATGCCTTGTAAATTTACACAATGAATCCTAAGCATGCTTGGGACTTAATATTGGAAGGAAACTTTAAAATGCAAAATGTTTTCAGATACTTGCTCTGAGGATACATTTGATAAATTCATGGTAACTTGCTTTTTTCATCTTTAATTTTTGCATTGTGTCTCAGAAACTGGTCTCCAATAAAAATGCCGCTCCCCAGCCCCAATTTCCAGAATTCAATGTCTCTAGCTATGGTTATCTGGACAAGGTGTCTTCAAGTTAGTAGTTCACTGAAAAGACAAATTCAATTAAGGATTAGGAAAAGGTGTTGAAGATTGTATGTAATATAACCTTTTTTATATAAATACATATAAATTCTGTGTGTGAGTGTGTGTGTGAGAGAGTGCGTGAGAGTGAGAGAGAGAGTGAGTTAGCGACTGAACTGTATATGATATATAGAATGTAGATATGGTAGACCCATTTCGGAAAGGATATTGCAAAGGTGTAGGGCAACAGAATATTCAAGAAACTTCGGTATTTTCCCTGTGAGAACTGATGAAACTCCATTTGTGTGGTTCCTCAGCAGATGAGATGGTGTTTTTAGATACATACATTTATAAGTTATTTATAGATGATAATGTTCCCTTCTGTGATCATTCGCATAAGCTTGCTAGAGAGATATAGAAACAAAAGTGCAGTTGTTACGATAGTATAACATCATACTTGCCATACTGTAATGTAAAGAATGTAAAGAATGTATGACACTTTACATGCAATACAATATACTGCGATGAAAGAAATTTGCCCAGACATTGATATGTCTTTGCTTGTTCCCTAAGGGGAATTTGCATGTTTGTATATCTGTGTTGGATATAATTAATAGCCTAAAATATTAGCAGAGATCTGCTTATTTTCTCATATAAATATCATGAGACTCCAATACTTAAGAATGCTTAAATGGAGTGTTGATGTTAATTCTGCCTGTCTGGCTTTCATACCATTGTGGATATCAAGGTGACCAAAAGGTGATAACAGGACCCCAGGTAAAATCCAGATTAGCTGTCAGATGGCAAAAGGCTGTCAATCCCTCAGTCTAGAGAGACAGGAGTGGGGTATAACGTCTGTTTCAAAATGATAGAGAAAAGCAGAATAGAAGTGGGGGGAGTTGTTTTTCTTTCGTAAAGTTAGAAAAGATCAATAAAATTGATTTGGATTCAAATCAAACAAAACAATGTCTTTTATACAATGCATAGTTAACAGATGGAGTCTCTCACTTCAAAATATGATGACTACTAGCTTTGGTGTTCCTAAAAGAGATCAGACAAATTCATAAAGAGATCGGTCTATCAGTGTCCATTAGCATTACGGCCATCTGAACAGCCGTGTTCAGGAGCAGTAGATCTCAGTACCCAGGTGGTAGAGATGAAACAGTGGTGTGTGTGAGTGAGAGCTGTTGCGTTCATGTCTGGCTTGTAGGCTTTCAGAGGAATCTGGTTAGTAAATGGGTTGGATAAACTTTGGACTGATCCAGAAGGGGTCTTTCTATGATGATCTAACATGTAATTAACTCTGATTTAATTTAGAAAGCATGAGTAAATAGCAAGTATGTCCTGTGAAGTATTTTCCAAGGGAGAGACTTTTATTTCCATGTTTGGAAAGGAATATGGCATTACTTATATGTTTTCAGAGGCATTTAAAAATCCCTCACCCATCTTAGGCACTTGACGCAGGTAGCAAAAGGGAAAAAAAGGTTCTATTGAAACACTAGAAGGCACTCTACAAAATGTTTGTCAAGTTCATTATGCACATGCAGCCTGGAGGAGGGGACCAGCCAGAAGTCACACCCAGAATATTATGCATGCCATGTTGCCAGGGTGACAGGCAGTCATGACAGTTATCATGGGATTTAATCTTGGATTCTCCCTGCTAAAACTACAACTCTCAGAAAATATGAAACTGTCTATAATCAGTGGAGCGAGTCTATGAAACCAGACTTCATCACATATTGCAGAAAGTGCATGGCAGGAAGACATCTGATACACAAGTCATAGTGGCTTTATCCTCTAAATACTCTCTCATTCTCTCTCTCAACCTATTAAAATGTATGTCTGAGCTGTGATGATTATGAATTGGAAGACAGACCTGCAATATATTTCTAAGGTGATGGGAACAGAATAATACAGTAAACATTTTTTAAAAATACATTTTATATGTAGTGTGAAAATTTTTAAATTTTTTGGCTACTGTGGAACTTTTATTGTTTAATCTCTGCAGCTGCAGGTGAAGATTGTAAAATATTATTGTACTGAAAACTAGAAGCCACTTGAGCATGACAGATTTACAAAACATAAAACATTACCACCATGGCTCTCTATTGTCAGATGCAAGTTGGGTGGGTTGCCTTTTGGGTAACAATTTGTCAAAATGATAACAGTTGAAGATCCCCATACTGCAACTTGGATTAACCTGGATTATCATTTTGTTAATTTATTATTTATATCATTGCTCAGACTTAATATTATTGATAATTCATGCATGGGACTATGAATAAACTCATGTTAGAAATTTATTACCAAAAAGTCTTTTGATAGCTGATTCTGTTTCTTGAGTTTTTACATTTTCTACATTTTTGGAGTTCCTACACTGTACATTAAAAGTACATTAATAGATGTTTCTTTTCATAATTTGATTTTGGTATCGCATATTCCTAAAATATTGCCATTAATTTTATCTTCCTTGAAGTTGCTATGTATTAATGTATTCATTATTTTTATATCACTTTTTTTTAAAAAGATAATTGTTTAAATGAGTGAATACTCTGAGCAGCTCAGAGAATCTCATAGTCTTGGGTATAACAAGTGATATTGATTTTAGCTGCTTTTTATTCCTCCAAACACTGGAATTGTAAAATATTTTGATTTTATTGCATTTTTTCCCTATAGATTAGTTTGTGTTGCATTGCATATGGCAGATGTGGACAAGATTGGTTAATATTGACAGTTGTTACTGTTTGACTTATAGGCACTGGAGATTAGCTTTGCATTGAAACAGTCAGATCAAATTGTAATCAAGGCTGCTTGTGTTAGCTTGCTTTTGTTGTAGTTGCTGGTAAATATGATACTAGATGGAAGTGTGTTATACTAAATCTAATCACGGAGACATTTCTACCTCCCTTGGATTTTTTTTTAAAAAATTCTAATCAGCTCAGTCAATCACATCTCTTTTCTATGAAATTATTGACTATGAGGTTAGTTGTTTGGAGATAATTACTGTCATAGCAATGTTATCACAGAATAACAACTTGCATTTAAACAAAAAATGGAATATTCTCACCACATTTGTCTAGGAATCAAATCTATCTGTGAGAGTTGCTTTTGAGCAGACAAAGCATTTGTCAACACCTTCTGTATATTTGTATTGTTACAGGCTAGACTCACAATGTCTGCCTCCAATTAACCACCCTCATGCTTAACTCTGGATGCTAACTTAGAAATGAGATCTTTGACTTACTAGGTGGTTATACTAAAGCTGTGTGTATGTGTGTGTGTGCACACATGTGTTAAAGAATGACGTGTAAATATTGTAGGAGATGGAGTATAACTCTAAACCAGTGGTTCTCAACCTGTGGGTCCCCAGATGTTTTTGGACTTCAGCTCCCAGAAGCCCTGAGCATTGACCATAGTGGCTGGGGCTTCTGGGAGCTGAAGTCCACAAACATCTGGGGACCCACAGGTTGAGAACCACTGCTCTAAACCATGATTTATGGTTGAGGGCACAACCTGAAAGAAGACTAAGCAAAGCCTTAATCCAGTTCTCTTTCTTTCTTTTTCTTTTCTTCCTCTATCTGATGGCAGAGAGAAAAACTAATCATTTAGTTTTATTTTCCACTAATCATGGCTTGTTCTACAAACTTTAGGTTGTGGTTTAAAATCAACTAGTTAGTTTCAGTACAAGCCTGCTTCAAACCACAGGGTGTCCTAATTGAGGTTTGTTTTAAACCATGGTCCGTCTTTCACACATATTGGTAAACTTGGTTGGACAGGTAGAAAATGATCCTAAATATTAGTGATGTTTTTCTTCCAGCTACACAGGAGGAGGAAAGGGCAGATGGGAGTATGGAAACGAAAGGCCTCATTTTGGCTCATTTCAAGTTTTGCATAGTGTAATAAATCCTGTTCTGGCATTGTGAAAGAATTGTAGCTGTCTTTCCTTAGACATAATATAGGGAAGTAAACATAATTGGAGTGAATTTTAATCTCTCCTTAATGTGCTTGCTTTGGTATGCATTAGTATTAACGCATCAAGGTCAGCGATATTCAAAATATGAGGTGTGTAAATAAGACCAATGTGGTCATTCTAGCAGATAGCTTAGCACAAAATAGATTTCTAAATGCTGATTAAATCCATCAGAAGTGTGTAGAACACCAAATTTTCACTTTCAATTTCATTCTGTTTCTGTTGCATTTATAGAGGTTGGACTGGCAGTAAGAGAAACATCATGCAGCCAGTATCTATTCCACCGAAACAGCTGCATTCAGGAAAACTTCAACAACATTTCTTTCCCCCCCCTTTAATTTGATAGAAAGCAAAGGAACCCACATTTCGTGCCTTTTCTGGGCAATCTATTTCTACATCTCTTAAGGTGGGTATGAGCTTGCGAACTTGAGATGATGTGGCCTTTAATGGGTTACATGTTAATTAGTATGTACTGTAACTCATAAAGGTTGAGATCATGGATTGGGATACATATTTTTGGCATCTTCTGGGACCTCCACTGGTCCATGGGAAGTCCCTGCAAATGATGTATTTGTGGCACAGCCGACTACAGGAAACAACTTGGAAGTATCTCTGCTTGATCTCTCACTCTCCAATGACACAGAACTGGCCTTGGGGTAGATATCATTTAAATGGTAGGTTTAGGAGAGATTTTTGGTCATGCATGGTCATTAAAAAATTACTACCTCTGCAGCAACCAAAACAAATGGGTTGTGATAATATAAGTCTGCCAACATGTTTGCAGAAGTAAATCATTATCTAATGCAATTGTATCACTCTCTTTTGAATCTCTCTCTTGGATATACAGCTTTCCTGTGTGTGTCAGGGAGGCTGAGAGTAATACTATTAAAAAAAACTATGTCAAAGGTCTACTCGAGAATGATCAAATTGGAGATGCCATCTTCAGGTGCATCTACCCTCTTCAGGGAAGTAATGGCTCCATAAGGAAAAGAGAACTAATGGTTCCAATGGTGATGGTGCTGGAAAATGGTGCTGGTGCTGGAAAGGAAGCTACTGAACAGTAGGAGCAGTGGGAGGTGACACTGGTGGTCAATCTCTTATGGACAATTGCAATGTCACTTTAGCTAACTCTTGTTAGTACTGTGCAAAAGTGGTCATTGTTAAACCACTTCTGAAGTCTTTTACACTGAAAATCTTATGATGAGAGTATCCAAAGGGAAGCAAGAAATAGTGCTGGAAGTTGAGACAATTAAATTGGAAGGTACTCCAGCTAGTGGGGAAGAGCAGTGGACAGGTGTGAATAGAGCTGTATCTAACAGTGCGAGGGAGATAATCCAGAGTGACTGAAAAATATCAGTAAGAGTGCATAGAAAACCTAGCAATACAACTCTAATCCAACTTCATGCTCAAACTACATAGCCAAAAGAGAAAGACATGAAAACATTCTATGCAGGTATCATTTACCAAAACAGGATGTGCTGATAAACATTGGGAGGCATAATTAGGAAACAGAGCAGAACCCAACATTTTTGGAGAATTTGGTCTAGGACCAAAAAATGAAGCAGGAGAGCAACTTAATGAATTTTGTGAGGACAACAGTTTGTACATTGTACATACATATATTGTATGTATGTTCTCCAGCCAACTGAACAGTCAATTGTATATGTCAACATCACTGGGTACCAATATAGAAATCAAATCAATTATATAATTGGAAATGGAATATGGAGAAGTTCAATTCTCTTGTTTATAAGGACAAACAAGGGTATTACACATAGTAACAGTCTTAGTAATAGTTGTAATAATTAATGCAAAAACAGAAAAAGACAACAAAAAGGAAAGAACAAGAGAGTTCCCTCCAAAAGATCTGAGAAATCAAAGGAAATTTTAAACCAAGAGTGAAGATGCTAAATGTCCTCATGAGGAACATACTATATGATCAAGCCAAAGTAGAAAGAGGAGTGAAGAAGTATACTGAAATATTATTCGAAAGAAAGAATGACAGATACGTTTAAAGTATAACCTTTCAATGAAGAACTTGCAATTTTAGAAAGTGAAATGGGAGATGTTTGCAAAGTACATGGGTGAAGTATATCATCAGGAACAGCTGGCCTACAAAATTGCAAATCTTGCCCTCGTGATATCCAGTTTCCTGCAAATTATTGTACATAGGGCTGCCTTCAAAGACCACTCTGAGACTCCACCTGTTCCAGTTGGCAGCCACTGGTGTGCTTGTTGTGGCTAGATGGTTAGTTGTATTGTCTTACATATATACCAGTTGTATTGGTTGCCTGGACATATATAGGATGAATTCAAAATGTTGGTGTTGACCTTTAATAAAATCCAAAACAATTCGAGTTCAAGTTGTTTGATAGACTGTCTATATTCATAGCTGTACTTTAAGCTCCTACATAGAAGCTTTGCTCATTAGAAGAACTTCTCCATGGTGCGTAAAGCTGTCAATCTGGCTTTCTTGGGGATTTGGATTTTTTAAAATTGCAAGATCTTTTCCTCCCAGATATGAAGGAATCTGCAAATGTTGGCAAATTGCAATAAAAACTGAAGTCGAATGAAATTCCTGGACATCTGCACTTACCAAAGTCAACTGTTTCACCATGAGGAAACTGAGCCCTCCAAATCCCACCTCAGATGGAAAATTCTGACAGTTTTAGTTTCTTCCATATTCACATTTTTTAGATCTCACATTTTCCCATGAAGACACTTGACACTTAATTTTTGTAAATCCTTATGAGAAACAAAGTGATATGAAACACTCACCCATCTCTTCTCTTAGATAATGGAATGCCTTCCTAAGTTAAGCTTCCATGACTGTGCTTGCTTTTTAAGAGATCTTTTAAAAAGTACCAGTTTTCCTGGCTTTTAATTAAAAATTTGTATTGTATTTGCTGTAGTTGCATATTTAAAATATTACTTAATTTTTTAAAAAACTGATTTGTTTTAAAATTGTAGAAAACTTGTTCAGTTTAACAAAAGCTGCTAAGAAGTATGTTAATGAACAAAAATTTTTTTGTTTAAATCTAGGTTGTTGAATACCTTCTAGATATCCAGCCTAGATGGTATCCTTCAGAAGATATTTTTAAGGAATTTTTCAGAAACTTGCTGGGAGTTCCTCCGTGAAATGATCAAGGCTTGTGAGTTGTAAAACATACCTTAGGAGCTGCAGAATTTCTCAACTGATCGGTCAATGTGAACTGGTTCCTTGCATCATGAACATTTATTTTAGGAGACCAGGTGCATAAACTATTGTAGATACTTTGAGAACAAGAATTATTGCAACACTTAGGGGGCAATCTAAGCCACAGGGCTTATGGAAGGCTGCCTCTTGTTTTGTTTGGAAAGCTGCATTTTTCTTCCTTTCTTCCCTTTTCCCCCATGTACAGTTTCTTCAATAAGAATGGTGCTCCAAGAGAGATGCCCCTGTCATGAACCAAGGAGGTTGCTGTGAATTATTAATAACTAGCCAAGTCTAATGTGGCCTTTTAGTCCCCTGAAGGAATGAAGATTGTAAACTCTGTAAAACTATTGTGTTTGCCTGGTCTTGACAAATTGGGAGCATCTGAAACACAGCCACCCATTCACCAACTGCTTGTTAACACTGAAGAGAAGAAAGGTGACTTGGGAAAGCATCAGTACCTAGACATCTCTGAAGGGCTGGAAAAGCTTGTATCAGAAATAGCAGAGAAGTGTAACTTTGAGCTTGAAAGTGTTATGCCAATACAGATTTCTCCCATTAAACCTTACTGCTCTATTTTTGGTTTAAAACCTAAAAATAAACTCCAGGCAATTGTGTTGATGCTTATAGTATCTTGTGCAAGAGGAAAAGGAGTGAGAAATATTAGTCCAGTAACTATCATTGCAACAATTGGCTATTGATGTTCAGGAGTTCAAGACATCATTAAGAGTCATAGCAATGCTATGGTGTAAAATGTGAGCTGAAACAAGATGAGGGGGGTATTGATCATCCTTGGCATCCATTACTTGAATGTTTAAACTGAAATGGTGATGAGAAAGGGGGCAAATAAAATAAAATAGTTACCTTGGCAGACGTGTAAATGAGCCATTCATTTTTAAATATATGCACCATGACTCCCTTGTGTGAGAGAGTAAGTGTGATGTTGTGGATAAGGAGACGGGTTTGGACATGGAAGCCCAGAGTCAAATGCACATTTAATTCTGAAGTTTGCCTAAATAAATAAATAGTAATTTCAAGAGAACTTAATTTGCAGTTTTGTGCTTTAACTGGCAGTATTGCACAAAAATGTCAAGCAGTATCAATCCAGAAATGCATAAACCCTAGTATTTAAAAAGGTACATAAGCTGTACTCCATGTTAAGTGTCCATTTATTGTATTGTACATTGCATTTATTGTATTGTAACACTGAAGCATTCTTGCTGAATTAGCCCTGTTCATACATCTAAAACCTTCTGGACTACACAGTTTCTAAAATGGGAGGTGCTTGGGCACTCAGTCCTAGAAGTCCAGCTCTGTACTGATCAATCTGTGGAACTGTTTGTAGGTATTTAATGGAGAGATAAAACCTCTTCTCTGTATATGCAGCAATTCAAAATAGGCTCCAGTCCATGTTGGATGATCCAACGGGCCTGTGTTGTTGTAAAGCAGTCTGTTTCCTAAACAAGAGTCAGAGAACACAAACAGAGATACAAAAAGAGTTTCAAGACAGAAACAATGTTGCTTCCAATACCTGTCTGAGTGACTGCCTTGTGGAGGGAAAGTGGATGATGGGATTTAGGCAGACCGTACAAAATCCTCCCTCATACTGCTGTGCTCTGACCAATGTGGCTCAGAGGCAAGCAAAACAAACATACAGCAGAGTTGAAAACACAGTCACAAGAAGCATGTGCAGCGCTGTTCTGACCCCAAAAACTACCCACTAAGAACACTAGCACACAGTGTTGTCATCCAAAAATATAACTGGAGGCTTTTTATTCTTCAGTTCCAATATATACATCTGTACAGGATTTGCAGATCCTCCAACAAAGGTTCAGCATTCCATCATCACATCAGATTGAGGTATGCTTGGACAGAGCTCCGGCAAGAGTCAGGGAGATCGAGAGAGAAGCTGTCAGTGCCCACCTCTTTATATACACAGGGACTACCGGATGTAACCCCAGCCAGGATTTCATGTCACCATGGCTGATGAAACCCCCTGCCCAGGTTTCATGTCACTATGACTCAACCTTCTTGTCCCATGGGGATTACCTCATGCTTGCACAGTCATCCCCAGGTGCTTTCCACATGCACATCAAAAGTGTCTTAATTGGAACAAAGGTCACAACAATCCTCTTCCAATATGCCTTGCATGTAAAACTGAGGGCTGCTAGCTATTAGTCAAGGCATCCTTATGTGTCCTTGATAGTAACCATGCATTGTGTTGGAAGGAAGGAATGGGGGGCTGGTCTTCTTCCTGTTCTGATTCTGAGCTGCCTTGGCCAGCAGAAGAAGGGGCTGTCTGGTTTCTAGCTCTCTGACTTTGTGGCTGCCGGATCTTTTCCCTTTCATGCTGACAGGGTAAGACTTGTTGCTGAGCTGATGAGGAGTTCTCAGGAGGAGGCATGTCAGGCTGCCAAGATGCTGTCAGCTGTCCAAGATGCTGGAGATGGCAATCGCAGACTTAGCCTTTTCCTTTGACCTGTCCTGTATAGAGAACAGCCTTCCAAGAGTAGCTCGTCTTCTCCTTACTTTGCTATGTCTTAACCACAAAAGACTTTAAAAATTCTCTGGGCTTTTTAGGCTCTGAGCTTTAATTGTGGAATATGCTGCTTTTAATGGCTGCTGCTGATTAGTTCATCTGATTTTATAACATATGTTTGCATGTGTGCGTGCACGCATGTGGCTGTGTATGTAAGCTATTCATTTTTTAAATATATATACCAAGAATCACTTGTGTGTGACAGTCAGTGTGATACCGTGGGTAAGAGATTGAGTTGGGACACAAAAGCCCAGGATCTGTCTCTCTCTCATACATGAGGATATTTGCTCCTATAACCTAGTATTGTCTCCTGTGATTGGCAGCAACTCTCCAGAGAGTTAGGGAAAGATCTCTCCAATTGTCAGTCTCCAAATGATCTTTTTGAAGACTGATAAGTTAGAACCTGTGACCTGCGGATAGAACATGTGCAATGTCAATGAACATATGCATTTTTAATGGATTCTTTTTCCCATTTGATTCCAAGCAGTAAGAGATTACCTAGAGAGAATTTGATGGTATTACAACACCGGGTGGCCAATCAGGTTTGGCTCCCTAATGTTACTGAGGAAAAACAGAGTGTTTGCATTATCCTCACACTGGAGGGTAATATTGTTTTCATGCTGGAGATGCCAAGTCCCTTCCCAGAGAGGCAGCCCAGAAGGATACTGTGGTTGAGGTACTGAAAATCACTTAAAGGTCTAGCAGAATCAAGAGAGACATGCACACCCTATTCCAGTGCAGGTCATCCGCCAGGACAATCAAATCTTTCTCAGTCGTACAGTCAATCCTAAAGCCAGATTGAAACTGTCTTTGTGTAAGCTTCCTGTTTTGTCTTTTCATGTTTTGGTGTTCATACAATACTTTTGTTCTTTTTACCACTTTTATGATTTCTTGTCAACTTGTTTTAAAGGTTACTATCAGCATGAAATGTTAAATGTCACTTTGGTATTAACTCCTGCCTTGGGAAATTCTTTCTATTTTTAATTATATATATAAGAACATTTTATCTGTATTTCCAAGCTTTTAGCTTTATTTTAGCTGGACACTGATCTTCTTCTTTCTTTCTTTTTTAAAACTTCAGCAGTTTCCAAGCTGTACGGTATTCAACAACTTTTTTTTAATCTGTCTCTGTTAGTGTCAAGAGTGGAAGCTCTGAAAGTTGTGTTGTTACAACCTGTACTGTAATAACATTTTACAAATGTGAAATCAGATCCCCCCACCCTTGTGTCATGGATGATTTTAATTTGCACGGACCAGTAAATGTAAGCCACATTTGGAGTTTTGCTGTGCTTTGTTTAGTATCTAAAATAAATTTTCATTGGATCGCACCCCTTATATTTTGGGTCTGATTTTGACCCCCCCTTCAAATTTAGGTATAATTGGTTAGATCAAGTTCTAAATAGCAGAGCACAATACATGAAAATCAGAGAAGCTTAGCATACTTCATCAAACACAGTAGGTTTTTTGTAGTGTTTACAATATGTTACTAAAGTGTGGCCTGCGTATTTGAAATGAAGACAGTCTATTCATTTAAAATAGATTGGAACATCATCGAAAGATGACAAGAGAGTAAATCAAGAAAATTAAATACATCGTCTAATGGGAAATGTATAGTAGGTAATGGAATGCCAGCTGCATAAGATGTTACAGTAGATGAAGTTTCTATTGATGAGTGTATGGTGTATTATTCAGATAAATTCTATATTGTTAGACGTGATTGTTCTAGTCAGCACAGAGAAACCATAATGCTTTCATATGAAACTGTGTACCAAACAGGTTCCAGTTAACAGCTTTGTTCACATCTGAATGTGAACAAACTGTTGCCAGATACAATTAAAATGTTTGATCTGTAGAATAAGGTACAGGTCAATTTCTGTTTTCATTTGGCTCTGATCCTTTTTTTATTAACTTGAGTTCCCTTTACAACAACAGGATTTCACAGATGTCAAGGCAGCAATGTTGCTCTTTTTTTCTTCTATTACAATAAAAGGTGAAGCTTTAAAAGGAGCAAGCTTGTCACACATCGTACCATGTACAATTCTGACATTTTAGATTTATCCAATGTTAGATAGAAAGTCCTATAATTTGTATGTTGCCTTTAGCTTTTTCTTTTCTTTGCATAAGGCAGAATAGAATTTTAATAACAAATAAAGTAACCTAGGTATTCTGTAATTGTTATACCAAAAAACAAACAAACCCACCCCTCCCGAACCTTATGCCTGCAACATATTAACTACTCAGAGCTTACTGATATATTTACCTGCTTTTCAGTAGAGAAAAATAACATATACGTGGATGGTGGACCACAGCATATAAACAGTTTTCTGCCTCAAAGAAGTTGTCATGGAGGAACCTCTGCCATCCAGTTGACTTCAACTTATGGTGACTCAAGGCCTTGCCCAAGTCTTGCAGATTTACAGCTATGGCATCTTTTATTGCATCTATCCACCTGTAATGTGGTTTTGCTCTTTTCCTACTGCCTTCTACCTTATCAAGCATCAGTGTCTTTCTCTAGCAAGTCATGTCTTCTCATGATATATCGTCTCAAATGTGGGGTCTTTTTCCTGTGCTTCAGCTTTTTCTTGTAACTTGATGTATCAGTGTGGTGTAGGGATTTGAGTGCCAGACTGCAACCTGCAGACCAGGGTTCGATTCCTCACTCAACCATGGAAACCTGCTGGGTGACCTAGGATGCATCACACATTTTCAGCCCAGAAAACTCCCTGATAGAGTTGCCTTAAGGTTGCCATAAGTTGCAAACAACTTGAAAGCACACGTCAGAAACAGCCTGATCGTTTTATTATATCCTGCCTTTTCCTCAAGAGTGGGGGGTCCATTCACATTACACAATTTTAACACTATGGTTCCACTTTAACTGCCATAGCTGCATCCTATGAAAGCCTGGGGCTTGTAGTTTGGTGAGGCACCAGACCTCTCTGGATGAACTGCTCCTCCCTTCTCTTCCAATCACAGGATTCCACAGGATGGAAACATGACATTTCAAGTGGGATGAGAACTCTATAATTCTGGAGCATGAATGGGCTCTGAGAGTCAAAATAGGTTCCTCTTTTCTCACTACCCCTTGCCCATTGACTGTTTCTCTCAGTGTCTGTTCTACTTTGGCAACATTTGTGGAACTTCGTCAAAAATTCCTGAATTTGCTTGCTTTCTTACTTTCCCATCTCTCTTTTCCTTTTGTATTGCATCTTCTACTCTGCAAAACAATCTAAGCCAGTGGTTCTCAACCTGTGGGTCCCCAGATGTTTTTGGACTTCAGCTCCCAGAAGCCCTGAGCATTGACCTTAATGGCTGGGGCTTCTGGGAGCTGAAGTCCACAAACATCTGGGGACCCCAGGTTGAGAACCACTGATTAAGCCAAACCAGAACGTGTGAATTCCACACAATAGCATTAAAAAATAGCCTCTTTCTGCGTTGCTGTAGGCTGTGTGAATTTTGAATTCTTTTCCAAAGGAGGCTAGGCTGCCTCCTTGCCTGCAAGCAGAGACTTTTTTACTGTGGTGGGTTTTTGGTAATTGGCTGGCTGCTAAGGAAGAGACTTTAGTGGGCAGGTGCTGTACTTTTTAATTTAATTTTATCCATCGTTTTTAAATCTGTTGGATATAATATGTTTAGTGACATTGTGTGTGTTTTATTTGTTGCTGCTCCGGTGATTAAGTAACTTTTAAGGGTTTTTATCTTTATACAGGAATTCTTACTGTATGTTTAAAGGTTTTGCTGTTGTTAACTTCCCAGAACATGAAAATATTGTAAATACATAATAATAAACCAGAGTTTGACATGGAATATATAGTCAACAAGGGACCATATCTCACTTCTGTTTCTTTGACAAGCATGCTCATGTGAATGTAACAATTATATGTTGCATTTTCAGATGCGCTTGTACTCCTAAGCTAATGGTTTGAACTGTGTGGAGCTTGTCTTTGTGTATAGTGTGAAATCTCTCCTTTGTACTGCTCTGGTGAGGTAATAGAGGCTTGTGATGGCAAAATTGAGAACCTTTGATTCAGAAGAACTAGAAGTGGCAAACGAGGAAAGAGAAGTGTAATATAGACTGAAGTGTAATAGAAATCATTAGCAAAGGCAGGCAGAGGGCTTAAAAGGTCTTATGTGCTTACCGATGATGTGATTCCTCTTGCACTCTATTGTGACTTATAACTTAACGCTGCAGGGAGTAGAAGATAACCAAGAATGAATATTCTATTAGTATGGTGCACTGTCACTTTTCGTGTGTCAGTGTTCCAAACCGTTAGGATAAGAAGAATAAAATACCTGCACCTGTGGTTTCAGTATACACATTCAATGAATATAGGGTAACTTAATAATCTTACTAACAATCCAGAGTGATCAATAAGAGCAGAGAAAATAAAACAGACCTACAAAGTCAACTTTCTTGCCACAGAAATGATCAAGTAAACCTCAACTAACTACTAAATAATTTCAGTGATCTAACAATTGGATTTAAAATCTGCATGCAAAGATTTTGCTGATGTGGACCAAGAGCCCACCTAATCCAGCATCCAATGTCCAGTAGTGACAAACGAGATCCAGAAAGCCAATCAACTCTCATTCCTCTATTTTTCTAGTGTCCTATTCAGACTCCATATATTCATTAGCAATAACAAATTTATTGTAGTAAAATGGTAGCACAAGGCATTTCATCACCACAGCGAGACTCGCCAGGATAGTTAGAATGATTGATGGAACTTAAACTACGTTTATTTGATTAAAGTTTCTGAACATGAAAACTTTTCTAAATTCTTATGAAAGTAAATATGCAACAAACTAGACATTTAAATGTTTATTTTCTGAAGTCACAGTTGGTACATTTCTACTGATGCTGACTCCTCCCAACATTGTTTCCTATTCTAGTGTCATGACTCCAACTCCACAGCCCTGATTATGTGGCACTTGGAATCTGTAAGGGGGAAAATGAAAGAGAAATAAGATCACCTGTGTCTTGCAACTAGAAATAATTTGAAGCCCCTTTCCGTGGCTGCAGAAAGATTTGAAATAAGAACTGGGCTAAATTGGTCGAGCTTCATTGTTCATGTTAAAGTTAAATGCACAGTAAAACAAATGATGAATTGGCAGCTGCAGCCACCTGTTGGAGTGTTTATTTACGTTGACACAAAAGGACTCTAAAGATTAAATAGTGATAGCAATTGCTTTGGGTTGAATCTGATGTTGTCATTCTGTTAGCTCAAAGCATCTGCTTCTGAAAAAGCTGTTTGCATTCTTGCATCAGTGTCAAATCTAATACTTTGATTTTGTTTGTGCAAGCTGTTGTACAAGGGCTTCTACAATTCATTATGATTTCATTATACTAAGTAAGGCGCACACTGGTTGTTCCACTGCTGCAGAGAGTGTGTATTTTGGGGCCTTCCAAAGGTCATTGGACTCAGCTCCCAGCAGCTTTAGCCAACATAGTTAATAGTGAGGAATGCTGAAACATGCAAGCAAAGTGAAACAGCAACAATTCATTCATTTACTTGCCTAGTGTTTAATAACTAAAAGCGTAACCTTCAAAACCAATAACTGATTCCCTCCCCCCAGTCTCTTAGATATACAATCAATTTTATTTCAATACTTTTTAAATTTAACCAAAGATCCTTCCTTAATTGAAAAAGCTAATTTATCAATTTCATCAAAGCATGATTTGGAAAGAAGAGCTCAAGAGGAATATTTTCTTTTAGCCGAAAGTGAAGCGTTTCCTTTAATTCTGACTTGACCAAGAAAAAAAAACACACAAAAGACAACACAAAAAGAAGCAATAAAATTTGGGAGAAGGAGGGAAAGATGAGAACTAGCTAACAGTAACACTAGGCAGTAGTGTGATAATGATAGACACGCTAGAAGAAGTATATCTTGTAGATTATCTTAGAACCAAAATTTGGTGAGTTAGAAGTCATTTATATATGTATTTTGTCCGTTTTTTAGTTTAGCTGTAGTTTAGTTTAATTTAGTATTAGGGTAGAGTTTCTCTGTCTGTTTATTTACAGTTTTGTTTTGTAATCCCCTATATGTAGTTTTATATACATGTTAATAAAAATATTTAAGAAAAAAAAGCATGTTTTGGGAACCAAATTGTATTGAGTTCTGGGGATCCCAATTACAGCTTAGCCAACTACTCACTCTCCCTATAATTGCCTTTTTGTTGTTTCTAGATAACTTGATGCATCAAACCGTCTGATCCCTGTCAGGGTGATCACAACATTTTGAGTTTGCGTCCCAAAGTTTGTAGGCTTGACTAAGAAGTAGACAGAAAACATATTGTGCACTGGTTCACCATAGCACCTTCCCCACTCCTTCTTTCAAACCATAATTCCACACCCCTTTTTCTTCTTTAATTATATCTATTTATTGGAATAGCTGTGGTCCGAGTTCTAGGAGATTGTCACCGTAAATATAGATTTCTTTATTTTCAGGAGACAAGGGAAACTTAAAATACAACCTGAGTTTTATATGTATCCTCAAACTGCTTTCCCACTACAGTATAAGATCTGTCAAATGTACACTGTGTCTCTTTTAAAAAGATTCCTATATTTCCAGTTTTTTTGCGTACGCATGTATACAAGTGTACAGGGGTATAGATGTATATCCATGCACATGCATGAAAGAGGACAGTCAATAATAACTGAAACCAGAATGCAGATTTACTTCAATTTTAAATAGGTTTATTGTTATATATGTAGAAGAGAGCACAGGCAGAGAGACAGAGGTAAAAAGTGAAGGTTTTACAGCTAATGACTTGGTTGATATAAGATTTTTTTTAAAAAAGCGGCTTTGATGCTGTATTTATATTGCAGGACAACCCTAAACACAGTGAGTTCTGAACAGTCAGACTTGTGGCTTTATCAGATCAAAAATTCATCAAGTTCATCCTCTTTCCCACAATGGCCAGATAGATGCATCTGGATAGCCCCACACATGGGACAGAATTTCAGCAGAGAGAAATGTAAGGTCCTACACTTAGGCAGAAAAAATGGTATGCAGAAATATAGGATGGGGGACACGTGGCTGGCTAACAGTACGTGTGAAAGGGATCTAGGAGTCTTAATAGACTACAAGCTGAACATGAGTCAGCAGTGTGATGCGGCAGCCAAGAAAACCAACACAATTCTTGGTTGCATCAATAGGAGTATGGTGTCTAGATCGAGGGAGGTATTGGTACCACTTTATTCTGCTTTGGTTAGACCTCATCTTGAATACTATGTCCAGTTCTGGGCACCCCAATTCAAGAAGGATATGGATAAGCTGGAGCAGGTCCAGAGGAGGGCAACCAAAATGGTGAGGGGCCTGGAAGCCATGCCCTATGAGGACAGACTTAGAGAGCTGGGTATGTTTAGTCTGCAGAAGAGAAGGTTGAGAGGGGACATGATAGCCATGTTTAAATATTTGAAGGGATGTCATGTCGAGGAGGGAGTGGGCTTGTCTTCTCCTGCTCTTGAGACCAGGACAAAGAGCAAAGGATACAAGCTGCAGGAGGGGAGATTCCACTTGAACCTCAGGAAAAATTTCCTGACATTCAGGGCTGTCCGGCAGTGGAATGTGCTGCCACAGAGTGTGATGGAGTCTCCTTCTTTGGAGGTTTTTAAGCGGAGGCTGGATGGCCACTTGTCGGGAGTGCTTTGAGGGTTTTCCTGCATGGCAGGGGGTTGGACTGGATGGCCCTTGTGGTCTCTTCCAACTCTACATTTCTATGATTCTATGATTCTATGACAGGAGGACGTTAGCCCTTTCCCAGTTTCATTCCTCAGCAAGCCCCCACAATCCAATAGTACTGACGTAAACATATCTGGTGCTTAAATTCAGTTGAGGAAGTAACAGTGAAAGTACACACAACCAAGCAAATTCAATTACAATTGGAATTTCCATTGAAATTGTTTGCTTCCTTTGGCCATGTGGTCCGTTATCTAATACAGATTGGCAATCCTGTGAGAACACTGTTTATTTGTACAACTTTGTACAATGCCAAGCATTTGATAGATGATCAACAAATAACAGCTCAGCAACTGACCTTTTGAAGGACAAAGTTTAAAGAGATACCTTCAGATCTGACTGGATACTTGTGAATATGCAGCATATATTTTCACCTGAAGAGTAACATTCTTTCAGAATAGCTGAGTATGTATTTTACTTCTGCCTTAACACAGTTAATATATGTGAAATAAGAAGTGCCAAATTTTCCTTTTAATTCACTCTGTGTACTTAAGGGAGCTGGGAGGCTTGGGACAAGAATCTGACCCTTTTGTGTTGGTTTGCTGAAGTATTTGTCCCTTATGAAAGCCAATACAATCAACAGAGCCAGCACGGATATAGGGTTGTATTACTGTGGCAGGACTGTTTTGTGACCATGTTCTGCAGGCAGACTAGAGGTGACAATATTATTTACTTTTGTTGCTTAGGGCCCAAAGAAAGAATAAATTGCTATTGATTTTTGGAACATTATAGTAAAGTATCTGAATGCCTACAGAATAGTTGGGTGTCAGAACAACTGGAGAGATTGTATAGAGACACTTCTTAAAATGAAAATTTGTTTTCTTGTTAAACTTTCCAAAGCTAGAGTATTGTTTCTACTTCAGATATTCCCACTGTACACGTTAAAAAAAATATCTTAATACTGTGTGTTTGCCATATTCAAATCCAGCTCTGAGTATTTCCTGTGAAATCATGGGGTTGGCACTGGTCGACAGGCAACTTGAAGGCATGTATACACACACAATTTCTTCACGAGAGCCTTTTTCCCATAGATGTAACAGCTGTAAGGAAAACAATTTTGAATAAATGAATGTTGCTATTATTCTGTGTTTACCATTACATTTCCATCAGAGGCTGATTTCTATAGTAGTTGTCCACTTCTAAGGTGGAACAATTATATGTTATTGTTTTTCCTGTTTGGAGAAAAAGAATCCTGCTCCTTTCTTATTTTGCCATTTTCTATAAAAATCTCATTTTCCATATATGCTTTACCTCTCTCCCTCCTTTTTTTTTTTAAAATGCGTTTGGTTTTATTTATTTTATAGCAATCCTATCTTGCAATGATACCTGCTGGGAGAGGTATAAATGAAAGACCAACAGTTACTCACGGCTGCTTCCTAACAGGTCTTTTTCTTATGCATTCTGTTTAGCAGCCTGGGATGAGTCACGTTTCTGAGCTTCCCTTCAGGCCATCTGCCATCACCCCTTTCTGAAGAAGCCAAATCCTGCACCAAGCCTACTGAAAGTCACAGACTTACTGGAATGCCATTATAAATTTGAATACTTTAGATGTCATTTAAGCTCACTGTTTCAGTGAAGTTGAGATCCTGTTGAGAGAACACTTTTTGTAGATTCTCGATCGGCCTCCAAGTTAAGTTATAAAATTCTTCAGTACAATCAAGGCACTTGGGCATTCTTGGGCAACAGACAGAGAATAACAGAATCAAACAGCTGGAAGGGACCACAAGGGTCATTTAGTCCAGCCTACTGCCATGCAGGAATACTCAGTAAAAGCACTCCTGAGAGATGACTATCCAACCTTTGTTTGAAAACCTCCAAAGATGGAGAGTCCACCAACCTTTCAGTCAGTCATTTCCACTGTCAGACAGTTCTTACAGTCTTTTTAATGTTTAGGTGGAATCTCTTTTCTTGTCATTTGCATCAATTGGTTCATGTTCTAGTCTCTGGAGCAGCAGAAAACAAACTTACTTCATCTGCAACATGACGTCCTTCAGATATGATAGCATGTCACCTCTCACTCTTCTCCTACTGAGCTCTCTTAAGTCATTACTCATAGGGCTTGGTTTCCAGACCTATTGCCTTGGTCACCCTTCTGTGGACGTGTTCCAGCTTGTTAATATTCTTCTTGAGTTGTGGTGCCCAGAACTGGATACAATATTCCAGGTGAGATCTGACCAAAGTGGAATAGATTGGCTCTACTACTTCCCTCCATCTGGACAGTATGCTCCTGTTGATGCACCTAGAATTTTGTTGTTGTTAATTGTTGTCAAGTCAACCTCAACTTATTGCCAATTACATTGAGTTTTTTTGGCTCAGGTTTTTACTTGTGGTCTACTAAGACCCCTAGATCTTTTTCACATGTGTTGCATTCACACCAGGTGTTACTCGTCCTATATTTGCGCATTTCGTTTTTTCCTGCTGAGATAAAGAACTTACAGTTATTGCTGTTGAAATTAATTTTGTTAATGATGGCACAGCTCTCCAGTCTGTGAAGGTCATTTGGCATTCTGATCCTTAACTCTGGGGTATTAGCTACTCCTCCTATTTTGGTGTCATCTACAAATCTGATAAGTATGCCTTATGTTTCATCATCCAAGCCTTTTACAAAGATGTTAAACAGCACTGGTCCATGAAGCACTCCACTTATCATTTCTTTCCAATATGAAGAGGATCTGTTGGTGACCACTCTTTGGGTTTGGTCCATCAAACAATCTAAAATCCACCTAGCAGTAGCACCATCAAACTCATGAGTCATCAGATTCTCTGCAAGAATATCAGGCAAGAATATTAGAATATTAGAATTAGAATATCAGGCAAGAATTTCTCTATTACAGCAATCAACTAGCCAAAGAGTGCTGTGGTATCTTGTACAGCAGGAATTAGCTAAGGGTGACACACAGCTCACACATGTACCCCCAAGGCCATTTTTGTAGCCCACTGACTCCTCTGGAGTTTTTTCATTTCTAGGTGCTTTCCAGAGCAGCATTTTTGTGTTTTACAAGCTTGGCAAGCCACCCTGCTCCAGCCCCCAATTTTTAAGAACTTGAAACTGAGAGTAGATTGGAAGCCCCTTCCTGTTTTGGTAATTAGAGGGGATTGGGAGGTTTTGTGAAGTCCATGAGGGTTCTGGATGCCAGAAATAAAGAGATTTATTTAGCTGTACTTTTCATGGACATCATTCATGAAAATATTGTCTGTAGCTGGCACATGTACAGATGCATATACACAAGGAAAGTAAAGACAGTGGGGTTGGAAGGCTGTGATTATGCATGTAGTTTTAGTTCTATGAAAAGCATACATATATGCAAGGTTAGTACAATAAGCACATTCACAATAACACATTTTAGCAATGCATAATCTTTTATCTTTGCCATATTGAATTGAGAGCACATGTTGGAAACACAGGACTTCCTGAGCTCAGTTCAACCTTAAATGAATACAGTAGGCCATTGGTGTTTGCTAGGGTTTGGTTCCTGGACCCCCATGGATACCAAATTCATGGGTTCTGAAGTCATATTATGTACAGTGGTTTAATAAATGGTGTCTCTTATATTTGACTCCAGAAATCTTATCTGTTTTTAAATTTTCTGAACTGACTTTCTGCATGTGTTACTCGTGGCAGGTTACAAATTATTGCAATATATAAACACCTAGGGCCTTTCCACACTGTACTGTTATAGTGCTATTATTCCACTTTCAACATCCTGTGGAATTCTGGGGTTCATAGTGTATCGAGGCCAAGGAGCTGTCTGGCTGAGAA
The DNA here is from genome assembly GCA_948472985.1 of Iguana delicatissima. Taxonomy (NCBI): domain Eukaryota; kingdom Metazoa; phylum Chordata; class Lepidosauria; order Squamata; family Iguanidae; genus Iguana; species Iguana delicatissima. Next base: position 1,491,261 of record CAOKZL010000289.1, on the reverse strand, counting down.
TTCTAAATGCCTCTCCCTAAACTGCAAACCCCAGGATTCCACAGGATGTTGAAAGTAGAATATTAGCACTATAACAGTGTAGCGTGGAAAGACCCCTAGAAATGCTGTAAAACCTTGTTTTAAAGAAGCCTACAAATCCTAAAGGTGTAATCCTGTATTCATGTATCTGAAGTTAAGTGTCACTGATTTAAACAGTGCTTACCTCTGAATAAGCAAGTAGAGGATAGCACTATAAATCAATTAAGAAAAGAAAAATATTATCTGATGAATGTTCACTCTGAGATCGAATCTTCACACTGACACAATTAGCTGCCATTGCACCATCCCTGAGTCAGGTGAAGGCTGTTATTGCACTATCCCTGACTTAAATAAAGTGAAGCTTTTAAGTAATGACTTCTAATTTGAAGTAACATCAGGTTACACCAAAGAAAACTTTCGAGTTACTGTGGAAAGACGTCACAAAGGGTTCCACTTCTTTGAAATTGTCATGGTTACTTCCATCAGTGGCTCTGTCTATTTAAATCAGGAATTATAAAATGAACCCTTTTGCATCAGCAACCCTTTTGGGAAACAGAGTCCCATTGGTCCAATCAGTTAGTCAAGGAATTTGAAGCACTGCTCATCAGGATCTCTATCTGAGAATGCCATCTTTCTGTGAGGCTTTTAAGCCTCCTGCTCTTCTCCAGCATGCATTACCAGTGTTCTTTTCTCCCTCAGGAAAATGATATTCTGACCCACCACATTTATCTTTGCAGACAAGGTTTTAGGGAAGCCCTAGCAGCCAGAATAATTTGATCTGTGAGCAACTCCCAGTAACTTTTTAGACCAAAAGTACATTGTTCTACAGTGAAATTTTATTAATTATGCAAGATTCTATTTTTTAAAAAATCTATAGGTTGAAGTATGTCCCATGGCTGGAGAAACAATCCTTTCTATGTTGAGAAAGTGGCGGGGGGGGGGGCAATACCCATTGCAGAATGTTGTTCTTCCTATGTAAATGTTCCTTCATGGTAACCCCAGTTTTTATGTGTGTATATTTTTGAATGTGCCTTTGAGACAGGAAGAAGAAAGCACATGAATAAAAGGGAGCTGGAAAACCAATGAGATGGAACAATGATTGTCACATAGGCATCCCATTGCATACTGACTCCTAATGATTTTAGTCACTAATCCAGATCCAGATTTTTGTATGGATAAAAAGGAGGTGGTGATTCGCGCTGGATTCTGTGCGTCAAGGAGAGTGTAGGTGGATGTTGGGCTGAATACCTTCTGACCTTCAAATCGTGCTCCTCTTCTTGATTTGTTCTATTGCTATTATTACTATCAGATTTCACCTGAACATTAGGATGGACTTTCTGGTAGCATGTGCAGTTCAACTGTGGAATATGCTGCCTCAGAGTGTGGTGGAGTCTCCTTCTTTGGAGGTTTTTAAACTGGATGGCCATCTGTTGGGAGAGCTTTGACTTTGTATACCTGAATGATGGGGAATTGGACTTGATGGCCCCTGTGTCATCTTCTAGCCCTATGATTTTATGAATTCATTGATTAGTTTGCTTGCTTTGTTTAGGCATATTAAAAGGAATAAGATTGCTATCAGAATTTCCTCTGATCTGTGGTGGAGGCTTATCATCGTCTGATTGCAAGGGACCAGGTTCTTTAAAACACAGTTGTTGGACTCAAATGCGTTAATGTGGCTGGTTGGTAATTTTTATGATTTAAAAGTAAAATAACTTTGAAAAATGTGATTTAATTGAAATCCCATTTAAAGGGTAAAATTATGTTATTGATTATAATCAACATGTCCCAGATGCTGATGGATTAATCCATTCTTGTATTCGTTGTGTTATAAATCTTTAGGTGGTAGTGGAAGAATGTGAGTGAGAGAAATCTTTTTAAATTATCATGGCACATTACTTTTTATGTGTAACTTCTTTCATTCTCCCTATTGTATCTGAATGGAAATAGCTTTTAAGAGCCCCAATAGAAGAATAGCACACAGTGAAATGTACATTATAAATCAAGTAAAATCCAACTGTTTAATGTCAATAACAAGTATGTTTAAAAACATAATGGCAAAGTGTTTTGTGGTTTGTTGAAAAATGACTTTGGTAGGGTTTTTTTTTTTTTAAAAAACAGTGCTTTTAGTAAATAAGGTATTTATGTAAGTGAAGAATTTAGTTAATTTTTGTGAGGTAGTTTTCCCCAGTTGCGCCTCTAATACATAAATTGCTTTTATGCGGGCAATATTATATAACATCTATTGCATAATTAGAATAAGTGCCTATAACAATATCTTACCAATAGTCCATATATTTTCAATTTTTTGTGTGTGAAAGATTCCATTTTTGTAACACACTGAACTCTTACTACGAACCTTGATGTTCTACCAACTGCTGTGCTGTCAAATAGCTTTTGTGAATTTTGGTGGTCTGCTTGTACCCATAATCCTATGCCAGTATGACTATATTTTGTGTTTTGATAGTAAAATCAGTGTGTGTTAATTTTCTTTCAGAAAACAGGTCTTCCAAAATTAAATATATGTAATAGAAATAGGAACCCAAAACCTAGAATGCTACTCATCAGTTTACTACGTAGGAAGTTGCCTTATACCAAGATACACCCTTAGTCAATTTGTCATAATACTGTCAACTTCGCTTGGCAGGACCTCTCCAAGGAGTTTTCCCTAGTCTTCTGTGGAGGTTTTTTGTGTAACCAGGTGGTTTTCCATCCAGATATTAGCAAGGTTTGTCCCTTAATTTCCAAAATCATGTGATATTGCTGTGTTCACAGAAATGTGATGCTTTGGGGCCACAATTAAAAGTTTCATATATTTTCACACTGATCTAAAAGATGTTATATTAAAGCAAGTCCTACTTGGGATTTACTTCTGTGCAGTGTATTTTAGTTTAGAGCAATGTGTCTTGCCACCTTCTTTCAGTTCAAAGTATGTTCATATACTTCTCTGTGTCTATCTCATTGAGCAAAAGGGGTTCTCAAAGAGAGCACACAACTGGGGCTTTGTCTATATTTTTTTGTGGGATAGAAAATAGAGTGGGATCTGGAAAAGCAAGTTCACAAACTAGAGCATGAGTAGTTTTGTTTATTGTACTTGAAGTCTCTCTGTTCTTTTGCTGGGCTGGGATTAACCTATGTGTGTTTTCCTGAGGATCTTGAATACAATATGGATTTAGTTGATTCGTCTAATTTTTCCCCCCAGCAAGATGCAGTTGGTCTCTGTCTTGGGCAACTTTGAAAATTCATTTGTTTGTCTTGGTCACAACTTATAATGTTTGTTCTTGTTGTTTATGGATCCTCTATGCATGTGATGTATTTTGGAACACATACTTAGATCCTTTCTGTATGTGATGTCTATGTCCTGTTAACTTTGTATCCTTTATTATGTGATGGTTGTGTGTCTTAGAAGCATTTCAAATATCATGGTTGGAGTAGGTCTGTTCTCCCACTCTGTAGTCCCATTTAGTGTCTATTGTTTACCAAGTCTGAAAAAGCAATCAGGATCTGTAGAAGAATGCCATGCTGAGCCAACATATCCTTACTAGTAGTTTTGCAGTCTTCAGGACTAGAAACATACTTTAACAACACAAGACTACTGAAATGAGAAATTCTGCATCTAGTTTTAAACAAGGTGCTTGTACTGTGCAACCAGAGGAATGTCACAGCTGTGGGAACAACCCAGTTTTCCTTCCCAAAGAAAAGCATCTGAAGGAATAAGGCAGAAAGAAATGTACTTTTCACGGTGTAACCACCTCCCTCAAAAACCAAACAAAAAGAATCCTTTGCCAAATGGAAGAGACAAAACCTGCAGGGTGCACATTCTTGAAATTGGCGTAAAACAAATATCTGGTAGGAGGAAAAGGAAGAATCTGCAGTGCACTTTCAAATGGTAACTAGGGAATTCAATTTTAAGTTATCTAATGCTCTGAGACGATTTACTGTACACTAAAAGAATTTATTTCTGTAAGATTTTCTGTAATTCAGAAACTAATGAAGTTTTTTGCTTCCTCTGGGAAGGTGAATATATTGGAATGTCCTCCAAAACATAGCCTGCGTCTTTCTGAATAAAACTATGTCTCAGTGGATGAATTTTAATTATTTGCTTCTTTCATTGTTAGCATATTGTGTTTCCCCTGATTTTAACAGAGACCAGAAATTAAAGGTGCCAGCTTCTTTCTGCATAACAGTGTGAGAACTAGAAGCCTATATAGTACTGTAAGTTGTTGTAGTTCCATTGTGCCAATGCTAAACTAAGTTCAGACATTGTCCGTAACCTTTGAAGTGTTCTTTATACTTCAGATGTGTACAGTAGACTCCATTTCCTAACCCTGCACTTGTGTGTGTATGAAAACTATAAATAGAACACAGGTGGCCACTCTTCTGTTAGTCTTTTTGCAAAATTAGTCATATGTATACTTCTGACATTGAGTCCTTTTTTTGGCTTTGGGCTCTTGCAACAGTCTATGGCAAGAATGCAGAAGTAGATTCTAACATAGTCCAGCAAGTGCTGCTCAAAGGTGTTCCAGGTGGTTGTGATCAGCTGTTTGGGAACAAATAGCAGCATAAATGATAGTCGGTTGGTTAAATGTCTGGCAAGAGAGAGTCTGAAGGGATTTGAGAAAGGCTAGGAAAGCTGGGAAAGGGAAGAGAAGGGGCAAAGCCTTGGAGCTAAAAATAAACAGTGCCCCTCCACTTTCTTAGGATTCAGGGCTCAGAACCCTCGTGAAAGTGGAAAAATCGTGAATAATTCCCTCCCTACAGTCCCCTTCCCATTCCATTCTGATGGTCTCCCCTCCAGTACCCTTGCCTTTTGCATGCCAGGGCTAGGCACAAGGAAATGGGAGAGAAGAGTCCGGAGGGGAGAAGAAAGGCATGCGTGTGCCCCTTACATTCCCTTCCTTTTGCTCTGGATACTTGCCTTCCCTCTCCATGCCTGAAAAAAATCAAGGGAATGGGAGGGGGGAGTGGAGGGGAGGCTCGTGCCTGCCTTGTGAATAATCAAATCTGTGAAGGTCAAACCTGTGAATGTGGAGGGAGGACTGTATTGCTGCTGAGTAAAACAGAGGCTGGTCATTAATGTATCCAAGAACTAGCATAAATGTACAATATCTTTTCCATGTAATGTGACCCAACTGTCCCTACAAAAATATTTATACATGACATTCATTGTATGATGGATCAGTCCACAAATCCAGCTCTAGAGATTGAATAGTGACTGATAAACAAACTACAGAGTTTTAAAAAATATGTTTTTATTATTAACAAATCATCATTGAGACAACTTAGCTGCTAGGATTGTTTTAGCAGTGATGTATTTAAGTCTTTTACTTCAAGTCTCAAGTCTCTACCGTCAAGTCTAAAGTCAAGTCTCAAGGCCCTGCCAGATGCTTTCAGGTCAAGTCTCAAGTCTGGGAGCCAGTTTCTGAAGTGGAGAACATGATCCTTCTGACTTCTGTTTACTGAAGCTTCAAAAGTTTTAGAAGTAAGGATCTTTCCTTGCACTCTGGGGACAAGTCTTTCCTTCTGCTGTTAGGAAGTTTCAGAAGGCTCCTCTGATATGCAGCAGGGACAGACTGCTAATCCCTTCTCAAGCCAGTTGCCTATTACGTTTGCGGTTACCCTCTGAGAAATGGCCCAAGGAAGGGCTTGAGGCAGATTGTCATGTGACCAGTAGGCAAAAAGAGATGGAAACATTGTTCAAAGTTGTAAGGCTTCTGGATGAGAGTGTTATGTTACTGAACAAAGGGCAGCAAGTCAGTCAGTAAAAATGTCATAAGTCAAATTGAGTCACTGTGTCATTTATTGCCAAGTTGAGTCCAAATTGTCGCTGAAGTGAAGTCCAAGTCGAGTCTGAATCAATTGGCTCAAGTCTACATCACTGTGTTTGAGTAACCTGTTCTTATCTATGAAATTGAATGTAAGGAGTGTGCTGCCCAAAGTGAGTCTCTAGATGAAATTCGCGCCTTATCTACATATTCAGTCTAAATATCATAAGCAAATATGATGATGAAGAGAGACAGAAAGTAAGTGGAGAGGGGGAAGCCCCACCTTTATTTGAAAATAATTTGTTGTATGTTTTCGAGTTGTTTCTAACTTATGACAACACAAAATCAAACCTATCATAGGGTTTTCTTGGTAGAATTTGTTCAGAGGGGTTTTGCTTTTGCTTTCTTCTGAGGCTGAGAGAGTGTGGCTTGCCTAAATTCACCTAGTGGGTTTTTAAGGCTGAATGGGGATTTGAACTCTGGTCCAGAGTTGTAGTGTTTCCACGAAAAGACAATACATTTGAAAAAGCAGAACAAGCTCAAAACTCATTGAGCAAATTAAAAATAAAGTAGTTTTCTACAACTCCTTTTGGATAAAATTGTCTTGTTTCTTTCAGGGCTCCCCACACAGCAAAAATCAAATGAAAGATTTGGATATCTATGCCTCCTCATTAAAATAAAAAATAATTTCATTGCTATCAGACTTCTGTGTCACAGATTATTTCTCAAGAAAGAATGTAGTATCAAAAGTAATGTGTTAATGTTAAATATTCAAGAATGGTAGAAAATGTTTTATTTCAGGTTTCCATCCAGCCTTCATGTTTCTGATTAAGTAACATTACTTAAGTCACTTGGTTGACTCATCAATTCTTAAGTTACAGGAGGCGGCCAGGTTTTTTTAAAAAAAAATCTGTGATTTATATAACTTACTTCAAATGTCATATTATTGTGGAGATGGTTATTTAAAATTGAGATGCCTAGTAGAATCACTGTAGACTGCATGGAAAACCAGCTCATGAGATGGTGTCTTGTACCCTGTAATTGTACTTCAAATTGGTGATGGGCTAAATTTGAGCCTCTGGTTATTGCTGGACGGTAGTTCACAGAATTCATCATCATTGGCTGTGTTGGCCAGGACTGACGGGAGCTGCAGTCCAATAGCGCTTGCCAGGTCCCACTTTGCCTCTCTCCTGCATTTCAAAAGAATAACAGAAATGATACCTGAACAATACAAGGATGAGAAAGGAAGCAAACATCAATCTGGTACTGAATGGAAAATTTATTGCAAATAAGAATTGGGTCTTTATATCTGGGTGCTCTTTAAAGAAAAATTTCAAGGCCACTTAATGAATAAAGATATACATTAAAAGCTTAAAGTGGGGCTGAGACAAACACATATGTGAAACCTGCCATACAGTAGGAAGCTATGATTGATGACCACATTTTCCTTTTGACTCACAGCCACCCATGTTGTATGTAAACTGATCTTATGAATTCCATTTCCTCAAAGGGGAGTCTGTCTTGGAGAAGTATTATCTATAAAGAAGATATATGGACAACAATATTGTAATATTAACTTTTAAAAAAATCAGTTCAGTTTACTGTCCAGCTCTAAGATGAGATTTACCTCCCCCCCCATAGTTTATTGGAATGCTACTCATTTTTTCTTCACTTCAGCAGCCCTGCCATTTTATCAGCAGTGCCTACTGAATTCTTTAAAAGTCTCTTCGCTGACTCAGAGCAGGTAAGCAAAGAATATGACATCAAGTGTGTTACATAGTCTGCTATTCTCAAAAATACATCTCTTCCAAAACCTGATAAAACATCAATATGATAAAAACGAGAAGATTCACAAGTTGTCACTTGGGGTCTTTACTGACAGAGTCTGAGATTGTGCTACAAGAAGAGGTGTTGTGGCAAAGCTTAACATTAGTCTTTTTTACTAACACAACATTAATGACTTTCAGTCATTATTGACTTGGGCTTTGTTTGTAGTGGCTGACCTACAGGTGAAAGGCTCCACATCTCATTTCCAGTCTCTTGAGAGATCTACTCCTCTACAATTTAATTTGATGGAATGCAATTATTGGCCAATTGATTTTCATTGATTGTGCTTTGGGCCATAAACATGATAATGTTGCTGTAGTTGCCAGCTGCTTATTCCTCAGGGATATTTCTTAAGCAGAATCCTGAGCAGCCAAACAGCCATTTGTATACATGCCTTGGTCCTGGAAAAGTGCTGTCTGTAGAATTATGTAAGGGTTTAATATTCAAGTGAACATGCAAGGTAGAAAAGGAGGGAAGGCACAAACCCAGAGGAAAAGGGGAAGAGACATCTCAGAATTGCAGAGATGCTATTTATTTGTCCCAACTTGTAGCAACAAAAGTCTTGTATGAAATTTATAACAATACAGCAAATATGGCACCACTTAAACAGGGAGTCTTATATCATCATCATCATCATCCCTCCACGTTTTTCCCAGTTCAGAACTCAAGGCAATTTACAAGAATGTAAAACAAATGCAACTAAAAATTTTCATCATACAAAAGTAAAAATATAACCAAACTACTGTTACTATATGCCCTACACCTCCTATCCTGTGGGATGTGCTGTTTTCATAACTGGACATATTTATAGCTGAAAAACATAATCAGGAGCCCACTATCTGGAAAAGCGTATTACCAGGTCAAGCTGACCTAAGACATGGTTAGTTCATAAGTTCAGAGAGGATGTCGCAGAGGATGTGAAACTAATGGGCTTATGCTAATCCTTTCAACACTCTAGGCTCTTTGCATTTCTGAATACAATGAGAAACAAACTGTCCAGATTGGTGAGCGATCAGAGACCATTGCTTGATCGTGCCCTACAGAGATCTTCTCTATACCCCATACCTACCCAAACAGGTATGCCATGACTCTGTCAGTGTTTTGTCACTCTGGAGTTAAGGCAATTATCCCATTCCAGACTCCTTTTTCAGTTCCGTGGAAAAGTCATTCCAACTTCGTCTATGCACCCCTTTCAGAGTATGAAACAGGATATATAAGCCCTAGCTTCAATTCCAGATACTTGTAGTACGTTGGGCATATTGCACTGCACATGGTACCCCAAACGGCTGTTCTTCCATGCTATCCTCAGACATTGTCTGAGCCAGTCTGCTATGACCCTTTCCTCATGACTGGTAACTATCACCCTTACCACCCAATCTCTTGGTATCAAACCTTTCATGGCTCACTTTCCAATAGCCTTGTTTGGTTCCTGAGAGTGTTGGATTTCTTGTACGTTTGCCAATACAAATGAAATACTTTGCTTAATTTTAAACTGGACTCCTCTCTACAGTTACTAGTGGTATACACAGGTAAATAGATCCTGCTGTTACCCTCTTCTTACAGGTCTCCTTTGAGCTATAATTCTCCTAAATTCTAAGGAGACGCTGGCATTGTGGGTAAACCCCAACACCCCTGCCTCTTAGTAGTGTTACCCTAATCATATTAAAACAGTTTTAAAGCAACAATTAAAAAGAAAACACCAGCGAGAAAACACAACACATTATCTAAGGCCCTTTTTTCTTCACCAGTGGGATGCCTCAAATCCATGGGGCTCATGGGAGGAGGGGAAGGGGTTGGAATAAAAGTGGATTTATGTTCTTTAACAGCAAAGACAAAGCTGTCAGCCACATTTTTTGTGGTCTTCCATCCTTCCTGACCCTCTTCCTACTGGCTAAGATGCAGAAAGTCATGTAAGGAGAAAGGCATGGCTTTTTTGCATGTACCCCAGGCAGAAATGGGGAGAAAGAGACTATCATTTTTCCAGGAGGAGGACATGAATTTTGGGGGCTTTGCAACCTAATAAAATCAAGAATGTTCTGGTGCCTCTGTTTAGAGTTCTGATATGGGAAACCAGGTATGGCTCTGTGCTGGAGTATGAAGTATTATGCTATACTTCCAACAATTTTCAACTTGTACATTTGTAAAGGATTATCTTTCAGTGAAACTAAACCTAGAACTAAAGCCACCTTAAAAGAGCAATGCAAAGTTTTCTTCTTCCTACAGCCTCTAGAACTAGTTTGGGAATGTGTAGGACAGCCTTCTCCAACCTGGTGTCCTCCAGATGTTTTTGACTATGACTCCCATTATTGTTCAGGTTGTCTGGTGCAGTCTGTTTTTCAAAATATATTAATATAGCTCCAAGCTTAGGGTTTAGTTTTCGGGGGCTAAAAATAATGTTTGTTTGGGTGCAGCTTTATTTGGAGATACTCATGTTAAGTTTTACAGGCTACTTCTGCCTGAATAATTTTACTGAAGGTTTTTTTTTCTTAGATTGAACACAAGAAGTAGCATCCAATTTATTCTTCTATTCATGGAAAGATCTTTTATCCAATAGAGGCTTCTGTGAATTGAAAGGAAAGTGACTTTTGATGATTTCACCTCTCCTCTGAAACTATCTATACCTCTCTAGTGCTTCAGAGGATGGAGGACCCTCTCAAACAGTGGAATAGAATAGAAGGAGGAATTTAAAAAATCACCTTCCTCCCACTCAATTCACATTAAAATAGTATTCTATGACCATTAGACAACAACCCAAGGCTTCTGTATTGATACTGGTAGCTGATATGAGGTCTTGTAAAATTACATTTGTTTCTGTTTTGCCTCTCCTGCTTTTTTCTTTGGCTCCACTACCATGAGATTTGGCAAAAACTGAATGCATCTCATCAGTTCATTTTTTGAGTGAATGCTGGATGCAAATTTTGCCCAAGTGTTTGGCTACAACTGTGGATTTCCCACAAACATTTTTATAAGAATTTGGCAAGTTGTCGATGTGTTCCCAAACACAAACTTAACACTTCCTTTTTTTAGGTGGTGTATTGCTATTCCACTTCAGGAAAATATATATAGTTCTATTTTGATTTTGCATACTCGGTTTGGAACAGATGGGAGTAAGAAAATTTTGATTTAAAAGAATTAAATGGTTTTGTTTGTATATGTAAAAAGACAAGACTTAATGTTTGGGGATTGTGCATGAGTATTTCAATGGATATACAAATTGGTGTGAGAGATTTCCCTAAATTCGGCTTCTCACTATTCATTTCAAAGATTGCTAATTTGGACATGTTTACAAGTAATTAATCTGCATTTATTTGCATGGCATAGAAAGTAACACCACCTGAATTCAGGGAGGGCATGATGCCATTCAGTTTGTGGAATGTCTGAGTTGGGGGTGGATTTCGCCAGTTTCACTCTAATTCCCTTAATTACTTGCAGAGGGTTTACACCCCTTCTTGAATAGCATGGGGGATGCACAGGAAATTATAACTGGCATTATAATTTGCATAATTGACATAAATCATCCCACCTCTAGTATTAGCAGAAGTGTCCACTGGACCAAAAAACATTCTATGAGAGAAATGACATCATTAGGGTCCAACACTGTGTGTGTGTGTGTGTGTGTGTGTGTGTGTGTGTGTGTAGATTTTAAAAGTTAAAGGATAAAGAATTTGAAACAAGTAGGAAACTGACAAGAGACAGCACAGAAAGACTGTTTTTTCTTAAGTTGTTTCTAAAAGCAATCAGAATGGAGGAAACAAATTGAGACTTAATCCAGATAGGGCAGGGATCTAGTGGGTAGGGAAATGGACCTGTCTCAAGAAAGTAATGCATCTGTTCTTAGGTGGAATTGGACTCCTCTTGAAGGACCAGCTGCACAATTGGGGATCACTTCTGGATTCCATGCCAACTGGAGAAGCTCAGATTGTGGTAGTGCTCAGGGGGACTCTTTACCACTTAAGGATCTTATGCAGTTTTATTTGGAGAGGGAAGATCTTGCTTTGACTGTTAATGCTCTAGGATGTAGGGCTGCTTTCAAAGATTATTCAGAAATGTCATTTGGTATAGATATGGCCACACTGGTGTAGTGGGGAGCTGAACAGCCTGCTTATGTGACACTGCACTAGTTGTCGTTGTATTTCCAAGCCCAATCTAAAGTGCCAGGCTAGGATTGTTGTGTTTTTTAATCCTTAAATGGTTTGGGCCCAAATTATATGAAGGACTTATTAGTAGAGGCCCTTTGCATGTGCCTCTTGCCAAAAGCATTTAGCCTGGTGAGTACAAGGAGGAAGATCTTTATACTCACCATCAGTCCTTACTGATGGGCCTTTCTCAGGAATCTCTTCCATCTGGGGATTTCCATTAGGGAATTTCTATTTGGGGCTCTTCAGGAAGGCTCTGAAGACATCTGTTTTTGGTAGCCTTTCCATGGCCCTATTTATTGAATCTTGTTCTTGATTGTACAACATTTTAATCTGTATAATCTCTATAGTTAGATTTAAATGCAAATAATTGTGTATTGCTATTTATTTTCTTCACTGCCTTGGAAGGCTTTAATCTGGAAGTGACTTTAACAGTTATTGTAAATAAAAAATCCTTTAGTTAGTCCTGACTAAAGTTTGCTCTTGCTGTATGCCTTGAAGTTGTTTCCAACTTATGATAACCCTAAGTTGAACCTTTCAATGGGTTTTCTTGGCAAGATTTGCTCGGAGGGGGTTTGTCTTTGCTTCCTCTGAGGCTGAGAGTACTGGACCTGCCTAAGGTAACATAGTGGGTTTCTTTGGCCAAGTGGGGATCCAAAATATGGTCTCCAGAGTGGTAGTCAAGTGGTCAGACTACTACACTATGCTGCCTCTTAATACACATAGTGCCCACTAAAATAATGCCACACAACTGTTACTGGCTCATTTACAGGAATAATTATATCCTGTTAATAGCTTAGAAACTGAATAATACAGTTTTTGTCTGTAGTAGGACCATGTAAATAACTTCCGCATATTTCAGTTGCTCAATAGATTCTGTTTTGAGGGTTTAGCTAAAAATGTAATAATTCATTCTACCAGAAAGGAGTGAGTTTTTCAGGATAGGCATTGTAGTTGCAAGTTAGCAGTATGTATTGGTTACAAAGAAAAGGGGAGAATCGAAATCCTTCCCAGCAACATAGATCTTTATTGTGTTTGTTGTTTTCATATAGGAGGTGTTTGCTACAACTTGTGGTATCGCAATAGTGCTTGATTATTCTATCCTATTAACATTTGAAAGCTTCAAATCTAAACACACTTACCAGCATCTCCAAATGTAATGGAACATTCTTTGAAGTAAAGATATAGAAGCACGAAGAGCCTGCTATTCTATTCTGGATTTTTTTTTTTAAAAAATGTACAATTTAAGATGTTTTTCATCTGAAGAGAGGGGCAGTGTGAAGCTTGATTCATGGACAGTTCTGCTTGGAAGTATGATGTAGCCCAATTAACTCCATCTTCTGCTAATAGCTTTTAGGGTTTCTGAAGTTTTGGAGTAACAGTGTACATGTATGGTCATTGGCTTGACCAGAGAAATCTATAAATCAATGAGTAAAAAATTAAAAGGTTTTCCCCTAATTCTACAATATAACATAATACTTTGTTGGGTTGGTTCTTTTTTCTAGAAGAGATTCAGTTTCCAAGCCTGGTCTTCCTTTATTGACAGTCTTGGCAATGAGAATGAAGGAGGTAATTGAGGCAGCAGCTGCTGTGGTGAGGTTAACTGTCCACTAGGAGCTGAGATCCCTCATTGATGTTGATACGCAAGCAATACTGTCACACTATTCTTAAGAATCAAATTGATGACCAAGTCCCTGGGGAAACTTGGCACTAACAGTATTTGACACAGTGACCTATTAAGGGTTTGCTCTGGGCACTTTTCTATTCCTTTAAAGATATTTAGCTCCATGTAGCATGGGACAGGTTGTTAAGTACAATTATGGAGTTGAAATGGAATCTACTCTTACTGACAAAGTTACTATTCCTAAAGGCTGACAAAACACTTAGGCTCTGTCATCATAACCTTAGCAGTGGAGGATGTTCTTCAGCGAAATGATAGTTGACTGTTTCTATGCAGCGTGAAGGGGAATGTCATAGCATTGCAGTCCATCATGACTGTAGCCCTTCCTAGGCAGCAAAGACCATTTTTTGTTCAAATTTCTACTCACCTGTTTGCTCCAAATTGTGGCAGCAAGGAGGAAAGTTTGGATCTCAGTAGTACTTCAGAAGCAAAAAGGTTAGAAATTCCTCAAAGGTGAATACTTGTTGGGCAGCAACATTGTGCAGAACTTTTGTGTGTAACACAGAATTGGGCTAGATGTGGATGGATCTGTGACTGTTGACAATTTCTGAAGCTATTTCAGCCACCAAAGAGCTAAATCAATGGGACTATGTATGTGTCATATGGAAATGATTTGACAGAATGGAAATGGAACTGATAACGTAGCTGATGTTTTACCCATTTTATTAGAAAGTTGTTAAGTTGGTGCATGTTGCTGTATACAGAGTTTCAGCTACATATAGTTTCAGCAAGCTATTTATAATAAAGTCATTTATGTGTTCATCCCCAAACAGTTAAACTATATTTTTGGAACTTTAGATAGGCACCTTTAATGTTTAAATATCTCCAGTGACACGTCTCAATTCCAGATCATCCTTTCATGTCTATGTATCACTGTTTGACGTGTTTCAGTGGGGAACTGATACAAGTACAGTATGTGAGTAGTGTACTGTCGTATTAAACATGCGGGTAATCTTAACCGCAACTAAAGAAAACATTAGAAGAGGTATTTAAACATGGAAAGGACACCAAAATTTCTGCAAAGAATGAGACAATGTTGTTCCTTTTTAGAGAATTTGATTGTTTTTATAATCTTTTATGGTTTTACTTATTTATGGTTGAGATTATAATGATGGCTGAATCAATGATGAAGTACAGTATGAACAATTCTATTATGTCTACTTAAGGCTAGAGATAGATTCCAGAAGACTATAGTCAGTTCTCTCAGTTACTGCATCTTGCCTACACACTGGAGCTCAGTATTAAGTAATCAAAATCATGCCCAAATTAATATTTTCAGTGTTGCATAGCCAGAATCCGGCCAAACAGATAAAATGCCTTCCTCAAAGAAGGTGAAAGTCCCATCTTACTATCCTGCACTTACCCTGCAATGTTAGTTAAATATTTGTTTAGGAGGAAAATAATCTTGCTTGAATTTTTGTACAAGCTCTCTCTCTCATCTTGCATCAGAGGGTATGGAACTAAAAATATTAACTCCCTGAGCAGATATCTAGTCCTGCTATTGTTATATCTGACCTTGTAGCAGATTGTCAAATTAAGCTTCTAGAATTTCATTCTGCAAATTTGATTCCTCATTCTGTTGCACAGGTATTTTTAACCAGCAGTTGGTGCTGGGTTTATGATTTTTATCATTTGAAGCTAAAGTATAAGCTAGATAAGAAGTTCGCAGTACATGTACAATAATGCCAAATTAAAACATATATATTCTTATATAATACACTTTTTTTTTTAAAAAAAATCTTTTTTGTGAAGAAAGAGATTACTACCAGAACCCTGAGCATTTCAGTCTGTACCTCTTCTTTCAAGAGGAAAAAAAGAGGTTGCTTTAGAGAGTGTGCCTTCCTTATATGTGAAGGTTTTCTTCCAGAAACCCCCATATAAAAATGTGAGCATCTTGTTCCAATGTGTGTGTACCTGTACCAGTTCGTTGACTATAAATGGGATGTGACACTTTTGTGTAACCTCACATTCATGCATGCAGAGATCACACCAGAAGAAGGTGTGCTGTAATTAGTTTCCCTTTTCCAAAATCAATCTGATAGTTTGTTCAAGCAGCAGTAGGGAAATATATGTTTGGTACTGTTTTTTTTCCACTTAAATCTTCTTCTCTTGCTTGCTTTCTCTTTAAGAAAAGCTTTGGTGTGGGATAAACTGCTGGCTTGCCTCTGTAGATTTGTTGTATGCATTTGCTCAGTAATCTTCATACTTGCTGTTCTTCTCTCGATTGCATGATTGATGATATGTCTTACAGTTGAAGTCTAATAGCAGCCTTAAAATAAATGGGAAAGTGATCGACTATCTTCAGTAGGATTTTGCTTGAAGAGGTAAAGTGCTTTTAACAGTAAAACTGAAAATGCTTAATAGCTACTGTTTGTCCTTGGTGCTGAGAGGTGTGTTTAGATATATAGTTTTGAGATTCATATCTGAAAGGAGTAGGTCACTTGCCATGCACCTGAAATAACTGACAGGCCTATCCAGTGAGTTTGTACAGAGGCATATCTAGAGTGGGGCAAATAGGGCTTGTGCCCCAGGTGCTAATGCTGGGGAGTGCAAAAAGGGCAGGGTGTGGGTGGGTGTGGGGGTAGGCATAAAGAAGTGGGGCGCAATTTCCATGCTTGCCCTGGGTGCTGTTTACACTAGATATGCCACTGAGTTTGTATAAATGTTGTGCGCTCTTGCTCATCTTTTTGGTCTGCTGTACATTGCTACTCACTTCTGCAGCCATATTCCTTGTGTCGTTCCTTTCTAGCATTTTCTCTGCTGTTTGCTTTTCCCTTCCACAATCTTTCTAGTTGGAATACCTGTGACTCTGTTACCACTGCCACTGCCACTCCTTTGAGCAATCCTGCTGGAATGGTAGAATCAGAAAGTAAGAAGGAACTGAAAGGGGCCTCTAGTCCAACCCCCCTGCCATACAGGGATACACAACTAAAGCAATCTCAAGAGATGGCCATTCACCCTGTTTTTAAAGATTGACAAAAACAAGAGTCTGCCACCCTCCAAGGATGTTGAACAGCTCTATCTATCAAGAAGTTCTTTCTAATGTTCCAGTGGAATCTTTTTTCTTTGTAATTTGTATCCATTGGTTTGTGCCCTAGAAACAGTAGAAAACAAGCTTTTTCCCTCTTCCACATGACATGTCTTCAGATATTTAAAGATGGTTACTATATCATCTCTCAATTTTCTCCATGCTAAATTCCAAGCTAAACTCCAGGCAAAACTATACACTTCTAGATCTATTGTGTATTTACTACCTTGGATAGATTGGCAGGATGTTACCAAAAAGGACAACATTCTTATACCATAAATAATTGTATAACTGAGGTCTTTTGGCTGGCATATATCTTTCCTATCTTGCTATGAATGTCTTCTGAGTGCGGAATGCTTTTTCCTCCTGTATGCATCTAGTTGTGATAGAATGGGCATTCCATCACCACTTTAATGAAAAATAGCAGAACCCAGGAACTGGTGGTGGTAGGGAGAGACTCCTTACAAAGGCTGGATTCAGCACATTGCAGAAAACACAGTAAGGCAAAGAAAAATAACTAGCAAACCATGCAGGTTAAACATGCATGGACTGAGGCAGAGATTGCCACCTGTAGTCCCCTAGATTTCATTAGATACTAACCCACATCAATCCCAGCCAACATGCCCAGTAAGCAGAAATGATGGGAGTTGCATTCCAACATCTGAAGGATCAATCTGTTGGGCCCACTGATGAATTAATAAATGACAAAAGGATAATTATAACAACATTTGTACCATTACCAGCAATCCTGAGGGTCATGTGAGAAGCCTGCTGGCCTACATGTCATGCAGTCTTCTTATGGTCAAGTGATGTGGTGAACCAGCTAGTAAAGCACCCTTCCTTAAGACTATGGTTGAACATTTCTGTGATGTCAAGAATACACTTTTTAATTTCAAAGCACAAACCGCCACCACCAAGTGACATGCACACACAGAGTAAAGAAATTCTAGTGAAATTGCAGCTTTGCTTATGTACATAGTAGCATTGTTGGATTAAACAGAGTAAGGCCCAAATGCATTTGAACACCACAACAAACTTTTGCAGGATGAGGTAGTGCATCATTCTATTTTTTTTTCTGCTGCTGTTTGCTCTACTTCAGAAATTACTTTTTTTTTAATAACTGCTCCAATTGATTTTTATGTGAATGAAGATAAATAAGGTTGAAATGAAGCTAAAATAATAGAAAATAGAAGATATTAGTCATTTGGGCTACTTGCCTGTCAATACATAGCTTGATTTGGCTCATTAGTTAAGAAAATGGGGATTTATACTGTAATAGTTTGTAGGAATTGGAGACAGAAGAGTTGAGGACAAAGAATAAAATCCCTGTTTCCTGACCTAGCTTAACATGTGTAAGGCAAGCTTAAATATACTAATGATGGTAGTTTGTGCATGTCAGATTTTTGTTTGGACGTTGCTTTTGGGTAAACAATCAACAGTTGTGTTAACAGTTGGAGGAGGGACATTCAGAATGGTGATAAATGATCAGTAGAGATCATTACAGAATGATAGAGCACCTACTTTGCATAGATGAGATCCTGCTTTCAGTCCTTATCATTATTAACTGAAGGGTATTGGGAAACAGAGTTGCAAGGAGGGAGTCTGCTTTGAGGTCTGCCTGGCTGTAAGGTGGTCTGATCCAATCAGGTACATGTTTTGACCAGTTGTCAAAACGTGTTTGATATGTAAACAAGATTGGCTTGAGATATCTGTATACATAGGGCTCCTCATTAATTTTGGTAGAACTTTGAAGTAAAAATAATACTAGTGATACCATGTTCTCTAGAAGTTCTCTAGAACTATATAAATGGAAAAATAAAGATCCCCCCGCCACTTTTAAATGTGGTTCAGGGGCTGTTGCTGAAGCTCCTTGCACATGTAAGGAGCAACCCCAGTAAAGAGTTGCCTGCAGGTGTCAAGATGTTTAGATGAGCATTTTCTAGTGTGTTTTGCTTAGTTTTCCGCACTCTCATTTTATCTTTACAGCAGCCCTATGAAATAGGTTAGGCTGTGAAATACTGACCAAAAGTTGGAACACGCCTGGCTGTGGGTCAGGCTAGCTGATGGGTTTGGGAAGCTATATTTTCACAAGTAACTTCTTGGAGCTTTGATTGTGATAGGCCCAATGTCACCTAGTGGGATTTATGTTTCGTAACCATGGAGAGGAGTAAAAATGACTAAAATTGCCCAAGTCAGAAGTGGATTAAAGATTCCCTTGGAAGCATCTGCTGAAATGGTGAGGTTGCTGCCATGAAACAGCTTTTCTAGTCAGAACTTGTATGGCTGCCTGAGCATCCCAGCATTTGTTGCCTGAAGCAACTGCCTTATTTTGCCACCTTTGTTGACTTTAAGCAGTTTTTCCACTGGAACAGAAGCTAGATGCATTTTATAGGGAAACAGGAAGTATGTTCCAAGCCAGATAATGGCTTTTCCTAAATGCAATCTTACTCAATATGGTGGTTTGTGGACCTCTGTTGATCTGCTGCTGGTCCACATTGAGTTTCCAACAAAGAAAAGAAGTAGCCAATGAGCACAAATATGTTGCTGGTGCCCCACATCAGACGGCTTGGGAAGCACTGCTTTAAGGAACTTAAGTAGAATATGGCACAACAAGCCTTTATCCAGTAACATCTGAAGAACCATATTCTCCAATATGAACCTGCCTGGGTTTCAATGTCTCTGTTGAGGCCACTGTCTTAATCCTGCTGTCACTAGAGGCATGTGATGAGAGGCTCCTGGACTTCTTCCCTAGGCAGAGGTCCCTTCTGGTTGTACTTCCTTGACAGATTAAGACTTATTTATTTGAGCAAGTTTCTTGGAACTGAGTGTTTATAGCAAAAGGGCTTTTAATAGTGTGCTATGCTTGTTTTTACCTTTCTTGCCTTTTTAACGGGTATGTATGATCAATCTGGAATGTCCTGATCAACCCTGAATACATATCCCATTTATTCTTACCATAAGTACATTCACTGTTATCTCTTGAGATTCATGGTAGGAGAGAGGGAAGCAATATTATGTTCACAAAGGTAGGTCCATTAATCAGTGCACTAAATTCTTGATGAGTAGAATGGCAGATGAAGAACTCTTGCTGAAGTCCTTTGGATGGCTGACTGACAGATCAATGCTACGATCGGTAAGGAATTGCCAAAGTAATGCAGTTGGAGTGTGAAATCCAGCTGAAATTCTTTCCTGTAGGAAGCAAATCAACTTGTTAATGGACAAGCCACTAACTGTTAATAGATTTGCTAATTAGCCTAGGGTAACCCCTTAATGATTTAGACAGTTTGATGTATTAATTATTTCACAGTACTTGAAGTATACTCTACTATAGTGACTTTTTCTTAACTATAAAAAAATCAGTATGCGACAAAGAAAATGCACAGGAAAAATACACTTTTTGATTGGTTTATGGAATGGTCTTGCTAATGTAATGGGACGACACCCATGTCTGGAAAAGGTGGACATTCTTGTGTTCATCAGAAGCTAGTTTGCATGTATCAGTAGTGCTTCTGTTGCAAATCTCTTTTTAAAGAATGTGCAGTAGACACACTGCGCATGCATGTATACACAGACATATACAGATCTTATTTCTTCTATTTATAAAGTTCATAGTTATAAAAGCATGAAGTTAGTGTTGATACCTACATAGCTCATATAAAATTAGTGTTGATATTTACATATCCCAAGCCACACCACCCATACAAGGGTTGTGCATTGTGGGTGCCTGTGTAATTTCCAAACCTGTGGAACTGCCGACTCCAATCTGCTCTCAGATCAAGGGTGACCAACTGGTGAGATTAAGGCAGTGGTTCTCAACCTGTGGGTCCCCAGATGTTTGTGGACTTCAGCTCCCAGAAGCCCTGAGCATTGACCATAGTGGCTGGGGCTTCTGGGAGCTGAAGTCCACGAACATCTGGGGACCCACAGGTTGAGAACCACTGGATTAAGGGGATACATGACCTAGAAGCCAATTTTTAAGTTGTTTTCTGATGAAAAGAAGTTATCTTATGGTCCAGCTCCCCTGTAAACATGACAAAATTTCCCCCTTTGGGGCTATGAGGGCATTTTTATGACAATTTAAAAAAATCTTTTTGGATGCTGGGAGATCCTAGGGACACAAAAATGACCTTGGGACCACAAATGCCCTGCAGGCTTCACTTTTGCTAACTTTGTTTTAGATGGATACCCCCTCCCTGAGTACTTCCAGTTAAAATAATATGGACCCATCTTATGTTTTGGTATTTAATAGATGGAGAACTTTCTTGTTCACAGAATTTGCCATTTGCTCTCTCCTACATAGCATGCATGCTTTTGTTAGGGCACCCTGCTGCAGTACAATTATGATTATGTTTAACCAAAAGTCACGCCACTGCATATAGCAGTATTTACTTCCAGGTTCATATACAAGAGTTTGTGGCCTTAGTTTCCCTTGCTGGGGAGGGGGAGGGTTGAGGAAAGCTGAATATTAGTGGCTACTGGCTTCCCTGGCATAGGAACAAAACCCTGTATATAGGGTGGGGAAGAGAAGCTATTTATTTGTTAGGTAGTCAGTCATTTTGAGAAGAACGTATACATAAAGCTAAAATTAATCATATTTTCTTCACTTAAAACATTTAATTTACTCATGCTTAAATGATACAAATTACACTGAATAAAATGTATTTGTTGGCTATTTGATAATAAATCTATTTAGATGAATTATAAACCTAACAGACACTGCTGACATTTTCTTATGGATCCCACTGCTTGAATTAATATGCATGTAAATATGTATATACAGAAACAGAAGAAATAAGGTTAGTATGCATGTACTTCCTAAAGCTTTAAATTTTGATAACAGCTCTTCTAAATAATATAACATACTCTGTGTAATTAAAGCCTAAGATACTATTAAGTTTAGAATCAAATTATAATACCATTGTTAAGAAATATTCTTTAGAAATATTCTTTTTTGATAAAGAGAAGTTAAAATTAAGATTCCCTGAAATTCAGAGGCTGAAATATCAAACTGATTCAAAGGGTGATCTGGAAAAGATACAAAATGATTAATATGCTAAGGTGAAATTAATTTTTCTATCAGCTTATTTCATTACATATTAAAGGGAGTATCACTAAATTAAAAAATATTTTCTCCACTATTCATTGCCTTTATTTGCCATGTAGTACTGGCTGGAAGGATATACAAGTAGACATATTAAAGCAGCTCCAATTACTCTGAAAGGTCAGTTTTGTAATTTGAACACTAGACAAATAATGGTAACATTTACGTGGCTAAAATTTGCTTTTATTCCACTAATGAATAATGAAAAAAATGAATAATGAAAGGATAGTTTACATTTTTGCAAAGGTTGGTGATCCCCTTATTTTTTCATTGGTTTTCTGCTGATAATATATCTAAATGAACTTCAGTTCAATTACCATAAATGCCATCTAATATTTAGTTAATAATGACCCTTATTCCCCATGGTCTGGCTCATGATCTCCATTCTGCTTTGTACCCTAGAAACCTTCAAAGTAGTTGAATATTGCATTTTTGTGACTGAAATTGGAAGAAGGATCTTCTCATATTCCCCCCTCCCTATTAACCTGTCTGTCTGTCTAGCCATCTCAGGTTAGAAAAAATATTTTAACATCATATTAAACATTAATAACTTAAAATGGTTTTCATAGAGAGCTGGTTTGACATTGTGAAACAGTTTAACTAATTCACAGGCCGTTTTAAAGTGCTGAAATAGGAAACCCTAGCAGAAACCTCACATTTGAAGTAGTGTGCATGTGCTATTACTGTTCCCCTGTAGAGTTCAGAATAAAACATACATGGAGAAGGAACACTCATTAATATCAGCTTTATTGGTTCCTATGAAGTAAAGAATGTGTGTTGAGTTTTCTTTCTGCAGAATTTAACTTTCCTTAGAGCAAATTATCTCTGGCTTAACGTAAACAATTTTAAAAAATATAAAAGCAAATAATCATCATATTGAAGTATGGTATTTTACTCAAATACCAACCATTTCATGATTTAAATAGTCTCTTAAATTTGATTCTTATTTAAATGTGTGCCCTTAGGAAAACATATCATTGAACTGTATAGGATGGACGACATATGGCTCAGCAGTACTCCATGGTGAAAGGACTGTGGGATTATTGTTGATGGTAAAGTGAACATGAGTCAGCAGTGTGATGATGCAGCAAAGAAGGCAAATGCTTCTTTAGCTTGCTTTAATAGAAGCATGGCTTCCAAGTCAACAGAAGTGATAGTCCCACTATATTCTGCACTGGTCAGGCCTCCTCTGGAGTACTGTATTCAGTTCTAGGCACCTTATTTTAAGAAGGATATAGACAAGTTGGAGCAGGTTTGGAGAATGACAACAAGAATAATATCATTAATATAATATCGTTAATAATATATCATTAATATCCGGTTTGTTGATTCATATGAACTAAAGTGTTTATGTGGATTTTTCTTTGTGCAGAAATTACCTTTATATAGAACAAATGATTTCTGGCTTAATGTAAACAACTTTTAAAATATAAAAGTAAATATGTCATAATGTCATAATTTCATACTGAAATGCAGTATTTTACTCAAAAACCAACCATTTCCCCATTTAAATGTTCACATATGTTTGATTCTTGTTCAAAGATGTGCCCTTAGGTAATATTGAAATGTGCCATGTGATCCAGTATTATCTTTAGATAGCATGTTAATATGTGCAATTTGGAGCTGGAATAGAATTTGCATTGATTTGGGATCTGTGGTGATTTGGGATCCCTGGCTCTAAAGTGTACAGATCATTTAGATTCTCAACTGAAGTTTGTTCCATCAGTATATCTATCAACCCTACAACTCTTTGCCTTTGCTTACATTTTGTGTTCCTTCCTGGTTGTCTCAAATTATGCTTTTCTCTTGTTTACTGTTTACTGTGGTATGGATTATGTAAATAAAGTCTGAAGGTCTGAATGTTAAGGTAAAAAGTCCTAGAGGAGGGGTTTGGATTTAAGAGCCTTCTGGATTCATTCCATTTCGTACTTAAAGAACACTGAAAGAGGGTTTCATGTCTTGTGCCCCCACTCCCATAGTTTCCAGACTGCTAATGTTAAAAATCTATGTACTGAATAAAATGTACTGTAAAGCAGCAAAATCTGTGAAAAAAAAAAAAAAAAAAGAGTGCAAGCCAAACCAAACATTAATTTGGCATACTTGCTAAACTGCGTTATTCAGAGTTTTGACTATTAAAAATTATATAAAGAGGCAGTATTTGTGAAGAAGCCTGGGTATATTCGTATTTACTAAGCTTAAGATACGATGGTCTGAAATGGGCCAGTCTCCTCAAACTTTTGTGAAAATGTAGTTGGAGTGGAGTATAAGGCTCTTCATCAAATAACAAGTGATGGGAAAACAAAGTGAAGAAAGAAAATGATGGCACATTAGTAATGACTTTTAAACCTAAAACTCACAAAGTAATTATTAGAGGAGAAGGAGGAGAAGGAAAATTTAAACCTGTCTAGCTAAACAAAAAGGCTCCTTGAAGCATGATTTCACTAGTATCTACTCCCAGTACCATCCATCTCTATCTCAGAGCAATGCAGAAAATGGAGACTAAAGATTTCCATTCAGTCTCTAACAATTAAGCTGTCTCTAGTGTGAATCTGTGAAGAAGCCAAAATAAAGTACTTGTTACTCATATGTTTACAAATGTTTATCCTGTGTATTGATTTCTTTATCTTTTTCCTTAGTTTTTCTTCTGTAATTTATGCATACCTACAAGTTAAGAACACACTTTGTGAAAGCTAATAAGTTGATCTTTTTTCTTTTTTTGTCTTGTTTTCAAACTGCTTCTAGTTGGTTTTGGGGTCTATTAATATGCATGCAGGATACTTTTATACATACTTTGAAGACAAAAGGTGTTCCTGACACTTCTTTGAGCCTTTGCTGTGTTGTTATGCAATTCATATTTTTCATTTGAATGATTTACTTTTATTACAGTTAATTGGTTCCCATGTGTAAAGAAGCTGAATATATCATTACATGGCAAGTAATTTTCTTTCATTTTATACTCTTGCAGTGAAGAGCATTTGTTTTAAAAATCAAAGGTATTATCTGTTCCACAGTAGAAAGGCAAGCTTGTTCCCACTGACAGTTCATTGTATTGCAATTTACCAATACTAACGATGCCAGGATCAGGCATCACTTCTTAGTAAACTTCTTGCATCTTCATCTATCCTTGGCATGACTATGTTAATTGTTTACATGGTGGGTTGTCCTTAATCAGTAATTTCCTTTTACGAAGGAACAATCTAAGAGGTAGATTGATTGACCAGGAAGGGAATCATGGGGTTATAATGAATGCTGACTCAGCTGGGAGAAGGCAAAAATTCCATGTTGGGTTTTATTAACAAAGCAACTGGAAATAAAAGTGAAAATCTCACAGTTCCTTTGTACAGACCTGTGATGGAATCACACTTGGAATACTGTGTATTATTCCACTTAAAAAGGATATTGTCAAACTGGAAAAGGGAAACTCATCAACAGATACGAAGAAGTTTCTATTCCAGGTTGTTTTCCTGGTCTTTGCGAAAAGGAAAATTACACAGTGTGGCACAGCTGCACAATTTTTGAACATCAGGAGTACGTGTCTTAGTAATAACTAATAGATATGTATCCTACGTGCTGCCTCCTATGGGAGACCTGAGCTACGCCAGCTATTTCAACTTCAAGATTTCTTGTAGTTTGGAAGACAAAAAACTACCTATATTGACTAGTGTCTCTTCTGAGTTGATCATATATAAATCTCACCTACCAGAGAAGTTTAGTACATAAAACAGCACCTGTTATCATTAATAGCTGATTTTTCTTTGACATTGTGAGAAAAAAGTCTGCTGACTCAGACCAAACAACTGCCCAGCAGGACATTTTCTTTCTCATGGTTGTCAACAGATGCTTCATGGAAACTCATAAGCAGAACATGTGGGCAGTGTCTCTTTCCTTCTGTTGTTTCCCAGGAGCCAGTATTCAGAAACAAGCTACTTCTGATGCTGGAAGGAGTGCACAGCTGATTATAACTGATAGCCTTACCTTCCATGGATTTCTTTAATCTCCTTACAATGATGGCTGTTCACAACATTTTGTGGTGGTGAATTCCACAGTTTAATATGCACTCAGTGAAGGGGTCTTCCCTTTTATCTGTCCTGAATTACCATTCAGCTTTGTTTGAGAATCCTGGCTTCCAGTATTCTAGGAGAGGGAGAAAAAATTCTCTTTGTGCTTTCTCTACACATGCTATAAACCTATGTAAACATGTTGTAAACACCTATGATATTCTTCTTCCCCTTGTTCTACACTATTCTTTCCTTGTGGTTACCCTTTTCTGTAGTTTTCTAGATCTGAAATATAATTTTGAAGATGGAACAATCAAAACTGTATACATTACAAAGGATATCATAAAATATGTAACTATTGGAAACACACAAAAACAACATTTTGTCCACATCCCATTCCCTCAAAGTATAACTCAAATCCCATAGAGCTGTATTTAGATTGAATTGTATGCAACATGGCTACAAAAGCTGACTTCCCCACTCTCTTCCTCTCACATGTCCGTGGAAGAAACTTACACCTAATCCTGAGAGATCCTATGAGTGCCATAGTCTACCTGTTTGTTAGAGTTTACCAACCTCCTATGGTAACAAAGGAAGGGCTATTTTGGGAAGGAAGGGATAGGGAAGTCTGTTTGTGTCAATCGTGCATGTTTCTAAATCTATTCCTAGTGTATATTATTCATATCACAGTGAAATTGAAATGTGGACCACAATTGTGTTTAATGTCTAATAGTTTGATCTTCCATTGTGTCCTTCAGAGTGATGATTCTTAGTAGCTGGCAGTGAATATTGCATAGCATTCCATTGTGAAATTTCACAGAGAGAAATAATTTTGCTCTTAAATATCGATGTGTCATCTGATATGTCGCTTCATGAGTCATTGTGATTTCTGGGGCCGTAAAGGAACCCATTTGGGATTATCTCTCCTTCTTCATTGGTAAGGACTTCTTGCAGTAAAGCAGAAATTGCTGCTTAAAATGTATCACTGATAGCAATAACCCAACCATCAGTAAGAAGACAGTAAAACTTAAAATTAAACAATACAGAGACGATTAAAAGAATAGCATGATACCACATACCAAATCCAGAAAGACAAGAATATCAAGTTTTTATGTGATCAGATCTTGACAGTTTTCATCTTGAAGGCAACTCATGAAAGAATTTTTATCTGTTATTAATTTTTCATTGAAAAACCCAAAAGATAATTAGTGATAAAAGCAGCAAGGCTCTGCTAAATAAAATTAGAAATGAAGTTATTTTTAAAAGTACTATTGATTGCGTGTACCACGTTGCTCCACTTCACCATGGTTAGCTTGAGAAGAAGACAAAGGGACGTGATGGGGACTGCCTTGGGACATATTATTTAATTAGTCTTAGACAAGGGACCTCACATCTTCTCTAGCAAGACATTCAAAATGTTCCTTCCCAGCAAAGGAATCATTTATGAGCACAGTCTTCCATCTTGCTATCATATTAATCCGGTCCACCTTTGTAATGTCATGAAAGAGAAAAACAAACTGCTCATATGAATCATGCAGGATGCCATGCAGAGTATGGTTTGTGTCATCTGCCTTGAGGATTGTTGGTTTCCACAATGAATTGATGACATGTCAGTGGCATCACAAGATGATGACTATGATTAGTGGGTAGGACTATATTTTTTTATTTTAATCTAAAGTCTAAAAAATACTCATCAGCTGTAGTATATAAAATACTCTGTAAAAGTTAACCTTTAAACATTCAGAAACCAAATAAAAAAAATAGATTTGGGACAGGAGCCTCAAGAAAAAAAGAGTCTGGAGTTTGAAGCAGACAGAGAGCAAGTTGGTATATATCTGTACAGTTTGCCCTCAGCTTTTGTGGGGATTAGGAGCACAGGACCCCTGTGAAAGTGGAAAAACCATGAAACTAGCCACCAGCCCCAAACATGTATGCCACAGACTCTGCTGTCTCTCCTTCACCTTTCCGTTTACCAACTCAGCCAGCCCATCCAGTCCAGTCATGCCCCCAGGTGGATCTGCAGCACAGATGCTGTGCCGCTTCGCTGCCACCACCACCGTCACTCCCTAAAGTGGAGTGCTGCTGAAAGCTAGTGGAGTCCTGCAGGCTCTGCTTCCTGGCTTCCTTTACTGGCATTTCTTGGAACTGAGATGGCTGAGTTGGGAGAGCTGCAGTTCAACTACTTGAATTTTTATTCTTATCACCAGAAAACTTCTCAGGGTCTTTTTTTGCTGAAGAGGAGAGTTTGAGGGGTGATGAGGGAGCTTTAGGAAGATTTATAGCTGTGGGTGCGTGTCTAAGGGAACCCATCAGGAAGCGGCTGTTAGGGAGGATGGTGCTGTTAAGGAGGATGAGTGGCGAGGAGGATGAGGATGAGGATGCAGGGAGGCCATCAAAAAGAAGATGTGCATCTGTGATTGCTTTAATTATCCCCATTGATTTGGAGTGGGCAGGTTAATTTTTTCCACCACCTGGCTGGTAGCTCAGGGGGTGGTGTGTGTGTGTGTGTGTGTGTGTGAAGGATGCATCAAGTAAGTTATTAAAAAGGAAGGAGGGAGGGAGAACCAGTAAGTGAGAGAAAATAACTTCCTTTACACTTCTCTGCCGCTTGATCGCAAGGGAAGCAGAAAGTGTTTGGAGTGAGGGAGTGTGTGTGTGTGTGTGTGTGTGTGTGTGTGTATGAGAGAGAGAGAGAGAGAGAGGGAGGGAGGAGGGGGATTGCCTTGCAGCGCACAACTTTAAAGTCTGTCCTAAGATCTTCTTCCCCAAGTGCAGACCCCCTGGGGAGAAGACCTCCCTCCCCACACGTGACCCTTCCTCCCTCCTCCTCCCTTCCTCACCATTCCAGCCCTTCTGCTGACAATGAGCATTTGCATTTCATGAACTGTCTTTTCAACGAGAAGGAGCAAACTGGTGCACCAGAGAAGAGAGACTTGTGAATAATCAAATTTGCAGAAGTTAAAACCTGTGAAAGTTGAGGGCTGACTGTATACGTATATTCATATAGATAGATATTCTGTAAATTGTCTTGTGATGCAAATTCTTGTTGATAAGCACAAACAAAGGCCAGATAGGCACAAAAAAAGGTAGAAGCACTAGAGAGAAAAAGAAGTAAATAATATCCCACCACCTGCTTTTCAGCAGTTTGCATGCTTGGATCTGTGATTAAATATCTGGGTGGGTATCCATATTATCCCACTGGCACAGTAACTTTATTAGCATCTCTTTCCTTTCATTACATCAGGAAATAGATCTGCATCAGGGCATAATTTTCTCTATTCATATTAGCAAATTCCCCGAGTTCAGTGTAGGTATGTTCCCATGCTATCAGGATCGCTTGGCTATGGTGGACCTAAAAATGGAGGGTTCAGGGATATCATTTATGAACACTTGTGTTCATAAATGATATCCCTAGAGATCATGGCCAGCAACTTCCACAGGTCCTCATTTACATCCCTGGAACCTATTGGGAGATATTCAGTGCCACCAATGAATTTGCTACATTTTTAACTGTTAAAATTAGCTTCTTCTTCTTTTTCTTTTTTTGGCAGTGGAGGGGGAAGCAAGCTGTGAATTCCTTTTTCCCTAGATTAATATTGTCATGCAAGTCTCCTGGAAGTGTTTCTGTCCTTGTAAAGAAGTTGCTTTCAGGCTGTGTGCCTTGTCTCTGCTGAAGAAAATGTTTTCAGGACTATTTGTCTTAGAAAAAAGGCACGGAACCTGTTGTGTCTTGTTTTTGCTTTATAGAAGAAACTGTTTTTGCTGCCATGGCAAATTTGGAGTTGAGGGTGATCTGGGCGGGGCGGGGGTGGTCTCCAAAACTGCAGGGCGGGCTCATGTTTCCTGTCGGATATAGGTAGACAACAATCTCAGCTTCCTCCCAAAAAGTTGTTTGGTTGCCCCCTCTGTCATTCTCGTTTCATATATCCTGAGAATTATAACATTCTATAAAGATTCTCTGTGAGCTGGTTGAAGGAGATTATTTTGAAGAAAAGTTTAGACAGATTCAAACCAGATTTCTGGCCTATATTAATTACTGGTTCATTGAAAGCAGACCCTACAAAAGTTGTACCTAATTCAGCTCCGAGTTAAATAGTTATTTTTAAAGAATACATCCAAAAGAAGTCAGGATAAAGATTCAACACTCATAACAAGAGGAAAGAGAAGAAAATCTGAATAGTACACAGCTAGCTTGGGTGATACTCAGACTTGACTCATGCAAAGTACCTGAGTACCCAAAGATGGCACCTTAAGATGTCACCTTTGATTCCTCTTCTGCTTCTTGTGACCTCACTTAATTATGCTAAAGTCTTGATCATAGCTGGAAACTGTTGCTGCTTATGCCCATCTTTTCACGGAATGGGCATAACATAATTCTCTTTATTGTCCTACTATTGTTCCTCCTCCTTCTTTTTCCCTTAAAGTACCCCCAAGCCCATAAATAACTCAAAATTTCCACTCCACTGGTCATGCCTGTGGTTAAAAGTCTTAAGCCAGTTGTTTTCATCTTTGACAGTTTAAATAAAATTAGAACTTGAGGCATGGCACCTGTCTTAATTCCCCAGTAAGCTATTTATTGAACTACAGGCAGTCCTTCAAGTACCTGCATTTAGCTAACAACTTTGTGCTTGTGTCTGTGTAAAGCCTTAATTTTCCATTCTGAAAACAAATAAGAGGGCTTGCAAAATCCTACATGTGGCAAAAAATTATGCTCACATAAACAAAGACAATGATGTGAGGGAGTGTTTATAATCATAATGAATAATATTTCCAGTGTGTTTTATGCTGACAAAGAGCCACTGATTGCCCTAGATAGGAGCTGACTTCTTCTCTGCTTCAAAGCTTTTAGGAACTGGGTAATAGGAGAGAGACTGGGTGCCCCCATGTTATTATACATTTCCGTTAAATCCTCAAACTATTTTTGAAACTAACAATGGTTTGCAGATAACTAAGACTGGGGGAGCAGTTTAACCCTGGAGGTAGATTTCTAGAAAAAGGCTCGTAACAATGATGCTATGGCTAAGCAAGATGGAGGCATAGGACAGGTCCAGTTGCTATTACCAACTAAAGTAGACTTAATGAATTAAGAGAATTTACATGTGTTGATTCAGCAGCTGATTAGTTGAGTCTGCTGTAGTCAGGACTAGCAATGGGGTTTTGGCTGTTATGTGTGCTGTAGAAGAATTGTATGGACTGCAATATGCCTACATTCCTCTGTGGATCAGGTGATGTAGTTGTTGATAATATGAACCATGACAATAACATGGTCCACGAGATTTGTTTAGCTTTGCTTTTGGTTAAGGAAAAAATGGATTTCTCTTTGACATGCAAAACTTTTTTAAAAATTAAAATGTTTAGAAGAACGAACGCATTTGTTAAAATGTTAATTAAAATCTCATTCCTGTTTGTTCTTCTGTGTTGCTTTATCAATTTAGTTTTTTAATGATAAAATGGGATCTCTGCAGACTAATTGAAAGTGGCAACAAATTCTGTATCAAATATATTAGTTCATTCAGCTCCATTAGTTCCATTAGTGGATTTCCATTTCCCAGTAGACCTTCCAGAACCTCTGGAGATGCCACTAAATTATAGTTTGCGTGTGCTATTTAATAATGCTTTCTCTTAAAAATCATATGGAGTTTAGTTATTGCATTATAATAAGGCCAACATCAATGTATTTCTGAGCTCTTTGAGTTAAATTATTTTCAAGCTTAATTAATAGTGCTCTATTAAAGGGACAGAAACGCTGTGAAAGACCAAAAGATTCTGAATGACTGCTTGTACCATATTCCTTAAATGCCATAGACAAAAACAAACCCCGGCAAACAATCCCAAGCACATTTATTGAGGATCTGAGTCTCACATTTGCCCAAGTTAAATTCCTTGATTCTTTGCTTTTTGAATTGCTGAGGCAAGTGACCTGTAACAAATGAGAAATAGGAAAGCTAGTGCCAGTACATTATGGTTGACATGATTTTTAAAGAACCGTTCCGTTTATTCTGAAAGGAACAGAAGTTAACCCTCAGATAGCGTTGAGATTTATATTACATTTATACTGACAACCTTACCTATACAAAGGTGAAGAACTGCATCCATGATTTTCTTCCTCCCCTGCTCAGTTACTGTGCTGAGCTCGGAGGAAAGATCTTTTTTCATCCTTTCTATAGAAGCCAGTGAGGCATAGTGGTTTGAGTGTTGGGCTACGACCCTGGAAACCAGAGTTCTAGTCCCTGCTTGGCCATGGGAACCCACTGGGTGACCCTGAGTGAGTCACACACTCTCAGCCCCAGAAACCCCCATGATAGGTTTGCCTTAGGGTTGCCATGAGTTGGAAACGACTTGAAGGCACACATTAACAATAGGACTAAACTACTGCAGCTAACTACATAGGCTATATAGTATGAAAAATATCCCCTAAAAACCCCCAAGAAGAGCAATTTTTTATGGATAAAATGTTTCATTTTGAAATCTATCTTTTAAAAGCATATAATGCTACAACATATAAGTAAACAACACCCAAATCTCAGTTTCAAGGTAGAAAAGGCTTCCTTCATCTCATTTCTCATTTACCCACCCACTGAAAGAGACCGCATAAGATTAAAAACAAAAGGCATACACGCAGGGAAGATGTGGAAAGCAAAAGATTTCTTAGTTGATATGATACCAATAAGAGAAAGGAGGAAGTGAGTCCAGCTGTTGAGGAAGCTAGGCTAAATTCCAAAGAAATCACTGCCTCCGCTGAACAATAGATGTAATTCCAGCAACAAAGAAGTGCCAGTCCAAGTCTGTAATCACCCCAAAAGGCACTATCACAACACTGAAGGAACAGTGATCTTTTCCTGCTTCTCAGTATCAATGCCACACTTAGAAGGCCAAAAATGGGGCTGGGGGAGTATGTTGGTAACAGCAATGTGATCAAGAGGCTATAGTAGAGTACCATCAACCAGCTGAAGTCCATTGAGCAGAAAGAAGGCAAGAATTTTAAATGTCACCTCAGAGTTGAGCTGTAGCCGTCTGCATTGTCTAAACAGGGGGGCAGAAGCTCCTGTAAAACAAGAAGGAGGGAGGGTGGGATGGCTGGAGAAAAGTGAAATGAAAAATACCACTTCTTTCTCATCTCTTCTGATGTTTTTCCCTCTTTCTCTCATTCTATAAGCTTTACTTTCTTCTGTACTTGGAAGCAATCTGGCACACATATTCACATGTCTCCTTCTCTCTGTCCTTGTTACTGTTTAGCGTGTATTTTGATGCTCACAGCTCCCATCACACACTGTAGAATAAAAACTCCAGTGACAATAGCAGGGAAATAGCAAAGATGGGAGAAAATGTCACAAACAAAACACTATATCCCTTTATTTTGGGGAAAATACTCTCATACTTTCTGTGTCAGGGTATAACTATTCAAGGTAGATTTTTTTTAAAGTTTTTGTTTAATTTTTATTAAGTACTAATGAGACGAATTAGACCACACAAACACCCCACTACTCAAGACTTAGTTTATTTTTAAATTGCTAAAATTATTTTTATTTCACTAAATTCATTAAATTACTTGTCAAATAGATTAACAGGAAGTACTTAAAAACTGAATTAAAATTTGGATTTTAAATTTAATCATGTTTACTTGGACACTCAGGCTAAGTAGCAGATGAAGCAGCTGGAACTCTGTACTTGCTGGAGTGCTACCTTACAGAGACAGGGAGGTGACATGCTAGTAGGGGGCTGGTGACATTTGTGGGAGAGTAGGAAACTTTTTCCTATTTCCTTGTTGTTGTTTTTTAAACAAACTAAAGAAAGAAAAAGGCTCCTCTGAGATAAATTACTCAAGTTGTTGTTCCCTAGCTAATTCCTCCTCCTTTAGCCTTTTGCTACCATGTTGTTGTTGTTTTGTGTGCTGTCAAGTAGTTTCTGGCTAATGGCAATCCTGATGAACCTATCACAAGGTTATATTGGCAAGATTGTTCAGAAGGGGGTTTCCTCTGCGTCATCTGAGGCTGAGAGCGTGTGACTTGGCCAAGGTCACTCAATGGGTTTCCATGGCTGAGTAAAGATTCGAAATCTGGTCACCAGGGTCATAGTCCAACACTCAGATTGTCCTATCTCAGTCCCATCACAGCTGATAAAACAAAAAAACCAAACTGAGTAACTCCTAGCTTGCTACTTACTTCCAGGCACAAAATAATAAAGTCCAGCAGTGTTCCAAACCAAGGGAGTGCCCAAGGTCAGTCAGAGTATTCATCAAGGTATCCGGAGGGGTAGAAGTTCAGATAAGCTCTGACAACTCCTGGAGGGGAAGGACATCTACTATATAGGTCTGAAGCCTAGCGGAGCTGTAGTTGTTGCTGGTTATAAATTCTGAGAGAGTGACGTTGGGTCTCCCTTTGCTGCCTGCATTCTGCAAAGCTGGGTACAGGTAAGTGCTTTTCTATGTCTGAAGAGGCAGGACTCTGCTGGATCTGGCACCACCCCCTGTTCTGTTTGTGGCACTGTAACCTCTTCCTATACAGCAGTTCCTGGCATGCCCCCTTTTTAGCCTCTGGCACGCCCTCTGATTTAGACATTGAGTCAGAGTCCATGTTCTAGAAGGAGGGCATGACGCAGATCTATACACCAAGCTGGCTCCTGCTTCCGCCTTAGTGTGATTTTTTTTAAAACAAAACAAAACAGTGGATCACTTCTTTGCTAAAGAAGTAATTGTCTCTCCCTTTAAGCCACTAGCCCTGGTCACTTCTGATTTGGGAAAAAGCTGCTTTCCTTTTGCCCTCAACAGGCTATGTAGTATTTTGTGAAATTGCCCCACATGCCACTTAGAGGACAAGGGGGATTTATTATTTTCTTTCAAAGAACAGAAGTATTTTCATTTCCATAAGTGAAAACCCACCCAGTAATTCATTTAAAACTGGAAAAAAAACTGCAGTAAAGTTGCCTTCCTGGGCTGCATTTTAATAAGCCTTATTTTACAGGCCAATTGTCCTGTT
This sequence comes from Iguana delicatissima, assembly GCA_948472985.1. Classification (NCBI taxonomy): domain Eukaryota; kingdom Metazoa; phylum Chordata; class Lepidosauria; order Squamata; family Iguanidae; genus Iguana; species Iguana delicatissima. The sequence goes on along the minus strand of CAOKZL010000289.1, from coordinate 1,456,735 downwards.
TATTTTGCAAACTGAAAAATGAAATAGTCATTTTGTATATGTGTTTTGTATGGTTTGACATATATATCTTTCTTGAACATAGATTTATTATTAGATTATTAGATTCATATTTCACTAAGGATTAATGTTCAATTACAGGCTGCAAAATATTACACAGATAGCATAAAGCAATATTGAAAGTGGTTAAGACATATTTCATACAAAATCATTTAAAAATACAATTATTAGTACTGCAGAGTTAGGTTCTGAGTGCGTTGTCACAAATCATTTTAATAACTGTTCTTCAAAATTAGTCCTAACTATTTCTCAATTATTTCCATACAAGCCTATCAAATGCTTTTTTAAAAATTCAGAATGTATGCTGTAGAAAGAGCCTATTTTCTTTCATATTATTATATTTCTTTCTTTTTCATATTTCTTTCATATTAAGCATTTCACAAATATTAAACCTTTTGTTTCATGTATCCCAGTTGATCAGTGACACTCGCCCCCAATATGATTAAACTAAGTGGCTAACAAAACTATTAAAACTTTATCATCATATGAAATTAGTTTATAAGATGACACACTTGATTTGTCTTTTCATGTTTTTGGGTTTAGGGTATTCTGTGTTGTAATGGATTTCATTTCTTCCTTTAGGCAGCAGCTCTATTAAGATGGTCTGAAATTGCTTATAAATGTCAGGAATAGATTCTCAGGTCCCGGCTTTTATAGCATCTTAAAATGTTAATTGCTTGATTGAATTCTTCTGATGAAATAATTAAATCTGATCTTTGCTTATCTGCATTGCTTGGGCATGGCAATTTTAAAGTACTTAAAGTGCTATTTATGTTGTTAAGATATATTATTCTGTAGTTCCATTTTGAGAGAAAGTCTGGACACAAATAAAATAATGAAGATAGATAGATTGGTATCTTCTTACGACCTGTGATATTTACAGTCAAAGTAATTTTTTTTTGTTACAAATATTTGTCTAATAATAATTGTTAGCCATATGTGCTTCTGCGTGGATTGCTTCTCAAGATAGCGGGTTTGTCTCAAAGTGCTACACCTACAATGGGGTTGAGGAAGCTGACTTCCCAGCTTCCTGAAAACTCTCCACCCAGGGGGCTTCTTTTTAGTTAATTCAAAAAAGATACCAATATTTCTCCCACCGTCTCCGTGATGAATATTTAATATTGAAATATACTGAGCAATGTCTAAGCACAAAGAAAAATGTTTTCATATTTAGATTCCTCTTTACCTTAAGATTAGTGTATTTTTCTCTTGAATAAGGATGTAAGAATACCAGCAAATTGTCTTATCACATTTTCTAAACAAGTAGGAGTATTTGAACACATTCAGATATCCCACTGAGAAAATCTACTGCTGGAAGCTTTTTAATAATTTGAAATATTTTGTGAAATTCATTTTGCAAAAATCTTGGCTGAAATCCTGCTGGGAAGTTATGAATAAGTAATCAAGAGTTATGTATTCAAAGAAGTTTGGTATTCATAATCCCTAATTTAAAGAATGCACAGGGACCATGGAAGCCCTCAATCCCAGCATACTAGAATAATGGCCTCTCTGGTCAACAGGGGTCCATTCCTTTGTCACTCAAGAAGCAGCTGACTGATGTTCCTCCCATGATAATGATCTATGGCATGATGGCATGATAGGGAGTTGCAACATGGACCCTTCTTCTGCCTTGTGCAGTGAGCGTGTCATTCAGCTGCTTTTCAGCTGACAGACTTTGACACCCTTCCCTTCCCATTAATCGCAGCAGTTGCTGCCTAGCAAGTATGGATTTGGGTGAGGTTGGGCTAAGATACACAGTATCAGTGCACAAATAGACACTTGTTACTCCACAACAACATTCTGGCCCTTGCTTTTTGTGCCAAAAGGAAAAAAAAGTTCATTTGTGCAATTCACAATTTTTTTGCACCACCCTCCATTTTTGTATGCAAAGGGGATTTTTTTGGAAAAAAATTCCAAAGTGCAAAAATTTGTAAAGAACCTCTCATTATCTCACCGAGGGGGAAAATATATATTTTTTTAAAATGCTTGTTTAAATGAAAGAAAAAAAAGAATTAAGTAAAAATTTATAACGATATACAGTTGTCCTTCAATGTAGAGAGTTCCCTGCCTTTCTGTGGATCCTCCTGCAATTGGCAATGAGGTGGGTGGTGATTCAGGATTAGAAGGAGTGTTCAGTGATAGTACCAAATGTTTGGAATAACCTCCCCTGGATAATTCAATGAAGCTTTTCTATTTGCAAGGCTTCCTAATTATTTCTACTAAATAGCCTACATCTTACTTCGTTCTAGCTTTGCCACTTTATTCTACTGCTTTGTTACATTCATGGTTTTGTTAATTCAGTTTTCTTGAACTGAATGTCACTGTGCAAGAGCAGGATAGAAATATATTAAATACATAATAAAGCAAAACACACAAAGATGCGGGAAGCAATGTAATACCTACCTTCCTTCCTTCTTTCTTTCTTTCTTTCTTTCTTTCTTTCTTTCCTTCCTTTTTTTTTTTTTTGACAATAACTAGGGCACAATTAAGCTGCATTATGATTTTACTTTTTTAATTGAGAAATAGAGAGGTTGTTATTCTGTTAAAACAAGGAGTGTATGATAGTTTTGTACCACAGGTCAGTAGCTTCTAGTATTGTATTTTCAGAGTAAATAAAAAGCAAATAATTTACTGACTTTTGAATAGCAAGTAAGCGAGGCTACCCTTTAAAACTGCAACTATAGCAATAACTAACTACTTTAGGAGGGAGGAGACTTCAAACAGTAATTATGATGAATTTAGTGAAAAGGGATGTCCCTACACCTCAGACACCATACATATTTGTGTATGACTAAACAAAGATGGCTTGCTCTTTTTTCCAAAGTAGATAAATTATACAAACATCATTGGTATGGAGTTCTTGGGTCACACATGATATTATCTACATGCTGCAGCTAAAGAGGCACACAGCTCTACCACACAAAGACTAACTAAATACCAAAATCAGGTTGTAGTCTTTGGCCTTCCTTGTAACTGTTAATATATGTTAATTGGCAAGTTCTGCCTTTGTAACCAGATACATTTGTGGTGTTGCTTGTGAGAAATATCTTAATTTATCTTAATTTTCAATTTCCTAACCTTTGAGAGGTAGGGACACATCAGACATTATACAAATTTCTTCAGACCCCTTAATTTTAAATGTATGAAGAATATACTAATAAAGTGATGACCAGCCTTTCAGCCTTTTTGAAATGTTTTGGATGTAGTTGAATATAGATAAGTCAGATATTAAAAAATAAAACTAGTTGAAAATTACATTGCACAGATAAATCCTTCTAAATTAAGAACAGTGACAGTGTCCTGCATCCAAAGTGCTCTGAGATTGATGGTAAATTGCCTGCTTGCTCTCAATTAAAGTTTGCTCTTGTGTGTTCTTTTGACTGCCTTTTTTCTAATGAAGAAAATAGTAAATCAATGAATGATGAATATTTTGTAGAAACCTTTGGGAATCCACAACTGAAGGGTTGCCATTGGTATTGCTAGATTAGGTATTATAGACAAGTTAAAAAAAACTCATTTCTTTCCTAAAAATGAATGTTTTCTTTTGTCCTAGCCAACAAACCTTATCTCACCATATGACTTATTTAATCGTATGTGATGATTTACTGAATATTTTGTGAAATTCAAAAATCTTGGCCAGAATCCTGTTGGGAAGTTATGAATGCATAACCAAGAGTTATGCATTCAAAGAAGTTTGGTATTCACAATCTTGAATTTAAAGAATACACAGGGACCACTGTTTCAAAACAAAAACAGTGTGGCAAAAAGTGTGCATAAAATCATGAGGGCTTGGGGAAAGCTGAATAAGGATCTTAAAGTACAGTTGTTCAGATTCTCCAGTGGCTTTTAGTCTAGTGGAAGCATATGTGGCAATGACTTAATTACAGTGTCCCTGGCTAAGAGAAGCTGGGGCCTAGATTCAAGGATTATAGAATCATAGAATCATAGAAATGTAGAGTTGGAAGAGACCACACGGGCCATCCGGTCCAACCCTCTGCCATGCAGGAACACCCTCAAAGCAGTCCTGACAGATGGCCATCCAGCCTCTGCTTAAAAAACCTCCAAGGAAAAAGACTCCACTACGCTCCGAGGCAGCATAATCCACTGCTGGACAGCCCTGACCATCAGGAAGTTCTTCCTGAGGTTCAGGTGGAATCTCCTTTCCTGCAGCTTGAATCCATTGCTCCTTGTCCTGGTCTCTGGAGCAGCAGAAAACAAGCCCTCTCCTTCCTCTACATGGCATCCCTTCAAATATTTAAACATGGCTATCATGTCCCCTCTTACCCTTCTTAACCTTCTCTTCTGCAGACTAAATATACCCAGCTCTCTTAGTCTATCCTCATAGGGCATGGCTTCCAGGCCCCTCACCATTTTGGTCGCCCTCCTCTGGACTTGCTCCAGCTTGACCATGTCCTTCTTGAACTGGGGTGCCCAAAACTGGACACAGTATTCAAGATGAGGTCTAACCAAAGCAGAGTAGGGTGGTACCTCCCTCGATCTAGACACCATACTCCTGTTGATGCAGCCGAGAATTGCATTGGCTTTGAAGCTGAAGAGCATGCAGTGGAAATCTATTCATGTGACATTCCAAACACCTGATCTCATATTTAAATTGTGCTGGATTGCCTGGCTTGTGCAGCATTAGCATGCTAGGAATGCATGGCCTAACAGTTAAATATGTAACAGCTGAGGGCTACTGGAAACTGAAGCCATTTATGCAGATATTGAATTTGATAGCAAACCGGGACTGAGAAACTAGCAGTTTATTGCCCTAACAACCCTGAAAGATTTCTGAGATAATTCTAGTATCCTGTGGAGGTGAGGATCTTTTGCCTTTTGGTTAGAAAAAAGAAAACAAAAACCACCAACCAATAAACAAAAAACCTTGGTACCTTCACAGGCAGGTAAAGCTATTAGCACAGAGTGAAGGCTGTGCCAAATGATACAAGCAATGCTGTTTTTGCATGCCACTCTTAGTTCCTTAATGTATTCCTGGCTGATTATCTCTCTTTAGCCCCCAAATTAACCACGGCTTATTCAGAAACTATATCGTGTACTTTGGGATTGAAAGGTAAGAATGTTGCAGCCTCCTGTGCTTTCTCTAGAAAGGGCTTAGGGAAAATGCAGCCCATTTACTCCTTTTCTATACTCCCAGGAGTCCTACCCATATGGCTGAAGACTCCCTCTATTTTTTCTGGGCAAAAGTAAAATAAAATATCCCCAAATGTTGTCTGGAATGGATGGTTTCCTTTAAAACCTCTTCCTGACTCTTCCCTGACCCCGAAATCTTTTTCAACTGCACACCTGGCATCTTTTTCAACTGCAAACCAAACGAAAATCAGCCTGAAAAAGCTGAAAATTTAAACAGAGAAGACCTTTGGTTAGTTCTTGAAGCATCTTCTGGTGATTTTCTTATGAAAGTGCAGTGCTGCAGCCTGCCCTGGGACTAGAATTGGCAAAGCCTTAGAACAGTTTGGAAGTGGTCAAGAGGGGAGCTTTAGGGAAGAAGGGTGTTAAATATTCCTTCTCTAATCTTTTACAAGTTGTGTAAGTATTTTAGAGTCCAAGGCTGTGCTTGAGAGATTAACCTTCTCTCAGAGCAACTCCCATCATACATTGTTCAGGAGAACCCCTTAACTTATCCTGTTTTATAGAGAGGAAACTGATCATGAGGAAAGGCAGAGACACTGAGATGAAGGACGTAATGAATTCAGAAAACCAATGAGGTTTTTTTTTATATTATTTTTTTTTAAAAAAAAATACAATTAGTGAAGTGTGTAGCAGCTACCTAACTCTGTGGGTGGAAGAGAACATCTGTCTTTAATTAAAGAAAGCTTGCTGTGTTAAACTGGTTCTCTGGAATACAAAATTGCTGGGAGCGTGCGTGATCCCTTACAACTGTATATGTTCCTGTAAGCAAGCATGCTGAGCAAACATTACATGCGAGGCTGCGGAGATTTACGTGGATGCTACATTAAATGTGTCATGTTTGTCCAGTGAATGTTTTCTTCTATAGGAAGAAGCTTTAATTTCCATTGTGATAAGCAGGAGGCAATTAAGAAAATGCAGACATTAAGCACGTATCAGTGACAAGCGTGACCAAACTGATACGCCTTGAAAATAATCTGCTCAAGGACCCATTTAGGCCTAAATTTCACTGAGGCAGTAAAATGCCCTGTACCACTTTAGCTATGTGGTGGTGGTGGTGGGAAGGAACTCGCGTAGAATGCTTTTTCATGCAATAAAGAAGTCCTTTCACATGGATACAAAGTCATCCTTCAAAGAAGAAATGTTTTGCATTAAATAACATTGATGAGCCCACATCTGCTGTCTGAAGGACAGCTGACACCAGAGCTTTGCTGGCTAGGGGATTCTGGGAGTTGTAGTTTTTTAAAAAAGCATTTTTTTTCCCAAGCCCTGGTCCAGACATAGGCTTTCCATTTTTATCAGATGCCAGGTGTGCTAATACGGCAACAATATATTTAAAATGGGAATTAAAATCCAGAAGCTTTCACAGCAGCAACAGGCTTGAGGTGAAAGAACTGAGAACAGCTTCTCCTACCTCATCCTCCACCTTCCTACTGCACAGTGTCTTGTAATCCACATGGGGAAATCTTGTTACATTTACAGTTATCAGAGAAATTTCCCCTTGAAGGAGAGGACATATTTATGCTTCAAATCTGTTGTTATTTGGTTCACTCCAGGATACTTGATTACTAAGTTCAAGGGTGGTTAAGTGATCAGCCAAGGGTAAATTATATAACATTTCATGGGAGCTTTGCAATTTTCATATATTTCAAAGTGCGATCCCTACATTCTTAACCACATTGCTAGTTCCCAGACAGTGTTGTACAGTTGTGAAACTGTAGCTGAGGCTCATTTAGATTCAAGCTTACAGATTTGTATTGCAAATGTATATGTAATAATGTTTTGTACTGTATATAGTAATCCTGTTTTGCTTAGTGTGGAGCTGAGAGCTGGCAACCAGTTTTTCACAATAAGAGGTGACAATACTAGGGTTGGTCTTCTTTCCCCTCCTTTTGTGAAATAATGAGCATATTTATCAAAGCATATTAAGTAGTTTCAGATTATTTTTGTTGGAGAATACTTCTCCTTTTCATTCATGGAGTTGAAAATTGACGAACTCATAAATCACGCAGGAGCAGCAAACACTACATGCTAGCCAAAGTAGGAACCAAGCAATTCCATGTTAAAAAAAATAATGAAAATAAATAGGATTGTGTTAAGTAAAATAGGTTTGCATTAATAACCAAATGAAAGCATGTCAGGAAGCTGTACTGTCACAGTGCATTTGAAATGTAGCATAAAAATGACATTGCTGCAAGACAAACACGGTCAAACGCAAAGTCATAATTTCTGCCTTATGGCCATGCGTGCGGTCCTTTCAAGAAGTGTATCTGGAATTGTATTGATGGGTTTATCCCTGAAGAGCTAGCTGTGGCTACACTTGATTTGAGTCTTGCATAGTCTGATTTTCCTGGTCACAGCATTAAAAGAGGGAAAAGAAGGGAAAAAATGAACCAAACAGGGGAATGTATATTTATCAAATTAAAGCTTTAGCATGTTGCAAAATCTGTGGATAGGTGCTGGGGAAGTAAATGAAATATAAACCCATTAAGCTCATGAGCACTTCCTGTGTATGTCTAGATCTCTGGATCATACAGCTTGGGTCCGCACTATTTGAAGGACTGTATCTTCCTTTTTGAGCCCATTAGAGCTCTTAAATCTTCTAGAGAAGTCCATCTCTCTGTCCTACCATCTTCTCAAGCTTGTTTGATGGGGACAAAGGAGAGGACCTTCTCAGCAGCTGCTCCCACTCTTTGGAATTCCCTCCCTAGGGAGGCCCAGATGGCTCCCTCCTTGCTCTTCTTCCGTCCACTACCAAAAACATTCTTGTACCACCAGGCTTTTGAAAATTGAATAGGATGAGCTTATAATGGTATGCTGTGCTGTTTTATGGTATGTGTAGTCTTTTAATTCATTTTAATGCATTTAATGTTTCATTTTTAACTTTTTAAATAACTTTTATGTTAAAGTTTTGTGTAGTCTTTAGTCAATACTGTTTTTCAATATGTTGTTAGCCACCTTGAGTGCCATTATTGAAAGAAAAGCAGGATATAAATGAATCAGATGATGATGATGATGATAAAATACTAACCAAAGCCTAGTATAGATATCCCTGCCTCACAACCTGAAAAAGTTGTGACCATCTTGGCTGGGAGATTCTGGGAGTTGTGGTCCCCAAAAGTAATTTTCCCAATCTTTGTCCTGCCTCTTATACCACTGTCATTTGCAATTCAAGGACTAGATTTGTAGAGATGCATTCCCTTATTTGTTCTTTTGCTGAAGGTTTTTTTCCTCTTCTACCAAGTCCTGTCATTTAAGCCATCTTTAAACACTGTAAGTGAAGCAACTAGCTCACTGAAAATGTAAGGCTAAACTTAGTTATGGGAACAAATCCTTGCTTGGTCTCAGGCTTACACACTGTTTCCTAGCATGGGCGTGAGAAAAAGACTGGAGGTATCTGTTTATTCTATTAAATGTGCTACAGTTCTACATTATATAAGTAGAGAACTTAGTCTCATTTTTATTATAAAAGAAGTTGGGAAATCAGTATAGAAAGGAATATAGTGTAGAAAGTATAGTATAGAAAGGAATACTTGAGTTAGTCCGATGCAATTCATTGTTCTTTGAGGGACTGTTAAAACAACAAAAATTTGTATGTTCGGATGGATGTAAAATAACTTGAGTTAGGTTAGAAGCAGAATGAGAAGTTTCCAATTTCCTCATTAAAGTCATATTATGAAAGGAAAGACTTTCTTTTGCACTACATCAGGGGGATTTTTCAGGGACTTCTAATATCAGGAAATCATTGCTTCTCCAATGTAAGCAATTGTCTTGGACTTCTACACATTTCTGCTGTTTGAGTCCATATTCTATTCCATTTTGTTGACGTTAGCAGGACCCGATCTGACTGTGGGAGTGGGGAAAGGTCAGTTCCTTTTGCTTCTCCCTTTCTCTTGCTAATGGAGAAAGTTTTCCAGAAAAGGACCAATCTTTTTTTTTTTAAAAAAAGACAATATGGTCTGTAAAGGAGAGATGGAGGTTTTCCTCTCTCCACTGCCCCATTTTATCTTCCTTTGGTCAGTACTTTGAGCTTTGATATGATAAGTGCTGTTTATAAACAGTTCCTGTCTTTTTTTCTTTTGTTCTAAAACACACATGGGGCTAGTTTCTTATTTTGCTGTCCTTTCCCTTCCCTGGAAGAAACATGCCCTAAGAAAAGCAAATCACATTTCAGCCCTATTCTCAAAGCACATCAAAAAAGCTGTTTTTTTTCCTTTTTCATCTTTAGCACATACTGGCCTTAAAAGTCAAAAAAGTATTTTCTTATTATAGGAAATTGTGCAGCAACAACAACAACAAACAATTTAAAAACAGCCTGCAAACAAGCAGAATACAATGTCTTCTGGAGGCTGTTTGGCAATCTAGCTACGTGACAAAGTGATGATCTTGTTATTGCATTAGGTTGTAGGGGAAGGAATACCGTATTTTCCGGCGTATAAGATGACTGGGCGTATAAGACGACCCCCAACTTTTCCAGTTAAAATATAGAGTTTGGGATATACTCGCCGTATAAGACTACCCCTCTCCCAACGCACACCAAATAAAAAATAAAAAAACATCAGATTTGATTTCAGTATGGTAATTTTAATTCAAATGCTTATGACATGCAGGTTCTTAGCAGGAAAACTGTCAGTTATAAACATAAGGCTGTTTGTCATCAAACATGTAAACATAAAACAGTGCAAGTGGATTAAACTTTTCCTAATTCACTCTAAAGCTGAAAGGAAGGATAAGACAATAAACCCATGGGAGCTGCCATGCTGTTTGTTTTCTAAGCTGTCAACCAAACTGGAACTGATGATGATAGGAGGAAGATAACAAACAATAGAGAGATAGCAAGTGCTGGGCAAGTCCCTGGCGAGTTAGCAAGGTACAGTATTTTTACAGGTTTTGCTGGCATGACAGCTTCCCTTCAAAAGCCTTCAAAAGCCTCCTGTTCATCATCTGATGTCATAAGTACATCAGTGACATCTTGTGATACATTTGTAAGGCAGTCATCATATGGATCGAATTCCATATCAGATGGTGTGGTCTCAGCTTCGGCTTCCTCTTCATCTTGCCACAAGTAGTCATCCTCCATACCATCTAATGAATTTGATATGCCACACTTCTTGAAAGACTTGATTACTGTTTCTGCATCAATATCATTCCAGGCTTTTATGACAAACTTGCACAAAACATCCAACTGTGGAACATGCATGTTTCCTCCTTTTGTGAATGACTTTTCACCACTAACCATCCATTCATTCCACTGTTCTCGAATGCGATCTTTAAATGGCTTGTTTAGGCACACATCCAGTGGCTGTACCAACGATGTCAATCCTGCAGGAATAACTGCCGCATCTGTGTTTAGTCTTGCAAGCCTTTGCTTGGTGCTGGGAGTTAAATGAGCCCTGAACATATCCCACACCAGTAGACTACGTTTTTGAATAAGTCCACCTGGTCGCCTGCTCCATATGTTATCAAGCCATAGCTTTACCCCTTCTTCATCCCTCCAACCTTTTTCATTCGCATGTACAAAACAACCAACAGGGAACTTGAGTTTTGGCATTGTTTTTCTTTTAAAAATAATCATTGGTCTCAGTTTGGTGCCATCAGCTGTGCATCCTAGTACCACTGTAAAACTGGACTTCTCATGTCCTGTTGTTTTAAGTAAAATTGTTTTTTCACCTTTTTGATGGACAGTTTTATTTCCAACCATGTCAAAATTCATTGGAGTTTCATCCATATTTCCAATATTACATAACGCATAGCCATGTTTAGTGCGCTGTTTTATTACGTATCGATGGAAACTATTTAGTTTGTTATCAAGATCTGCAGGTAATTTTTGGGCAATTTTCGTCTTTTGCCTCAGTACCATATTATGCCTTGCCATGAATCTAGTACACCAGGATACAGTGGCCTTAAATCTGTTGCTGTGATCTGGGTTCTATTTGGCCCACTGAAGTGCAAACAAACGTATTTGATTTCGTGTCACTACATAACCATTTTGGCGATGCTCATTCACCATACCTGCTACATGTTTTTCGAGTTCTGGCCAATGTGGGGTGCCTCTTCTTAATGCACACTTACCCCTTGGCATACTCTTTAATGCTTTTTCATTCGCTTTCCAGTCCTGAACCATCTTTTCTGTTACTCCATATTGTCTTGCAGCAGCGCAGTTATTATGTTCCATGGCAAAGTTTACAACTTTAAGCTTGAAACTGGCTTCATATTTCTTTCTTCTTGCTGGTGGAGCCATGATGGGGTTTTGTCTGTTGGACATTTGTATACTGTACTGTATGTACTGGAGCTATACTGTATGAACAGGTACTGATACTGGTGCTGTACTGTATGTGGTACCCAGTATACAACAACCAGCCAATCATGGCAATCGATGTACCTTACTGGCAATTGGCTGCTTGGACTGGTCAGCTCTCCCTGCCTGCCCAGCCCTCCCTGTCTCCAAGACTATCAGAGTGGTAGATCTCGCACCTGAGGACTGCAGTGAATCTGAGAGGCAGAGAAGGAGGTACGGTAATAGGATACAAGGGCGGGCCAGATGGGTGAAAGAGACATGTTTTTCTGGGCACAGCGCTGCTCTATGGCCCTTTTCGCAGCGCCAGCTCCACCCCCCTGTCCTCCTCCTCCTCCTCCTCCTCCTTCCCGGTGGTCCTCTGCCTAGCAACAGGAGCAACTCTGGCCAGCCTCCCTCCCTCCGCGGCCGCTGATAGGCTGGCCCGATCCAGGAAACTCGGATGCCCCAATCACCGTGAATGATATGTGAGCCTTCGCCAGCACCCCGTTGTCTGGAGGGAGGGAAAGTGGAGCCGGCGCCTTGGAATGCCTCGTGGTGGGATTTAAAATATATGTATATATATATATATCTATTATTGCGCATCTGTCATTAGGAATTCCTAAAATGAGCACATGGCAGCACAAGCCACTACTCTATGCCTGTCTCTGGGTGGTAGACCCCCAAGGGTCTGGGGAAAAACAAGCAGATCTTACAAAGCCTGACGTCTCTCCATCTGCTTTAGGCAATGTTAACCAACAATCATTACCCTTCCGGCTACAGAGAGAGGTATTAAGTAAATGCAAGTAGCTAGAAAGGTCAGACTTTCCAAACCAGCTGTGTTCCAGCTGAAACTCTACACGTTTATCTTACAAGAGCCTGGCGAAGGAGGAAGCGGTGGAGGAGCCAGAAAGGCCGCCCGGCTCCCATTCTTGGGGGGCGTGCTGCTGAGAGCCCCTCCTCTCCTCCTCCCTTGCCACCGTTGCTCTGGAGGAGCCAGCAGCCAAGCACCGGGCTTGCATCCTTGCGAAAGGGGCAGCCTTGCCAGCCCCGGGCGCTTCCTGCCAGCCCCGCTGGACTTTTGAGCAAACTTGATCCGCTCCCTCCCTCCCCCCTTTTCAATATCCCTCCTCCTCCTCCTTTCCTGGGAGGATGTCCTCTGGGTAGCGCTGGGAGGGAGCGGCAGTGGCGGCACCCTAGCCGAGCGAGCGAGCGAAGTTTCAGCGAGGCGGGTGCAGCGCGGTGCCCCCTTTCCCTCCCTCCCCCGGGCCCCCCATCCTCCTCCGCCAGGGAGGGAGGGAGGGAGGGAGGGAGCGAGTGCCATCCCCCCACCCCTCGCCCTCCTCAGTTCTCGCCCGCTTTCCCCTCGTTGGCCTCCTCCACCTCTGCCGGGGCTGGGAAGGAAACAAAATGCCTGCCTGAGCCACCTCAGCTGCTTCCACCAAGGTAAGCGGAGGAGGAGGAGAGGGAAGGGGGCAGCGCCCCGCGCCCGGCTCTTTGGGGCTGGGGGGCTGGGGGGTGGGTGCCCGGAGGGGAGGAGGGCGGGGGAGGCTGGCACCAGCCCATGCGCCCCGCCGGCCCGTAGGAAGCCCTCCTTTCCCCCCTCTCTGCCAACTTGGCTGGACTCTTCCCCGCTTCCGCCCTCCCTCCCTCGTGCGCGCACGGTGGCAGCGGTGCTGGTGTATCTGTATCATGCCCCCAGCTTCTGCAGCACTCCCTGGCCCGGGAGCTGTAGATGGAGCTGGGGCAGAAACGGGGAGGCAGCACGACCGTTGCTCGTGCGAGGAGGAAGAGCGGCTAGCTCAACAAGCCTCTCCCGAAACGCCACCGCTCCCCCCCGGCGTCTTCAGGTAAGTGCACAGCACCACCCTTGGTGCTTTCATATGGTCGCCGCATACGGCGGGGATGCGGCCGTGGCCATTTTTGAGTTCCCCCACCGTATATGGTGACCGCAAAGACCACACCCGGCGTATAAGACGACCCCCGACTTTTGAGAAGATTTTCCTGGGTTAAAAAGTCATCTTATGCGCTGGAAAATACGGTAATTAACATTTAAAATATTTTATTAGTTTTAAAATAATTTTATATGATGACAACATGAAAGCTGTTGAGGCTGTCCCCTCCCACCCTCCTAGCAATGTCATTGGCTGGAACCAGGTATATCTGATGAGACTTTGGAGACCAGCAGGAATATCAGATCTACATGCCTTAGAGGGATGGTGTTTGCTTCTGAGTTCCCTGTGCTTTCCTAAAGTCGTGGGAACTGCTTGTTGTACTAAAACACCAGAATGCAAAGATCTTATTCCATAAGATGAATAGCTAACAGCTGCATTACAAATGTTTGAGGAAGGTTGGGTCAAGTTCATTTCCTGCCTGAACGTTTCTGAAAAACTCTAGGAAGTAAAGGTAGAAGTGAGCAATAAAGGGAAAGAAGCGTTTTCAAGGTTAAACAGGCTTGGTAGTTGTGAATCTTCTTCTCAGAAATACCATGTAAGGCTCTTCTAATCTGTTATTAAAGGTACCTGTTTCCATCTTCTAGAGGATAACATAGGAGAAGTGGTTGAAGATCGTACTTGTGCCTTTCTTAAGAGGCAATGGTTATGAATGGGACTTAGTATCCAAAGAGTGGATCGTTTTAACTATATTTTGAAATCAAATATGAATCATGCCACTTTAATGGTGATTTTACAAAACAGGAACACTTTTTAAGACAAAGAATCACGTAAGGTATTCACTAGACAAAACTCTCCAAAGCTGCAACCATTATTCTAGAGCCCTGTGTTTCAGAGCTGGAGATAAGACTTCCTTCAGCCAGGACACACATTTCTGACAACAGATAATGTGCAATATGAATATGAAATATTCCACCATCTAGAGTGGTTATGGAAATCATGTGGCTTACAAATGTTGAATTATAGCTCCTAGTATCCCTCACCAGTGACCAGTGACTGGCTAGGGCTCCTGGGAGTTGTGTTCAACAGCCTCTGGAGGGCCATATGATTCCCATACCTAATCTTGAGACTTTAGAGCAGCATTGTAAAGGTTGTGCCAACACCTGCAGAACATTCTTGCTAGAGGTTCATGGTTGAAAGCATAAAAGTGATCTGTGGTAAATGAACAGAAAAGAATTACAGTCCAATTTCTCCTCTGGCTCTTTGTTTGGTACAGAATCTTATTTTGGTCCAGCATATTGTTCAAGAGGAAGGTATGAATAATTTGGGTTCTTGCTTTATAGAAGCTCACCATGACAAAATATAAGCATCTCTGTTCTTGGGAGAAAAACATACAGCGTGAGCTAAGCTTTGGAGCTTAGATGTTTGTAAATGTGTAGCTTACTGTGACATTTTTTTTTTGGTGTGACAATACATAACCTTTCTTCAGATAGTGTGGGATCTTTGGCAAAATAAATCATTGAACATTATGAATAATATATTAAGTCTGTCAAGTGAAACTGAAAAGACGTGAAAGAGAAGAAGAGTTCTCTGGAGGAAACTTACTCCAGTTAATAATAACCAGTAGCTGTAAAATTGGTACAAAGATTTGTAGGTAATTAGCTAAGAGGATGATAAGACCATATGGCCAGGCATTATGCATTTCTTTTTTCATGCAAAAAAATTGCTACAGAATAGGCTTTCCCCCCTAATTAACTTGTGTTATCCTTTGATTTATGCAGTGTGTTCCATACTAAACTAAAATGTAATTTGTAAATTAATGTAAATATATCAACACTGTTGGGTTATTTTAAGCGGTGTTTTCATTTCCAGATGGAAAAGCTGGGGGAAACTATTCTTTAATCTAATTGTAGGTGGCAGAAGACCTGCTTACATGTCATTTTGAGTATGTTTCTGGCATTTTACTCATTTATCAGTGACCTAAACTGGTAAATTGAAATGGTTTCCGAAGTGAACATCTCATACAAGCAGACTTTGAGGTTTTTTGATTGAATTAGATGTTATGTCTGGCACAGTTTGCATTCTCTAAAAATTGTATCCACATGCATGAAAAATGTATAGATGCTTTTTAAAAAAAATGTCATTCTTAGAGGGTTAGTATGCTTTGAATATTTTTTCTCTCTCTCTCACTCTCGCTCTCTTTCTCTCAGCCTAGCATAAAAGAGCACATAGAGTTTAGCTCAGTGGTTCTCAACCTGTGGGTCCCCAGATGTTTGTGGACTTCAGCTCCCAGAAGCCCCAGCCAGTATGGTCAATGCTCAGGGCTTCTGGGAGCTGAAGTCCAAAAACTTTCTGGGAGACCCGTTAAGGTTGAAACCACTGGTTAGTTTGAAATTACAAATGGACTGTTTGATTATTTGCTTTAGAAAGCCCAAATAATATGAAAGCTTTCAGGTTACCCAGAAGCTCTTCTGGTTTACAAAAAATAAAACAAAAAAAGTTTACAAAAAGTAAACCAGAAGGCTGTGGTTTAGAAAAAGTAAAGGAAGGAAGAGAAACAGTTTGTTTCTTCCTTTGTTGCCTGTTTTTGTATCAGTTGCCTGATGAAAAGTTCTGGAGAACTTGAAAGCTTGCATGTTATGGTGGCCTTTTGTCTAGTCCTAATAAAGTTTTTTTCCACGTGTGCGTTTTCTAGGAGTCCTGCTTCTCCATGCTGTAACCCAGGTCTCTGTGTGTTAGTTTAAGTAACTTTATGTATTTTTTTTTTTTTTTTTTTTTTAACAAGGGCAATAAGTTTTGGGTCTGTTTGTTTGTTTTTTTGCTCTTGAATCAAAATCTGTTTAGTGAAAACCATTCTGTTTTTTAAAAGGCTTAGCTATTCATTATACTGCACACTACAGTAGAGAGAGACTATTTTGTACATTTTTTTTCAGCACATTATTGTAGGAGGCACATGGTTGAACAGTAGGAGGAGCTGCTTTCTCAACTGATATATTTTAATCTGTTTATCTGGTTAGATAATTTTCCTTAAGAAGTATATGAAGTCAGCAGTTAAATCTTTCTTGATGCATGTTAGGATGTTCTGAAACTGATTGGACAAAGTAGTCTGAATGTATATTTGTAACAAGCTAGCAGACGCACCCAGTTAAAAACGTCTCAGTTCCCACCCCTATGCCAGTATACTTTCTTCTTCTTCTAATTTCTTCTGTTAAGCAAAATTGGCTAGAGATGCTCATCACTAAGGTCTACTTGGTGTCCATGTCAAATCTTACATGTTTAAGCATCATATTAGGTTGTAGATCTTTGACTATTTTACCCATACAGGTGAGAAAAAATTATTTCTACAGTTTTTTCCTCACTGCTAAGGAAATAAATATATTTGCACAGTTCTTGCCCAGTGTTTGAATGTCCCAAAATGTTTTTGGAAAACATTGTGTTTGGTATTTTTTTCTCCATGAGAATCGGCCTGTTTTGTGCACGTGTGTGCATGGGCATGCATACAATCACTTACCAGATATTTGTGTATGTTTCTACATAGCCACATCTTCATACACATATATAAACACACATAAAACAGCAATCTTGCACAAAAAATATTGTGCAAAATCTTGTGGGGGTTTTTTGTGTGTAGTATTGTGGGGGCACAGAAGACAGCATTCCTGCACACATACAAAACCCCTTTGGCTATTTTAAATTAAAAACATGTATCTTGAGAAGGATTTGTGTCTTTCTGAAAAGAAATAAATTCTCTTGATTCTCCATACATTAATCTCCAAGCATCCACAAGTTCCAAAATGTCCATCAATTTTTTTTTAAAAGGATTTTGCGAGATTTCCTTGGTCCATTTTCTTTTCTTTTTCCATCAACCTATCGGTTTTGGGGTTCAACACACCATTCCAATCACCCATTAAAAAAGTTCTAAAATTTCTTTCAAGTAGTTTTCAAAGAAGGGGGCTTTGTTCTCTATGGGAGCATAAACCCTCAAGATAACTGTTTTTAGTCCTTGAATTTATATCTCCACTCCAAGATAACATACATTCACATCTTCCAATTTTTTTCCGGTTTCCATTTAGCATCTGCATAGATCACCACACCTCTTTTCTTTTTGTTATAATATGAATCCAATTAAGGATTTGTCATATTTTTTGTCTTTTCCCCTTATGTGTCTCTTATAAGGAAATCAAATCTAATCTCTGTTTTTCCGCCTCTGCCTCCGCCTCCTCCTCTCTTCTCCTTTTTCCAACAGAGTTGGCCCCTCTTATATTCCCAGAAAGAAGTTTTAAGGCCACTTTTAGGCCTTCTCATCACCATAGTCCATATCCATACTCATCTTAACCCAAGCGTTTTTGTCATCTTCTTCTCCATTGCTTTCTTCTTTCATACTTTGTTCCAGTGTCTTTCCCCCTCTCTCTTTCTGGGGATTACCCCTTCAAAATTCTTGCCATACTTCTCAAAAAAATTTCATGCTTTTGAAATTTAATTGAATCTCCTTTGTGCCATAGAACCAAGCCTTCTAAATTTTCCCATCTGAAGAGAATTCCATGTTGCTTCAACTGGTTAATCCAGAAGGTGTAATCTCATCTCCTTCTCAAAATTCAAAATATTTTTTAAAACTATCCCTTCTTTCCCATCAATTTGAAGCTTGCTCAGATAGTGTTGCTGAAAAATTTCATCTTTCTTTTCGTCTTTCATTTTCCTCCATAAGGTAACACATATGACTATTCTATGCTATTGGCAGACCCTACTGTCAATTCTTCCTCATTTATACCATATCCAAACAGACCTTTAAGATAGCTCATAATAATAAAGATAGTGCCACATCTAGAATAATAAACATCCTCAGTGCAATACTTTAATGGGAAAGTGATTTCAAATGCTTATGTAGGATTAGATTTCTCAGAATAGCAACTTCCCATTCCCTGAGATTTCCTGACCGAAACCTGAGACCAGAGTGGTTGGTGCTGGTAATGTCCCAGGAAATGTGCCTTGGGTACAAGAGAGTGAGATAATATGGACTTTCTTGTACTATCTTGTCACCAAAGTGTGGCAGACCTCCTATATCACTTCTGCAGCTATTGTGTGCCTTCAAGTGATTTCCAACTTATGGCAACACTAAGTTTTATTGTGAGTGTTCAGAAGGGGTTGCCATTGCCTTTATCTGAGGTTGTGAGAAACTAACATACTAAGGGTCGCCCAGTGGGTTTCCATGGGTGAGTGGGGATTTGAACCCTGGTTTCCCAGAGTCCTAATCCAACACTCAAAACCATTACACCATGCTGGCTCTCTTAACTTAATGTTAGTGTAGCTTAAATATCCACTGGTGTAGCCCTATTATGCAATTCCTGTACACATTGCCAGTATAGTGCAACATATGTGGATCAATGTGTGAAAATGCATGGCTAATAACCCATTATGCAGTTGCAGTGCGTAGTGTGCAAAGGCAATGCATAGACGCAATGTACATTCTGATACCATTCTGTGTATTTTAATGACAGAGTTCCCCATGGCATTCCCCATGACATTCTTGGACAGAGCTGCTGTTAGGTGGATTGGTAACTGGTTGATCGACCGAACCCAAAGGGTGCTCACCAATGGCTGTTTTTCATCCTGGAGAGAAGTGACTAGTGGGGTGCCGCAGGTTTCTGTCCTGGGCCCAGTGCTATTCAACATCTTCATCAATAACTTGGATGAAGGAGTGGAGGGCATGCTGATCAAATTTGCAGATGACACCAAATTGGGAGGGGTTATTAATATCCCAGAGGACAGAATCAAATTTCAAAATGACCTTGAGAGATTGGAGGGCTGGCCCAAAGCTAACAAAATGAATTTCAACAGAGAGACATGGAAGGAAAAATGGAATGCACAAATATAGGATGGGGGATGCATGACTGGATACCTGTGCATGTGAAAGGGATCTAGGAGTCTTGGTAGATCACAAGCTGAACATGAGTCAGCAGTGTGATGCAGCAGCCAAGAAAGCCAACGCAATTCTTGCTTGCATCAGTAGGAGTATGGTATCTAAATCAAGGGAGGTAATGGTACCACTCTATTCTGCATTGGTTAGTGTTACTCTGAAAATCTAGGGGTCCCCGAGGGACACCTTGATATGCTTCAGGTGATGTGAAAAGTAAGCTCAACAGAGCACAAGCAATAGCAATGCAAGAGGCAGGATAACCTAGCGAATATTTTACCCAGTTTTTACAGGGTCAGGCCCAGTCAGAAATCACACAAAAAGGTCCAATGAATGACTTTATTAAACAGTAGTGGCACTCATCAATGCAAACACTCACACATATGTCCAAGGGCTAAAGAAAAATAGAGTGGAAATAAGATAGATGGATTGTTGAAGGATTCGTAGTTTGGGTGATATTGCACCTTTTCCTGAAGTCCTTGGTCCGGAAAGCAGCAAAAGAAAAGGAACTCAGTGAAGAGACGCTGAGGGGATCACGTAGCTATCGAGAGGGGAAATGGTCAGTTGGTATGACCAGGAGGCATCCAAAGAACTAGTCAAAAACGGGGACTATTTGTAGGAAAAATTTATCCTGAGGGCAAATCCTCTCCCGGGGAGAACAAAGGAGACAGCAACGGAAAACAACTTCACACTGGCACCTTCTTTGATATTGGAAGATAAGGTGTTACGCAGGTATCAAGATCTTCTGCCACTTTGGGTTGCAGTGTGAGTTATGTAGATGGTTTTTGCCTGATAAGATTTTGTTGCTTCCAATGCCCAACTTTGTGGGAAAACTCTTAATCCCTTCAAGTTGGCTCCTTAAAGGCTGAGGATCTTTTGTCCACCGTGGGTTGGCACAGCTTGAGGTCTCTTGTGGCTACGTGACTACGGAGTTTACTGGCCTGACCTGATTCTTTCGGTGATATGACCATTGTTGCCTATGTTCTCATCCGGCTAACCTCTTTGGTGGGTTAGATTATGTTTATATCAAAGTTGTAGACCCTGGGACAGGGTTTACCAAGGGGGCAACATTAGGCCTTATTTGGAATACTGTGTCCAGTTCTGGGCGCCTCAATTCAAGAAGGATATTGACAAGCTGAAACATGTCCAGAGGAGGGTGACCAAAGCGGTGAAGGGTCTGGAAGCCATGCCTTATGAGGAATGGCTTAGGGAGCTGGGTATGTTTAGTCTGCAGAAGAGAAGGTTGAGAAGGGACATGATAGCTATGTTTAAATCTTTGAAGGGATGTCCTGTCGAGGAGGGAGTAGTCTTGTTTTCTGCTGCTCCAGAGACTAGAACAAGGAGCAATGGATTCAAGGTGCAGGAAAGGAGATTCCACTTGAACCTCAGGAAGAACATCCTGACGGTCAGAGCTGTCTGGCAGTGGAATATGCTACCTCGGAGTGTGGTAGAGTCTCCTTCTTTGGAGGTTTTTAAGCAGAGGCTAGATGGCCGTCTGTTGGGAATTCTTTGATGGGTGTTCCTGCGTAGCAGGGGGTTAGACTTGATGGCCCTTGGGGTCTCTTCCAACTCTATGATTCTATGTGCTACCCTATGCAGTGATCCCACATGCACAGATGTGCTTATGTTGCCTTCAGCTGGCTGTGATCATTGTGCGTTCTCCAAAAATATAATTCCACATGCATAGTCCAACCTACACTAGTTTGTGTCACTAACAGGATACTGACCATTATGTATATATGGAAGAGGGCTGATGCCACTAATGCTAATATATACGTATGAATCTTGGTGTGCCTAAAGAACCCTGTATCTTGTAATATTTAAATGCAACATAGAAGTAGCAAGAGGAGAAGGTGGAGAGAGTGAGGCATGAACAGCTGAGGGTTGGGAGGGAGGCAGGAACAGCTTCCAGGCCAGCTGATGATGGAAATGGGCATAGAGAGAGGCAATCCAGGTAAAAAGGTGCAGAATCCTGCTAATTGAATAATTTGGCAACATTATCCAGAGGCAGCAAACAAACAAAACAATAACTTTGTGGGCTGGAAAGTTGTGCCCCAAGAGTTACAGCAGGCTTTTCTGTTCCTGCTAAGGCTTTTACCCTGCACAGCCTACACACAACATGTAGGAAGCTTTTTAGGTCCTGCACCACTGCTGAAGCTTTGTAGGAGGCTCACTGGTGGCCCACTGGAGATTTTTCCAGGCTACTACCACTTCTGCCAGGAGCAAAAGCCTATGATGCTCATTTTCTGGCCACTGTGTTGCTACAAAAGTCACAAAGAATCCAAGTGGATGCACCCACTGTCCCACCTTTCCCTCACTCCTGACTATTTGGCATGCCAGTGTTGAGCAAGTACAACATTTAGACACCCTCATACTGAGCCACTGAGTTCTGGTGCCAATGAAAGTGGGCAGAAGATGGGTACCCAGGTTTTAAAGCCAGCACACAGAATGAAATAAGACCTTCTCTTGGCCTCACTGCCTGGAGACTCAAAGAAGCATAATAATGCTCTGAATCTTTGTCTGGTGTCCCAAGATCAGGCAGCCCAAAATCTCTTGCAAGTTCTTCCTCTGTCAAGATGCGCAGTCCCTTCTATATTCTGCCTCTGCAAGGCAGCTGGATTGAGCCAGGGAGAATCATCCTAGTTCCTCAACAACAGGCGTGTGTACCATCTCCCTAACATCTTCTTTGCAGATGGTTTTGAATCTTTTTGCCAACATGTGCTTGAAAGATACATGCATTCTGTAGCCATAGGAGAGAACTGTGTATCAGTTTCTAAGTACTGCCATCATATCTTCTTGCTTTCCATGAGAAATAACCATGTTTGTGTGGTAAGATCTTATTTCTTAGCTTCTCCATTGTACATGACCGTCTGAAGGGCAAACCTGAAGTGACTTCAGTTATATGAATGCAGCCAATGTCCCTGTTTTTATAATGTAAACTCTAGGAAACTCTGAGTAGCCTCAAAGCCAAGGGTTGCATTTAACTCTAAATCTCTCCCCCTGCTAAATTTAACTCTCAGTCTCTCCCCCTGCTATTGTCATTGTGTGCCTTCAAGTTATTTTTGACTGATGGTGACACTAAGGCAAACCTCTCACAGGGTTTTCTTGTCAAGATTTATTCAGAGGAGATTTGCCACTGCCTCCGTGTTAGAATGATAGTGTATGACTTGGCCAAGGTCACCCAGAGGGTTTCTATAGCAGAGTAAGGATTCAGGCTCTGGTCTCCGGTCTCCTGAGTCATAGGCCATTTCTGCACTAGACTGTTATAGCGCTGTTATTCCACTTGTAACATCCCATGGAATCCTGGGGTTTGCAGTTTCGGGAGGGGCCACCCAGGGCCATTCCATAGGATGTTGCAAGTGGAATAATAATGCTATAACAATCTAGTGCAGAAATGGCCACAATCCAATGCTCAAATCACTACACCATAATGGCCCCTCTCCCTGCTAGTGGTAAGCTGTCTGGCATTGTTCCTTGAGGTCTTTGGAAGATCTGCTTTTCTGCCTGGCAGAACTCCGCATCCTATTTCCTGGTTGTTCTGTTAGCTCAGAAATGGAACAGGTGGCTCTGTGTACCAAGTTCTTCTGTTTCAGTCTGTTTCTTCTGCAAACAGAACAAACTTAAAGCTTTTTCTGATTTTTTTTAGCAAAACATTTGAAGTGCCAAATATCTGTTTTTAAGACTAAAATGCATATTTTTTCCCTTTTGTTCAGGCCAATTTCATTTATAAAGCTCTCTGAAAAGCATTTTATATTTCCTGCCCTATATTTTTGGAAAACTTAAGATGAGGCAGATGTAATCATCATTGAAATTTAACTCACAGCTTGAAAGCTTGACTGACATAAAAGAATGCTAAAACACACAAGAAAGTGCAACCATCAAAGTATATTCTTTAGTTTTTAATGTAGTCATTCTGGGAATGTTTTCCCCTTAAATTAAAGATAGTTAGACTGCATAGGCATATGTTGTACTTGCTTGATTTTCCCCATTCCTCATCTTACTCTGATAACTATATTCAAATACTTTTTAGTAGTTGGTCCTCCTTCTGTTTTGCGGATAGGAATTTATTTCTCATTTTTGCAGACTGCAGTACTTGTCTGTGGTCCTCATGCAGTGAGGATTTTTAAAGATTTGCCCTCCACTTCTCTGATTTCTTTGTACTCAGTTTAATCAGAGTATCACTTTGAATTAGCAATAGTGACACAAAGAACTCTTCATGTGCAATGTTGAGTATATTTTAAAGTTCACATGACAATGCTTGTTCAGTTAAAAAAACTGATCACAAAAGCCTTGAATTTTGTGTATTTCTAATAAATATCAGTGTGTAGGGGGTGCTAGCTTTTCTAAACGCTTCATGCATTTTATCTCACTCAGAGGTGACCTTGGAATCTGGTGTTGTCAGGTGGCCTCTGAGCATCACAGGCTGTCAGGGTTGACTGTTGAAAATAAGCAGTAAGAATTCTGCCAAGCACCGTATATGCATCTTCAGACATGCATGCAACTGTTGGAATAGTTTACAAAACTTTGGGGATGTTGTGGTGTATGTCAGTGAATAACAGTGGGGCCATAGCAGGATCGAGTCTTCAGATTTGGAAGACACAAAGTGCACAGTCCTCTTAGAAACTCCAAAGCCATCTGGTCTCAAGTCAGTTATCATTAGAGGTGTTTCCTGTGTTACCATATTGTTCTGAATGTGCAAGGGTGGGATAGCCATTGTCAGCTGTATAGCACCTGCTTTGATAAGATAGGTCCAGATATCTACCCAATTTCCCACAGGATTCTGGTCACTGGGTAGCCTGCTTGTCCTGTTTCCTGTGAAGAGCAGTAGACAACCATAAGCAGTGTCAATATGTGATGCGATTTTGGCACTGTGGCCATTTCTACACTAGACTGTTATAGTGCTATTATTCCACTTTCAACATCCTATGGAATCTGGGGGTTCCTTTGAGGCCCCTCCCTAGAGTGCAAGCCCTAGGATTCCATAGGATGTTGAAAGTGGAATAATAGCTCTATAGCACTCTAGTGTGGAAATGGCCTGAATCATGAACACCAGGGCATATGCAAGATAGATCTGACTGGTGTGTACGTAAAGCCTCACCCCAGCTTCATTCTGTTATCGCTCTGAGGTCTGGTCAGGTATTGATTGTTGGTTCACAGAGCTGGTAAAGTCCACTGAGAGGGACATTAAAGTTTTTTTACAGTCTATGAGATCCTGGAGTTGGCCTTCATCTGAGTTATACTTGCAACAGCACTGTAAGGTAAATCACTCCTCCATTATTGAAAAACAGCACCAATAAAAGCAACCCTTCTCTCTGCTTCTTTCTAGTGTTTACGTGTTTGAGCCCCACTAGAGACAATGTGAGGGCTGATCTTGTTCAGCCCACATTTTATTACAGTGTGGTGCCATTACCAGTTTCAAGATTTTACACTTCATATTGAAACGTTTTGATACATTTATTTAATCAATTTGTAAACTGCCCTGTTCTCAAACTCCATGGTAGGGAGCTACACTGACTAATATTGAATGGCATGCTTTTTGTTGGTAATTGCCAGTCAGTTTTGACTTATGGTGACCCTATGAACAAGAGATCTGCAGCTCACCCCGTCATCAACAGCCCCGCTCAGGTCTTGCAGACTCGGGGCTGTGGCTTCTTTAATTGAGCCTGTTTCTCTGTAATGCAATCTTCTTCTTTTTTTACTGCCTTTTACCTTACTAAGCATTATTGTCTTCTCTAGTTAGTCGTATCTTCTTATATGTCCAAAGTACCACAATCTCAATTTAGTCATCTTGGCTTCTAGGCAGAATTCAGGCTTGATTTGCTCTAGGACCCATTGATTTGTCTTTTTAGTGGTCTGTGGTATCTATAGAACTCTTCTCCAAAACCATATTTCAGATGAGTTTGTTAGGGTGGATAAACAAGCCACACCTCACCGTATCCCCAGACATGGAGCTGGCTTGAAACCCCAAACACAAAATAGGAAGATAGAAAAGAGAAGGAAAGAAAGACAAAGGTGCACACGCGCGCACACACGCGCACACAACTTTGCCCAAAGGATGATTTATTCTTTAAGGCTTCTCTTCTTATACCATTTTTATGTTTATATTAAAGAATGCTTTACAGAAAAGAAAAGATTCATTCATCAGCATTAGCAGAGTCACAACTTGTACACATGTTACATTTTATCTGACCCTCAATATGCCTAAGTCTGTGTTCTTCCAGGCAACATCCTGGGTCATTCCCAAAGACATCTTTCACAATAGCAGTGTCCTTTGCTCGTACATACTGTTTATAAACAGGAGCAGAGCAGACTAAGCAATTCTTGACTAGCTCTGCGTCTAAAATGCCAGTTAATATCACAGTTAATGATTATCAAGTATTAATTCTAAAGCAAGTTACAAAAACCATATTTCAAGCCTAACAAGTTGACTTTCATCATATCAGCTTTCTTCACTGTCCAGCTTTCACGGCCATAGATAGAAATTGGAAATACAATGGCATGCACAATCATAACTTTAGTACAGTGGACCTCCCGTACCCACAAATTCTGCATGTGCAGGTTCCAGATCACATGAAGCATCATGTTCCGATACCTAAAATGGTGGTGTCACATGCCATTGAATATAATGGGAGCGAGTACATTGGCAGGAATGTCAGTGCCGTGGGCAGTTAAGAATGGCATCAAGTTGTGATGTTCTCCAAGAATGGCTTAAACTTTATACTTTTCCTGCCATTATTCAATTTTTTTCATGTACCTCTAAATGTTCTTGTTCATTTCCCTCGGGATATGTGTACCGCATGTTGGGAATCACTGGCCTAGTGCATCAGATGCTCTGCTTGAGAGATCCACTTGTTACCCTGTGACTTGGGGGTCCTGGGAGGGTCGCCCAAATATCCAAAACAACACAAACAAGATGAGGAAATTAGCTGGAGCACTCTCTTAGCTAGCGAGAGGCAGGGTAACTTAGCGGGAATCTTTTACCCTATGTATACAGGTTCAGGTCAGTGAGCAGGCAAGATGGTTCAAACTGATAATAATATTTATTAAATGAATATCAAGAAAACACAACCTCACTACTAAATAAGAAATGGAAAAGAGAGCTTGGGGGAAACGGATGATACGCCACCTTTCTCGCAGTCCTGAAGAAAAACCAACTGAAGAGAGAAGGAAACCCAGCATGACGGCCGAGGGGAGCTCGCAGAACAAAGAGGCAGCAAGGCAGGAAAACAGTCCGAATGCAAGTCCAAGCGTTCCGGCGAGAGATCCAAAGAGCTCTCGGAGAGGGGGATTTTCATAGGGGAAGGACTGACCGTGGGCTAGTCTGGTCTTGGGCGAAAACAATGAGTTTTGGGCAGGAGACAATGTTTCCGAAAGATCAGAATTTACATGATTGAATTATAGACCAAATTGACAATGGTATGGCCAGTATGTAGATGCGGCTAGCTTAGCGGTTAAGCACTTAGCGCACCAGGGTGCCCTCTCAGGGCAGAGGTCTCTTTGTTGTCTATAGTGAAGGTGTTTGTTTCGGGAGGTCCCCTAAAGCAGAACTGGCAGTTTCTGGCTTGCCTTTGGTGTAAACAAATATAGCCATGCCTAGCTTCGCGCTTGTTCGGTGGCCTCACAAACACTTGGCTGGTGGCAGAGCAGGGCCGAATTGTGATATCAAAATGATATCTAAGGTTACCAAAGGCCAGGCCAGTTCATGGTGATAACACACTGCAGTCTCTCAACTTTGATTAGTAGACCACATATTGGTGGGTCACAGATTTAACCTAATAAAGGCAAGCAGATGAGCACGTTCCACTTTTCTGAACCAAGACAATGGTAGCCAGAGCTAGGATAAAGAGAAGGAAATACACCAAAAAAACACAGAGTATATTTTTCTACATCATGTAAGTACTGCAAGTGAGGGAGGGAAATATTATTATTTTATATTTAGTGTTTATTTCATTTATATGCCAACTTTCTCCCAGTGTGGAACTCAAAGCATCTCAGAAAAGAATCAGTTAAAACCCTACAATACAATTTTAAAAACAATTACATTTGTCACCTTTTAAAAGGTATAACATTAATTTAAAAGCATACAAAAGAAAAAAAAAAGAAGCACACACTCCATTAAGTAGCCTCCCTGTGAGCGACTACATATTAAAATATTTTTGCTTTCAGAAGTAGAGCAGCAGATGGTGTTCCCTGTGCACCCAGGTTAGAGTGTATAACATCCCAAACTAGGAATGTAAAGAATATTCACAGGTGTGTGTGTATTTATTT
Source organism: Iguana delicatissima (assembly GCA_948472985.1). Taxonomy (NCBI): domain Eukaryota; kingdom Metazoa; phylum Chordata; class Lepidosauria; order Squamata; family Iguanidae; genus Iguana; species Iguana delicatissima. The sequence continues at coordinate 1,429,185 of CAOKZL010000289.1, read as the reverse complement.
ATTTATTTATTGTCTGTGATGAGAAAGGGTGTCTCAACTCATTGAGACACCTCTTTTTTTTTTTTTTTAAAAAAAAAAATCAGCCAACACCTGTAAGATTTTTTGGCGTTTCAGGCCTTTTATGAAAAAATGTGTTCCACAAGATATGTAATCTGTGCAAAATGCTATTTTTTAATACAAAAAAAATTATACAAAGGAAGTGTTGCAAAAATATGGAATAAATCAAATGAGGTTAAAAACTTTGGCAATCTAATGCAGTGTGTAGAAGACTTTTGAAAATTCTTTGGTCTTGCATTTGAGGACAAGGTAAGTAAAGATTTATATTCCAAGTGTACGCCAAGGAAATTATTTTAGAAAATCCTACAAATACCTTTCTTCTTCCTTTGCAGTAAAAATACAATAACCAATAATCAAAAAAAAAATTACCCATTGATGATGCCCAAAATGTGGGGTCTGAGATAGTTGACTCCTTTTGTCTAGTAACAGAGCTGGTTCTGATTCTGAGGAAGCAGCTACCTCATGGTAATCTTAATATAATGCATTGATTCTCACACTGGTATACATGGACCCCCAGGGGTATGAACAAGGACATTTAGGGTTATGTGGAAAAAAATTGAACAATGACAGAAAATTGATAAGGCATAAGCCATTATCAGAGAATGTCATGACTCAGTTTGGTTCTTAATTGCCCACGGCATTGGCATTCCTGTCCTGGAAACTCAAGGGACAGGGGTAGGGGGAATCAGAAGAAGAAGAAGAAGAAGAAGAAGAAGAAGAAGAAGAAGAAGAAGAAGAAGAGTGACATACAAGCCAAACTTCTGGCTGCCATTGGCCTAAAAACTTTTAAAAAGAGTCTTTCTCACACGCATATGCATATACAGCCTTCTATTTGAGTTGCCACGTTCCTAGGCCTGCCCACACTAGGTGGCTTCTAGAGCCTTGCACATACATACTCTTCTCTCCTTCATCCCTGTGTCCCTCTCCACAAGGAGAGAACACGCTGGTGGAAATATCCAGTTATACCCCAAATCTATCTGAGGGAGGGATGTGCAACACCCATCGCTTCTCCCTGTGCCTTCCACTGGGAGCAAACTGGGAGCAAACTGGTGGGTAATGGGGCACAATGGGATGGAAAGGCCTCTGCAAGGTGACTGGCCAGACACTCTGCCTGTCCTTCCATTGGTGTGGGGACATCTCCTCAGAGCTCATAGAAGCTTTTCTGATTCTTTTTCCCCTCAAGAAAAGAACATGATGGTGAAGGGGGGGGTGCAGTTTGTGGAAATGGGTTGCCATGGAGCACACAAGTGAAAAAAAGTCGGGAAGCACTGATGTAGTGGTTCCCAAATTGTTTGCCCTGGTGCCCCACCAAGTTCTGCCAAGATATTTTAAATGTTCACTTTGTGGAGATGCCGCGCTGGGAGACAGGTTTCATGATGGTGGGTCAGTTGCAGCAGCAGCAGCAGCAGCAGCAGCAACTCTTGGTCCCAGGCCCTATGTGGCAGCACTGGGACCTGCACATTTCAGCTAAAGAGAAACACATCCAGAGCCTGTGCTCCTGAGAAGTGGGAACAGTGGCTGTGAAAGGCTTTGAAAAGGGGTAGCAGTGAAACTGTAGATTTTATTTATTTATTTCAAAGGACTGGAGAAAAGGCAAACCTCACTCTCAGCAAAGGGGGCTGGGGAGTAGTGATGCCAGAGCTCATTGTTTTAGTTCTTTTCCTCCTCTTCCTTCTCCTCCACACCAACCCATCGATGGCAGAAGTACGAGGAGGAGGGAGCTAGAATTCCATTTCATGCTTCTGCATAGATGGCCTAGGGGAAAGAGGAGGAGGGGGAGAGCCAAAAGGGGAGGGTGGGTTTCCATTCCAAATATTTAATGATTAACATGGTTAGCGTTAACAATAACAACCAGTGTTAGAGTTTTCAGTACACCGATCTGGGAGCACTCTGCATGGTGTGGACTGCTGAGGGGGAGGTGGGGGCTAAGATGCATTGGGGTTATTTTGGAGTTAACCTGCTTTTAGGTTAATAGCCAGACAGTAGAGTTTTCAGTGCACTGGTTTGGGATACTTCTGCATAGATGGATTAGTGTAGAAAAGAGAAGGAGAGATGTTGTTAGCTTGATTCTCAACATTTTAGCCTTGTGAATCCCATTGACCTGTTTGTGTAATGCTGATCTGCTTTGCACCGAGCCCAACACCAACTGTGTTGTCAGACATTTTGATAAAATTGTGTGCCATATTAGTATCGCTTGGGCAGAAAGATGAATACTATGAATAAATATTGCTCAGTGAATGTATTATTTAGTAAAGGAATGCTCTGATTAACTAAATCAGCACACCTCATACTTATTCCTTGTCACTGCATAACCACAGTTGTGTCTTCCAATCTAGAAAGATCTCCTTAATCAGAAGATGTGGTGTCCAGATCAGTTAGTGCTTAAGCACCTTCCTTAGCAGTTATTCTGTATCTTACTTTTACATCTGAAAACAGATACAATCTAGAAAAAATTGTATATGCTCAAGATATAAGGAGGCCCTTCCATTTCTGATGTTGTCATGTAAACTTTAGATAGAATTTTATGTGTGTGCACTACACTGCTATTGGTATCTGTTTTGCAGAGGAATGCCCAGCCATAAAATAGATCCCGTTAGTAATCTATTTACTTCTCTTTGCTACATCAAACTTGTGTATGATTTTCTGTTCTCTGAGGTGGCATTGCAAAGAGTGATTAAATTCACCAGTGCAAATGAATAAGTTTTGGAAAAATAAACTTATATAGGACCTATTGGCAACAGAATTTTAGCTTTTACTCCTGTTGGAATCTCATTTATTCAATACTCATTTATAAATAAATGCTCATTTATTCAATAAGCAACACACCGAGTTTTGTGTAGAATCCATATTGGTTCTGAACTTGCAGTAAGTTTGTTACAGGTTCTCAGTTTGTTTCCACTTTTTTTCTAAGAAATATAGTAAATCTCTTCTTTCAGATTACTCATTTTCATTAAGAAAGTGTTATGTAATCATCTGCATATACTATATAGCATGTATATCAAATCATGTTTGTCAATATCAGATATTTGATCTAAATATTACTTGTGGATTGCCATGGCTAAAATAGTAGTTTTCTAGATGTATCTATCATCCAAGTAGTGTTTGAATGTGTATATGCCAGTTTCTGCTGTTCTTTCATTCCATTGCCCCTTCCTGACAAAATGTCTGGATTGTTTTGTTTCATGCCATATTGCCCTGCACTGGAACACAACCACAACAGTAGCATTTTATTGGCCCTGCAAAAAATCTAGCTATTTGGCAGTCATGTTTCCAATGCATTTGAATGCTACCTTTGTGATTGTAAAAATCTAATAGTAGTAGTTTAAAAAGTCCTTTTGAGTGTGAAGGCTCTTTTAAATTTACTCACTGTCCCCATAAGCAAGGAAACTTAGCTAAGCCTCCTGTACCATATGAGTTGTAAAGGTTGTCTCACATTTTGTGATCACTTATAGCTTTGGTTCATGCCCTTCTGTCTTCTTGATTACAAGGATGGCCAAAGTCGGCCTTCAGAATATTGCTGGACTGCAACTCCCAATAACCCTCACTACTGACTACAATGACTAAGGCCCTTACTACACGACGTCGGCATCCCAGTATGGCAACGCATTGCTCCCTGTCCGGGACACATGCCATTGCCCAGCATTGCACGCTGCTGTTGTGTCCCCATCTGCTGCTGTTGTGCCCTGTACCATTACTGGAAAATCTGGTAATGGCCTCCTTTCCCGCAATGATCCCATCAACTGTGGATGTGCAGTATGGGAGGAAGTGCTTGACAGTGCTGCTTCAGTACAGTGCAAGAAGAGGCGGGGAAAGGGGCTTGCCATTGCTGTACTGCGTGAGGAAGATGAGTGTCCCTAACACTACCCATCCACCAGCAGCCAACTAGGTGGGGTGGGGAGTGTTCAGGTCCCAGTCCCATCTTGGCAGTGAGGAAGTGCTATTGGGTGATAAGGGCCTATGACTGAAGGGAGTAGCAATTGAGCAATATCCAGAGGGCCATAAGCCCCCCTCACCACCCCCACTGCCACCCCCCACAGAGAGAGCCTATAGAGCCCCTGACTGTTTCCTCTGGCCTGGATTGTAATCTCAGCTGGCTAACAACTTTATTGTAACCCCTGTCAATCCACTTGAATGTCTCCAGTTCTCTGCTGTATCTGCCCCATGGCTTGCTGGTTAACTAAGAGGAGAGAGCCAGAGAAAAGTCTTATGTCCACTTCTCATACTACAACATCCCCTTGTCTACAAAGATGATGTTCCAGGCTATGTCTTTATAGCCAATGAAAGGAACTTTCAAAATTGTAGATGTATGTCTTCTAATAGGCATTCTATGTCATATATTTATGCATTTCATTCTTTTCCTCAGGCTTTCTTGACACTTCAAAAAATAGGAGTTTTTATCGTCTTTTGGAACTTTTGCTAATGTTCTTTCCTTCCCTACAATAAAGCCAGGAATTTTTGCTTTTGAATTTTAATGCTTTTTGGAGCATGAATGAATGTATAAAGCCTTAACTTTGCTCTTGAATTGGGCTCCACCTCTCCCACCCCCACTTATCCCAGAGTCTTATATACCAGTGATATACCCCTTTATGCCTGGAAGGATCCTTTTAGCACAACAGTTGTCTAAACACATTTACTAATCTGTAGGATGATTCCTTTTGCATACTAATGCCATTGCCATTTAAAATATTTTGTATTTTCTTCTCAGAAGTCTTATGATTCATGTAATTTAGCGTTATACAGTAATTTACAGCAGCATATGCCACAAACATAACTAATGTCAAAAAGATGCCAATGAGCACAGCCAAGTTAAACCTCCCACTGTGGGAGTACTTTGCGCTTTAAAAGTAGACGTATTTTATGCATAATGTAGATAATGTCCTATTGTATATTTGTAGTTTGAGGACTTTATTATTAGCAAGAAGCAATCAATTAAAATCAAGCAATAAACCTTGCTGCCGTTCCCTGAGGCCCATGATAATATTTGCAAAGAATGCAATTTTTTTGTTTTTAATCATCTCATTAAGATATAATGATCCTCTTGTATTATCATATCAAAATAACTCCTTAATTGGTAGGCATGAGGTAAAGACTTATCCAGCTCCTATCTATGTACATTTGCTGTGAAACAGTTTAAAGCTAGATGAGAATGCAGCTAGGAAAAGAAAAAAAAATACCACATCAGTCTTGCTGGCTTTGTTCTCAATATACCAAAAAGTGAACCCAAGTCTCCAAACAAACAAACAAAAAATGGTGGGAATCCTATTTATTGTTCCTTTGACCACATCTGCTTACCCTGAGGTTTCAGAACATTTTAATTGCTGTAGGAAAAAATTCATGAGGTATATACATTTAAATTAAGGTATACCATCCCCTGACAAAATGAGATATAATTGAATGTTTATGTAATAATAGCAAAATGAAATGAGGGAATGGGAGATTGCGCTGTACTCTATATTTGGCCTGCCCTGTGGGGGGTTGTTGTTGTGTCCATATTTCTTCTTGTTGAAGACAAAAGCCCAAGAGTACAAGGGATCATTTGTGGCAGATCATCTTGTCTATGGTTGCCATGTCTACGGATTTGAAGTCCTTGGGGTTCAGCCTCCTTCTCCAGTTTAAAAAAATGCAAACTCTGATGTGAAAAGATGAAATTGATGGGTCTAGCTATTTTTTCTAATTGCCTTGAATGGCTTCAGTGTGCCTTGAAGCTATCATGCTCTCTCCTCTTAGACCCAGAAGTTGCTATTTGCCAGCCCAGCAGGTTCCTTTTGCTATCAGGCACCACTATTTAGCTCTCAGGCTCTGACCTTGAGACCGTCTGACCATTTTTATTCTGTTTTTTTTTTCCTGTTTAAGACAGAAGATGATGAGATCAGGACCTCTTGTAAAAATCTATAAATGGGGCAGGAGAAGTGCACAATAAAAATATTATCTTCCAACTAACACACACAAACATACACTCACACACACACTTTGGAACTGAAGGATTTGTGATGAATGAAGGATATAATTCTTCATAATCAAGTCTTTAAGAACTATTCATAAGAAGAAAACTTTGTAGAATTTTGTCACTTTGGAAGGTGGACACCATTGCAATTTATAAAACAAAGTAATTTCCCGAAGAAAAACAAGGTTGTAGGGATTAACTCATGGCCCACATTAGTTAAAACTGGTATTTGTAGCTATACCTTTTATTACATCCTTTTGACAAGATATCCTTAGTTTAATTGATGCTGTGAACTTTGTGCTGATGCTGCCTTGCATTAATATTGTTGTTTTTATTGATTTAATTAGTCATATGAACCTTAGATTCCATTACTGTTTTTACTGGCTAAATCAATGCAAATTATAGAAGTGATTTTAAGTATGAATATTCTTTCTTAGTTTCTGAAATATCTTACTCCATTAATATTGGGTTTAGGTTTAATTGAAAGGAAACACTTGTAAGCCTCAAAATTATTGATCTTTCTGTTCTATTTGTTTGTTTTATTCTGTTTGTTTTTGTTTTACCTCTGTCTTGTTGCTATTCTTGTTGGATATTGTCATTTGGCCATACAGTGGGCCCTCAGTATCCACTAGGATTTGGTACCAGGATCCCCCATAGATACCAAAATTTGTAGATGCTTAAGTCCCATTATGTACAACAATGTATTACAGTGGAATCCCTTATATAAAACAGAAAAATCAAGGTTTGCTTTTTGAAAAATTTTTTAAAAATGTTTTCAAGCCGTGGTTGGTTGAATCAGTGAATATGGTTTATAAAACAAGAGCCATAGCAATAGGTCAAGGTTGAAGATCCACACAAACTTCTCACCAGATCTTAGGGAGCTACACCTCTCCAACCATGCTCCTCACCTTAACTTTTTAAACTTAAAATTTCTTTAAAATTAACTCAAAATACCTTCCAAAGTATTTTTGCAGATGTGAAGGACAATTTTGTCGTATTTTGGTTACCTCTGGTCTACTTCAATATTTTGAATCTGGACCAAAAGCAGCCAATGCCCCAGCAGAATCTTGAATTAAAAGAAATAAGATTCTCCCAAAAATGTGAGAGGGCAGAAATAGCTTTGGGATGCATGTGACCCATGGGCCACCCTTTCCCAACTGTTCCTCTACCTTGTTAAGTCTTTTGCAGCATAAAAAAGGAGGAAGGGAGAGAGAAAAGAAAAAGAAAAGTGGCAACACTGTTAAGACTAACTAGTTTTATTTCAGCATGAGCTTTTGTGGATAGAATCGCACTCCTTCAGGTAGTACTCAGTACTGCATCCATGAAAGCTCATGCTAAAATAAAAATCAGTTAAGGGTGCTGCTACATTTCTTTTACCCCTCCCTTCTCCCCCCCGTGACTTGGAATATTTCAAAATGTCCATAATTGTGTTACATAGTATAGTCCATTGATTTATGATGGAGCTGTAAAAATAACTATGTGCGTCATTTTTTTTTTTTTTTTTTTGGAAATAAATCTTTACCAGTTTCAAAATCTCCCTCTTTACCAATCTGGAAAGAGTGTGAATTGGTTTGCTTCATGTTGACTGATTCACATTTAGAAAAGTGATTAATTTAAAATGCATTTCCTGGAACCAATTCACCATGCATTGCTCAGCTGTATGTCTTAATAGTGCCAATTAACAGAGAAAGGAAATGAGAGGAAATTCCCTACTTACTTTATCAGATATAGAAGCAAATTGGTATAGAGAAAATCCACACTCATTACTAGTTTGGAAGAAGTGGAGGTCATGGATACATTCCTGCTTGGTTAAAAGGAAGTGAATTATGCTAAGGATAAGTAGAAAAAAAGACTTCACTATAGCATCTCCTTTTGTAGTGCCACTTTATGCAACTTGAAGAAATCCCCAGTTTTGGCAAGTGTGTTCCTATCTGAGATGATGATATGATGCAGTGTAATGGCCCACTTATACAATCAGGGTGCCCACCCAATGAAAAGAGGATATGTTTCTCATGCTATTCCATGGGTACAATATGTATATTTAAAAACAAGCCAAACAAGGGTCCTGATACTATTTAACTTTGCAACTGTGCACTAACCTCTATCCCTGTATGACCAAGACAGCTGCTAAGAGTGTTTGTTATAAAAGCTACACCAGTTGAGTGATAGAAGTACAGTTCTTGCAGAATATTACTGAAGATAATAAAACTATGTTAGGGCTCACTGGATACATTGCATTACTGCAGTATAGCCCATAAATATAACTTATTTTTAATTTTTTTTTAGTAACACATTTTGTCTTCATAAATAAAAAGGATCACATTGCACTTCAAGTGATCAATATGTTTGGATTTTGGATACAGCATTCCAGGCAACTATCATGTTCTGATCAAAGATGGACGTAACATAGGGTCTACTAGTGATGATAAAACTGTAGGTCAATCACAGAATTTTGTTTGCTGGTTATATATAATGCAAATACATTGCTATCAAGCTGTTATATAATGCAAATACATTGCTATCAAGCTGTTTCTAACTCTGAACAGTTTGGGTGATGACATTTGTTATATTTTAGATATGAAGTAGTCACCATTCCTTCCGATGTGCTTTTCTCCCCATTTTTTTTTAAATTGATCATGGGTCATTTGCTATTAATTAGTGGCTTTAATGTGTAGGTAAAACTGTTCTCAAATCAACATGATAGCTGCAAGAACAAAAAACATCAGTTCCTTTGATTGTACAACACAGCATCCATGCAGTGAGAATAGCATTCCCATTGTTTGGACAGAGTGTTTGATCTGCCAGTTTCAAAAGAACGACGACAGAAAACCTGTTTATAGATCTGACTGATGGTTATGTATATGTAGCTCAGCACATACTAGGAGTCCAAACAACATGATGCTTTGATATTTGAAGGAAACTTCTGCAAACTTAATTCTAATCCAAGAATGTTTGGCATCAGATTCATCTTGGTGAAATAAACCATCAATGATATTCATCTTTTCAGGACATATGCAAAAATTCACGAAAACAGTTTCTTTTTTATGGCACATTTTTTAAAAAGGGTAATTTGACAAGGGCATTGAGATTAAAGTTAATTATCAAGAAAGAGTTCATAATTCGTGGTAAATTGTAGTGACAACCATAGTGCTTTCCAAACTGTCAGGGGACAGCAATTTAATGGCAATGGGTATAGCTTGTCATTTCAATTGTCTTTGAAAACATTGTAGAAATGCTAGCCAAAATTTCAGAAAAGGAACACCATGTAGTAAATTGCATGCCATTGCTTTTGCTCAACCCGAAATGTATTAAAAATATAAAAGGGGAGATGTAGGTAAAGCACTGAGTTTCAAACTGGCCAAAATCAAACTTAAATGGGCACCAACTAAAATTTACACAATCTCAATGCCCCAGATGCTACCACAAATTAAACACAACACATCTCAAAGAATTTGATTTTGACCTTTCCAGATTTCAAGCCTTGCATCAAGGACAGGTGTGCTGTTGATGTTGGAAAATGGTGGTGGTGATGGTGGGGAGAAGCAATCTCTGTGAATAGGACCTTGATCTTTAGAACTTCCATCTTGTAGAGGCTGCGTCAATAGTGAGTTGTGACATATTGCTTATTGAAAATTATTTTAATGGCCCATTTATAATGAATGGGGCCAAAGTTTTGTGTCACATTATCTCATAACTCTTTAATTTTGCTTTAGCAGCACCAGTGATAACATAACTGATTATGAACAGTAATATTAGGGAACTTAAAATTATGAACTGTTTGACACAATGAATATTCTCAGAATATGCTTTTTATATCCTTTTTTGGTTCAATACTGATTGCAGCACTCAGGCCATTTCCACCCTAAGTTGTTATAGTGTTATTATTCCACTTTCAACATCCTGTGGAATTCTAGGGTTTGTGGTTTATTGAGGCCAAAGAGCTCTCTGGCTGAGAATTCTACATGTACCTCTCTAAATTGCAAACCCTGGAATTCCACAGGATGTTGAAAGTGGAATAGTAGCACTATAACAGTGCAGGGTGGAAATAGCCTAACTATACAAAGCAGTTCCTAGAGTGGATATACCAATTAAATACTTGTATACATCTTTGTATATGTTTTTTATCTTAAAGGTGTCAGGAGTTCCCAAAATGTAAATGATATACAGTTATAATCTGGTGCAAACCATTCAGATTGTGATAAAAAGTGGAGATTAATGGTTTGGTAATATAGAAACGCTGTTGCTCAGTAGTGTACTTGAGATATATGGCCAAAGGATGAGGTGACATTTCATAGGTCGTAGAACTAGGTTGTTCTTTGTTCTTGACTGTTACTATGTGGGATAGAGTTGTAATGATCATTCCTTGTTAAAATACTAGAGTGTTCTACATTAGTTTACAAAAAAACCTGAAGTTTTATTAGAATTCCTTACCTTATGTCTCATTTCACTTTTGGCAATTTTCATAATAAAATTCAAACTTCCCAAGTGCCCACTTTGGAAAATGATCACCGCCACCAAAAGATAATGCAATTCAAGCTGGATATCTATTGTATTTTGATGAACTTGAAAAAACATAATGCATCAGAAGCCAGTTTCCTCCTTTTGCTATGAGGTAGATAGATTTTGTTACCTGTAACTCAAAACAGCACTTGGAAAAGCAGAAAATTCTATGTTAAAAGCAACAACGCTAATGTAATTCTTCGAATAAACAGATAAAGACCCAGCCGATGTGGTAATTTTAAAAGTACAAAAGATATACACGTATTATCCCAGATATACGTAACATGGCCATATGGACAACAATTTGCATGAACATCAACTATTGATTATTTATTTATTTATTTGGTAGGCTGTAAAGGGAACTTTTCAACTTTTTAAAGTTCATGAGTGGATAGTAGTAGATAGTAAATTGAACTCAGAAACTTAACAATGCAGCACTAGGTGGACTCTAGCTTGGTAGCCCAGGGTGCCACACCAAACGAGCCATTAAACATTATATAGAACTCTTGCAAAGATGCAGTGGCAGCAGTTGAGCAACAATAGGAAGCAAGAACTATTTCCAAACTATGCCATACCCTCCAATTGTCCACGTTTGGCAGGGACAGTCCTAATTAATCCTCCCCCTTTTCAGTTTTTTTTTTAAATGGTCTAATTTCCCTCTCCTCGTCCCACTTTTCTCCTTCAGTTGCTGAGTTCAAAATGTAGAAGTTTGCGCTCAGTGAATTCAGTGTGGGAGAGGAGAGGGAGGAGAGAAGGGGACAGAATCTTTCCTTCCCCAATAGGCTCAAGCAAAAACTAACAGCTGCACCGTTTCCTGCCTGGTGTGCTCTTCCTCATTAATATCTTTTGCCCTCTTGACTGTGCTCTGACCTTGCTTGGCCACACATGTCCCAGTTTCCATCTGTGAAATGCTAGAGAGTATGCTATGTACACCACATCCATCTTTTTTGTCTTATTCCAGTGTATGTCAAGATGTTTTGGAACATGGCTCAGAATATTTAACTTAACTTGAAATCTCTAGGAATTTACATCATTTTCTTTGTTTAAGCAAACTGTTTTCTTCAACATGACTCAACCTCATTTAGGCCTTATGTTCGTTTTCTGACTTTTCTCCTCCAGCTGTGGGTTACAAATGTAAGGAGGATGGTTTTACCTAAGTATCAGATTAACAGACAAGTAGGCTTGGGGGCAGAAGTGTATTTTTCCAGTGTAGACTACAGTCCCGTGCACACTTACCTGGGAGAAAATCTCATTGAACCCAATGAGTCCTAACACCTCAACAAAGTCCATATACAGTCATTTAAGACATTTGTACTTTTTGCTAATGGAAAAAGAAGTCCCAAACCTGTTTTACGATCTGAAAAACCTGAGCTTATTCTGAACTTACAGCTATAGTCAAGGTAAAATATAATAGCAGAGTTTTCCTTCAAGCTAGCATGGAGAGCAAACATTTCTGTTAGGCAACAGTGTTGTTCATTGAGTACTTAGCATCATTGCAGTTGTAATTGTGTAAGAAGAATATGGCAAAATCTGGCTTCAAAATATGCATTAGACTACTATGATTCATCAAGTCTCAGGAGCTACATAAGCGATCAACTTTCCCTTTTGTGGTTTGCATTTATTGAGCTTGAAAGTTGGATTTGGTTATAGAGTGAAAATTTATGACTTTTATGTGTGAAAATGAAATCTCATTGAGATTGAAAATGCAGAAAGCATAGATTATAGGTGTGAGAAACCTTAGTTTAATAGACACGGTTCAAAGAAACTCTAGCAAGTTTTCCACCACACAAAAACTGAAAACGTTGACAGCAATGTGTACTTAAATTATAGGTGTTTAAAGAGGAGTTGATAAATGCAAAAGCAAGGTGATACAAAAGACTAGCCTAATAGTTGTATGAGACCGTGTGCTGCAGTTGATAGACGTCTTGGTTCCATGTCAGCAGCAGCAGCAGCTAGAACAACCAAACATAGCCCCACTGAAGTAAGGAGATTCTGATGAATTCTACAGCACAAATCCATTGATCGTTTTTGAAAGACCATGCATGTATTTAACCCTTCTCTTCCCTGATTCCTCCCTTTTAATTTGTTTGACAACATTATTTTTTGACATTGTACTTTTGTTAGGAGCTATTGTAGTTAGTTTTACCGTAGAGAAATATAATGCTTGTATCCAAGTTGGAACAAGGATTGTATTTTTCACAACAGCATATTCGAAAAATATAATGCTTAAATTTTCCTTGCAGCTATATATCCCAGAGACACCAGAAAAATTTAGTACTGTTAAAAATTTTATTTTGGAAAAAGAAGCAAACATTCCCTTATAACACACACACACACACACACACACACACACACACACACTCTCACACACTCACACACACACAGAGTGAATTATTGTATTCTTTGTTTTTTTAAATAGACATCTAATTTTGCAGGAAAGGCTTCTGTCATGTAGTATGATAAGAGAAAAGGGATCCCCATGTTCACCGTTTTGGTCGCTCTCCTCTGGACATGTTCAAGGATGTCGACAAGCTGGAACGTGTGCAGAGGAGGGCGACCAAAATGGTGAAGGGTATGGAAGCCATGCCCTATGAAGAATGGCTTAGGGAGCTGGGTACGTTTAGTCTGCAGAAGAGAAGCTTAAGAGGGGACACAATAGCCATGTTTAAATATTTGAAGGGATGTCATGTTGACGAGGGAGTGGGCTTGTTCTCTGCCGCTCCAGAGACCAGGACAAGGAGCAATGGATTCAAGCTGCAGGAAAGGGGTTTCCACTTGAACCTCAGGAAGAACTTCCCGACGGTCCAAGCTGTCTGGCAGTGGAATGTGTGGTGGAGTCTCCTTCTTTGGAGGTTTTTAAGCAGAGGCTGGATGGCCTTCTGTTGGGAATGCTTTGATAGGTATTCCTGCATAGCAGGGGGTTGGACTCGATGGCCCCCGGGGTCTCTTCCAACTCTATGATTCTATGATTCTTTTTAAAGTATGACTAGGCACAGGGTCCTCTGGTAAGGATCAGAGTCATAATACACCAGAAATTTGAACACATTTATTGTCATGCCTATATGAACTTGTTGTACTTCTTTTAGGAACTAGCAATCTTATTTCTTTTAGATTTTTTTATAAAGAAGTAGCAGGAAGTGCCTTATTTAAGCAGCCATCTTCCATGTTTTGGTATACTTCGAAATAACAGAAAATATTGCAAGTATATTCTCCTCAAGTTCTCACATGAAATATTGGAAATGGTAGCATCAAATACATTTATAAATATGACATTCACAAGGGAGTTAAAGTCAAGCATACTATCCATGTATTATGTGTTTTTAGAAAATCTTAAAACTTTCTCAGGAAATTCTGCCTATTTGAAGTTTTGCTGATTGCTTATTTGTAGTTTCCATAAATACAATGATTACCTAAGCAAGAACTTCTAAATTTCAGCTTGCATTTCCAGCTCAATAAAATTCAGTGGAATCCCTAGTGTAGGTGGAGGTATAGTTACCAGTTTATAAATTTATTAGCATCTCTTTTGTTGCAAGGTGCATGTAAAAGGACTGCTATACAAGTTCAGATGATTCATGATATAACATTTACTGCCTTGTGGGCAGAACTTATAAAGTCAGGGTAGTGTGGTATGTTATTCTCATTCCATTTAATATCCTCTGGCCCGTTTGAAAATATCAGCTATTGGATAGGCATGATCCCTTGGAAACAGCTGTGTGCACATATTCTCCCTTATGATTCGAGTTGTGTAAATCAGTTTTTCACAATCCCAATTTTAACAGTACTCTGTGAAGCTCTGTGAAGACTGTCTTTTAAAGTTAGTATTATAGTTAGAGGGTAGTTCTAAAGAAAGGGTAAGCAAGGCCTACCAAGTGTGAATTATTTATCCACAGAATACAATGTAATTAATGCAACGTAAATTATAAAACTATACAGATAAGAAATACATATTCAGAATCTTGGCTCTTGGAGACACTTGGTGCTGTCCTTTAGTATGATATAACGTGCGTCTACCAATAGTGATGAATGACCTTCAGCTACCTATTTCTGCAGTAACAGTAAATGCAAAGAAGGAAAATAGCCTATTTCCCTTAACTGTCATCTTCAATTTTAATGAGCATAAATACCACCAAAGGCTGCCATATTTAATTTTGTCAGTATTTTATTCTGGCTGCAGGCCTTTAAATGGTTTCACTATTTAGGAGATGAAAAATTAGTCTCAGAAGCTGGAAAAGTGTAGAAATCTCATATTTTAGAAGGCATAGAAAAAAGCAGAACAGATAAAGGAAAGCTAAGGAGGTAGTATATTTCACGTATTCTTTTCTCAGTAGATTCTGACCTGACTTGAAGCTTCGTCATTGTCAGACAGTTTTGTTTGGTGCAATGAAATAATGTTTCATCCATCCAATTTATACATTATTCACATCATCAATTTCCCAAAACAATTTCCCAATACAACAATTTCCTTTTCATCTAATTTTGACGTTTCATGTAATCAATGTACCTAATACTGACAGCTGCCCAAAGTTTTAGTACTGTTTCACATAGGCTGGACCCAGACATCTGGAAACAGTCTTTGGTATAGATACTATCCAGAACTTATGGCCCGGAGAACTTGCAGAGGCTTTAAACAAAAGTTAAATGACGATCCAAAAGATCAGACTGTCTATCACAGTCATGGCTACATCTTGTGGAATCCTAGGATTTGTAGTTTGATGAAGTACAACTACAAATTCCAGGATTTCTTCGGAGGGAATTGTCACTGTTTCTATAGAAAAGCAGAATAGAAAAGCATTCAAGAAGTTCTTAAAATATGATGAAAGCTTCCCATGGCCTCTAAAAAGGAGGAGGAGGTCTGCTAAGAAATTTTGTGGCGGCATGTGGCCAAGTGGCCCCAGACACCCCTAGGTCCCCCATTGCTGGACAAAAAATGACCCCAAGTAGAGTATTGTGTTCCAGAAATCTTCAAGATACAGCCCATGGGTGTCTAGGAGCATGAAAATGAGAGTGATTGGTTCTCAGAACTCCATGATTGTCCACTCCTACACTAAGTCATGGACCACTGGTCCTTGGGCCAACTGCAGGCCTCCAGTCCCCTCAACCTGGACCTCCACATTCTTCTAAGACTATACTCCTTCCTCTAGCCTTACTTGTAGTTACTGGTGTTATTTAATTGATTCTTTTACCCTGATTTCTGTGGTTCCGGGAGGGACACCTAAATGTGCTCACAATGGGGAAGGGAATTAGCAAGAGCACAAGCTAAGCAATGCAAGAGGCAGGGCAACCAGCGAGATCTTGAACCCAATGTTTACAGGGTCAGGCCAACTCAATAATCAAACAGAAGTAAATTAAAATTGTTTTTCTTTATTTTGAAACACAGTCAAAATGTATGTATGCAAACACTCACACAGACCTAATGAAAGAAAGGTAGAAGTTGGATAGAGGTTTTTGAGAGGGATTTTTCAGGGGAAATACTACACCTGATCCTGAAGCCCGGTTTATCTGAAGAAAAGTCAGTTGGAGCGGAGATTCTCAGCACATGGAAGCTGAGGGGAAGGCTCGTCGAACGGAGCGACAGCAAGGCGGGATGGAAGTCAGAGCGATCCGAGGAAGCGCTCAAAATCAGGGGATCTTATAGGGGAAAATGTGCCTGTAGGCTAGTCCATTCCTGGGGAATACAATGGGTTTTGGGCTGGAGACAAAGCCTCCGAAAGGTCAGTACTTTTTTCATGATTGAATTATGACAGCGTTGTCAATAGAGTGGCCAGTATGCAAACGTGGAGTGCGTGAGAGTTGAGTATTCGGCTTGTCAAGCTGCCTGCTCGGGGCAGGGAGTCTTTTGTAAACAGCATGCATCCATAATGTGATCTTAAGAAGGTACTTGCCTTGAGGTCTCCTGAAGCTGCAGTCCGGCAAATACTGGCCTACCTGGTGTTGTTTTGAATAGTTCAGCTATTTTCAGCCATGCCTGTGTGCATGCTTGTCCCAGGGCCTTGCAAGCACATGGAGAGGAATGGGTAGTGAAGGCCAAATTATTGATATCAAATGATATCTAATGTACCACAGGCCCGGACTAGAAACTACAGTAACAATTCTGCCCCATTCTACAACCACAAATGTGATGAAAAGAACCTTACACAAGCTGGAAGTAAAGACTGCAAATACATTTGTTGTTCTTTTTGCATACTGAGCAAGGTAAAAGGTTTAATGGAGGCAGATGATTATATAGCACTCTGGAAATTGCCAGATTGAGAATGCTTACTATCAACATGAATTGTTGTGAAGTAATTGTACTTCAGTGTGATTTCTAGCACCACGTCTAACTACAAACTTTTCAATTAATTCCAGCCTTGTCATCCTACATGTTCATTCATTAATATACGATGTCTCTGTTTACAGAAATGACTGTGTTCTGTAAGACAGTAAAGAAACTGAGTATCTAAATGCATTTTGGAAGTGAATGAAGTTCCTCTCTGCCAGTGTAATAATGTTATTAGTTTAGTAATGAGTCTCCACCAAAATAAGACTAGTTCCCTTCATACCCCACCAAATATTATGTGACAAGATTGTTCAGTAGGATTGCTGTGCACTCAGTAAGACCCAGCTGTTGTTGAATAGATCCTGCAGAAAGGAAGAGCTTCACATTTAATGTTTTAACCTCTCCAGTTCATCATCTTCATTTGCTTTAATGGCAACATTTGGCATGTGTGTGCAGAGCTCCCCACAGTTCAATTGATTTGTAAGAGTCTAGGTCAGATGCTCACTAATTGTGGCTTTTGGTCTGGAACACATAGCGTAATTAGAAATTTCCTTAATGTGGTAGTTACTATTAAAGTCAAACCGCTTGATCACTTCACACTTGTTATATAATTGTTACAGTTCTAAACTATGCATGCAGAACATTTTGAAAACTCCTGTTCTATTAATGTAATTAAAGTTTAATTTAAATTTGCAGCTATTTCCTTTTCCCTGTAGCAAAAGTCCCAGTTTAGACTTTAAAGTATTCTAGAACAGAGAAATTTATATTTTTGCTCATTATTTGCAGTCGGATAGTGATGTATGAGAACACTCGAAGCACACATATGTGATTATGGTAGCATTTTCTCCTACAGAGAGAATACCTGATAAATGAACTCTCAGTTAGTAGCACTACAGCAAAGAAGAATACTCTCCTGCAATATTTTTTCATAGGAGAAAATCTTTTCATAGAAGCCACCAGATTCAGATTTATTTCTGTGCTGCTCACGCTGATGTGTGTCATCTGAAACCTTCAGAACCAGTTCCCCTTGGACTACTGCTGCAGTTTGTAGAATATGTCCCATGAACAATTCAAATATTGCAGATTTTTTGGATCAGAGTATATAGTAGAAGAACTAAATTCAAGATTGTTATCAAGTTCTCTAACATTTTTGCCCTTTGGTTGTGTCAGCTGGTTGGGTGATTTTTAAGTGTGTTCATCTTCTCCAGTAGTGGCTCTAGCCACACAAAATCCAAAGAGGTGGTTTTGCTCCACGTTTTTAACATTTGAAGTGGATGGAATGTTGCATATGGATACTTCCTTATCTTAATTTGGTTTTGTCATGAAATAGACTTTTAATGCTATGTGGTGCTATTAAGTTCTGTAATTGGCCTGATCGTTGCTTAGATTGATTGATACTCTATATAGTCAAGTATCAAAATGGGCCAACGTGCAAATGCAGATATCACTACATTTATCACTTGCCTGACTTCAAATTGATGTTCGCATCAGTTTGCCAATGTGGCAAAAATAGGTCCAAAAAAGTCCACATGAAAATTCATAATTCATTATTCACTATTTTTATCAGGAAAATGGCATGGAGAGGCAGGGGTATGTGATTTCTATAAATGGCCCAGGACTCAAATACCTGAAGAAGAAAAAAAGATATTCAGAGAACCTAATACTCTTGTTAGAAGAAATGCATCATGTGGCAAAGAGAGAAAGAACTTTTTGTGGTATCTGCCTCTTCCACAGTTGCAGAGAACCCTCTTCATAGTGTACAATGCTACAGTTGTTTTTGCATCAGATCAAAACTTTATGCATCCTCCCATTTTGAGTTGGTTTGTGTAGTTAGTATGTTCTCTTGTTTTAGTTTCTTCTCAGTTGTTTTATTATAAGAATCTTGTGTTAATTTTTATTTTATTTTATATTTTATTTTTGTGTGACCCCCAAAGCCTTGGAATGTATTCAGACTAGAAGAAATGGACAAAAGTATGAAATCAGGATTGTATTGTATAGATTGTTACTATGTAATATCTATTGGTTTTTTAAAAAAATCAATTAACAAAACACTCCAGAAAACAGACAAAAGAACTTTGGGTCTCATTTTGCCTCTTATTGGGAGTTTTCTTCACGTTGGCGAAATCTTCAAGCTGGCATCCCCACTCCCTTGCCACTGCTACATCTAATTGTTGTGTTATACTGTTGCATGAGCACAGTAACTGTTGGCAGGAATAAGAAGTGCCTTCTGGGTGGTGGTTTCATGTGCTCCAAGGGACCACATTTGATTAGCACTGTCCATGTAGATGAGGATGGTCTTGATGCTTTCCCTCATTCATTTAGCATGTAATGTGTACTTATTCTCCTTTCCTTCTTTGCTGCCTCTGTCAGATGCTTCCTCCTCCTGTAAAAACAATTTGATATGCACTAGCTTCATTGGATGGTTGAGCAAATCTAAAATACTTTGAGAATTAAGCATGGATGTCTTGTGCTTGGATTGTGTACAAATCTGCTTTCACAGATTTCATATTCATCTGTATAAGAAAAAGGGGGAAATGTCACCTTGGCTGCTATGACAGTAATGTTTTTGACTAAGTCATGTTACACCTGACATTTTTCACACAATCTGACTATTGCAGTGAGTTTCTTAGCTGTTGAAAAAGTGCAAGTTTTAATGGCAGGAACTATAGTCCTGGATCCAGTTGCTACTTCTAGCTACAACAAGACCATTAAACCAATGGAATTTTCATAAAAATTGACTTTGTACTCAGCACTTGATTCAGTGGGACTAGAAGTCAGATTTAGTGGTGTCACTGAACTTATGGAAAACTCTTAGGAAAATTTCATCAATATCCTCCCTGCTTCTGCTTCAAAGTAAACAAATCATTATGTTTGCCACTGAACTCCATTATTCTATTCATTTATTCCCTCTAAAACAACACTGTATTCATTTGAGATTGAGTAATAGCTTAGATATAGATATAGATTTACTGTCTCTGTTTTAGGGTATCTTGCCATTATGAGGTATGGCAAGGATGGGTGCTGAACTCCAAGGAAATATACTTTTGCAGAGTTCAGAACAGCTACTTTTTTGGACTACAGCTTATGGGTTGCTGCTCCCAGAATTCCCCAGTCAGCATGGCCAGCACTGATTCTTGGGATTCTAGTCCAAAACAGTAGTTTGGAAATACTACTATTTTGGACTAGAATCCCATGAATCAGTGCTGGCCATGCTGACTGGGGAATTCTGGGCGTAGCAGTCTATAAGCTGTAGTCCAAAAAAGTAGCTGTTTTGAACTCTGCAAAAGTATATTTCCATATATAAAAATGTATTAACTTATCAGTTAATCTGAATTGCATATTTTGCCATTTTGTAACATGCGTTGGACAGCTGTATATTAACGATGCCTCAGGCCTACTGTTAAAAATAGGACATGAACATATTGGAGTCTCTTATGTAATGCAATTAGCAGTCACATTCCGTCTTTCCTCTTCTTTTGTTCTATATGGACTGGAGAATCCTTTTCCCGAACCCCGTGCATGGATTTGTTCAATCTGATTGGGAGAACACCATGCTACCTAGTAACAGAGCAGTTTGGAAATGTCCAAGACATATAGTGCAAGTGAGAGAAGGGATGAAGGCATATATCTAAGGCAAAAAGAAACTGCCGATGTAGAAACAAAAATCCACAGAGATGAAAACAGAAACTGATCTTTACACTTCTTAAATTCCCTTATCCAGAAAGTAGGGAGTTGGTAGACACTTCAGAGTTATTTCTCCTTTAAGGCTATAAAAAGGAACTTGTGATTCTGATTTCCATTTGTACTTATGATGATTTTGAAGTGGCAGTCATATGTCTCATGTCTAGCAAAATCCTCCAACTCCCTTAAAGTCACTTGAAGCAAGGGGGCAGAAAGAGTTCCCATTTCTGAAAGAGCAGAAGGAGTCCTCATGTTTTTCCTTCCTGAGTTGTTTTATATATCCATATCATAAGAACATCAGAACTAGCTTACTGAATCAAACCAAAGCTCTAACCCAGCATCTCTTTTTCACAGTGGTAGGTCCTACTTATTTGTTTACCATCTTCAGGTCACTTGATACAGTGAGCTGACTGTTGGTTACGTAAATGTATTGTTTTTAAAATATACCTAGAGACCTTATGTCAGAACAGCTAATCAGCTTCACTTCAGTTGTTTTGAACTAGAACAGCCATCCAGCACAGAAGTATAAGAAATGGTCAGGGATATATATCTGTCAGAAAACATATTGAGAGTTGTAAAATATTTGGATTTCTTTAGTGACAGAACTGGACAGATAGAGAAAAAAAAATGATTGATGTTGTTGTAATATGCCTTCAGGTTGATTCCAGCTTTCGACAACCCTATCCTAGGATATTCTTGGCAATGCCACTTTACAGGAAGCTTGTTATAATCTTTGTCTTAAGCTGAGAAAGTGCAACTTGCTCAAGGTCAGTCACTGGGCTTCCATGGCTGAGTAGGGATTCTAACCCTGGTCTCCGAGAGTCCTAGTGAAG
This sequence comes from Iguana delicatissima, assembly GCA_948472985.1. Classification (NCBI taxonomy): domain Eukaryota; kingdom Metazoa; phylum Chordata; class Lepidosauria; order Squamata; family Iguanidae; genus Iguana; species Iguana delicatissima. Next base: position 1,407,914 of record CAOKZL010000289.1, on the reverse strand, counting down.
CACGCTAGCCACCATACCATGCTGGCTCAGGAAAAGAAAAGAAATCATTAACCCGAGATACATTTCTAGGTAAATGGCAAATGCTTTTGAAATCCTAGAGCTTCTTCTGCTTTTTGATACTTTTTTTAAAAAAGATAGTTTTAATATTTCCCTTTCTGTCCTAATACAATTTATCGGCTAGGTTTACCACAAAGAAAGGAATTCAGTAGTCACTTGGCATGGAAGATATTCTGCCTTCCTAATTTGGCTGACAGGAGAAGTCCTGTTTCTATATAGCTGTCATGTGGTTTTTATCAGTAAATAACACACATTTGACTGTAGCTGCAGACATTAAAATAGACAGCTGTCTTTTAAAATGTTTCTCTGCTGCACCAGAGACATCTCTTAAAACAATGTTATTTTCATGTGCTCTGCTGTTCTGAAATAGCCCATTAAACAGTTTATTAATTCAATTTCTGGGTGTCATCATCCATATAGTACATAAGCTAACAAGGTGAAATGGATTTGTGATTGTAACATCTGAACTACAGCTTTCTGCCTGCTGGGAAGGAATGGACATGCTCTTGTTATACAAGACTATTTATGGAGAGTGTATGAATAATGCATAATTAGTTGAAAAGTTATTAAAATGTGGCCAATTTTTGGTTGCATCCCTTTGTTGTTGGACCTCCTGTCCATAGATTACTGAAATGTCATACTGGGCTTTCTCAAATATATATTTTTTTTCAAAGTGGCAGAAATAGCTTGCCATCAACACAGAACAGAAAAGAAGAGAAGAACTCTATGTGAAGTAAGACTGTGCAAAAGTTCAGGTAAAAATAATCCAGTGCTGCCTGGCAATTCACCCCAAAGTTGTCTAAATTTAAAGTTAATACAGCTTCGTTGATTAAGCTGAGAGAAGGTGGCTCATTAAGCTGTCGGGATCTAATGTAAAAGCAGTGGATGCTTGTCCACAGTTTACCTGCCACTTCAGTTCCTTTTGCCTGGGTTTCCAAATAAACGCTGAACTGTTCTTCACTTCTTTGAAATATGGTCATAAGGTGCCATATGGTTGCTGTCCCATTTCACATGAAGCACTCTAATAGATTAAGATAACTTTCTAACTTCTCTTTGCATTTGGCATCATTTGTCATTGCCTTTATGTGATTTGTTAAAAGTTTAATTCCCATTTGTGCAGTTCAGGACTAGTATGGTGAGAGAGCAAACCTGAAAAACTTGTGACCCTTACACACACCCCATAGTGGACATAGTACTCCAGCCGTACGTGGTGGTCCACAGCGTATTATTCTTGTTGGACTGGGAAAATGGGTTTAGTCAGACACTGGGGGGAGAGGGCAAATTAAACAAGGGCCAGAGGACTCCAGATCATGCCTCCTGCATTCAGAGAAAGGCTCACATGTCAAGCTACACAGATCATAACAGTTTAGTAGTGAAAAATGTGCCTTTTCTTTCAGCATCATGAATAATACAGTTTGTGATCACATGACCAATTACACCTTCTATATGTAAGGGCTGCTTCAAATTTTGCCTGTTGCAATGTTACAGGTATGCTTTACTTCTGACTTTATGAATGAGGGACAATTCCAAGGTTACCTATATAATGTGGTGGAATCTTCTGCATAGACATGCTCCTTGCCATACTAGTAAGACATGGAATACTTTGGTTCTTTTGTTACTCCTTGGACCTAGACTACATTGGTTGGCCCTATTCAGAAGTTCCTTACATAGAATCAAATATTAGAAAAGCCTCTTTTACCATGCTGGGCTTATGTAGAATCTGTGCATGCTACAGGGAACACTTGCACAACCTGGCACACTCAGGCTCTATTTAAAGTTGAATAGAGACCATGTGTAGAGGCCGTGTCATGTTTTATCCAAAGTTTGTGGATGGGTGAGCTTCTGGACATGATCCTTCTGCTCTCCATATGTTTGAACACATGGGGTTCTGTTAAATTGTGACCTTTTGCAGTAGTGAAAAGGACTTCCACTCAGGTAGATCATTCAATTCTCAGTTCTCGCATTTCCTCCGATAAGCACTGGTATCTGACAGAGTAAGGGTTACCCAGGCCATGTAATTAAGCATGAGAATGCAGCCTGCAACAGGGAATGGCAGTGCAATAACTACAAGCCCATCTTCCATGAGGTCTCAAGATAATTTACTGGAAATGGTTCAGTCACAAATCACACTGGATGCTTGCATTACATATTTAGAAAAGAAGAATGTCGAGTCCCTTTAGTCTTCAGGTAGAAGTGGGATATAGATCATTTCAACCTGGTATGGAAAAAAGAGGGAAGAAAAAAAACTTGCTGCCAGAACAGGCAAACCTTCCTTGAATCAACTGACCATTGATTCCTTTTTCTAAGCCGAAACTCTGTCGTAAATGAACACAACTAGAGTTAACTGTGTTAGAAAGTTATTGCTAAGAAGAACTATTTATGGTGCCTGTTCCTTTTACACTATTTTCAAGAAAAGTAATTCAAAGGAATTCCAAAGTGCCCTGTGAATGGCAATTATATTTAGTTTTAAGAAGTGCCTTAAGATAACTTCTAACCTCTTAGTGACCTCTTGTTTCACCTGCCCAATGGAGAATGATGTGGGTTTTCCAGAAAATATTCAAGTTGTACTTGAGAGTGGTGCTGTAAAAGATTTGCTGCTACTCTGAACACACCAGAAACTAATTTAGAACCTTTCTTTATTTTATGCTACTGAGAGAAAAAAAATCAATGTCCCAATGTTGTCGTTAACTTCTGTCAAGTCAACTTCAACTTATGGCAATTCTATGGATGGGAAACCTCTAAGTCAGTGGTTCTCAACCTGTGGGTCCCCAGATGTTTTTGGACTTCAGCTCTCAGAAGCCCTGAGCATTGACCATAGTGGCTGGGGCTTCTGGGAGCTGAAGTCCACAAACATCTGGGGACCCACAGGTTGAGAACCACTGCTCTAAGTCATTCTGTCATTAACCACCCTGCTCAGGTATTGCAGATTCGGGGACATATTTTCCTTGATTGAAACTATCTATTTGTACTGTGGTCTTCCTTTTTTCCTTCTGCTCTTCTCCCTTAGCAAGCATCATTTTCTTTTCTAGTAAATCATCTCTTCTCATGATATGGCCAAAGTACGACAGCTGCAGTTTAGTCATCTTGGCTGCCAGAGAGAGTTCAGACTTCATTTGAAGTAGGACCCCTTCATCTGTCTTCTTAGCAGTCCAGGGTATCCATAAAACTCTTCTCCAGCATCACATTTCAACAAGTTGATTTTGTTCCTATCAGCTTTCTTCACTTTCTTTTGTAACCATACATAGAAATTGGAAATATAAAGACATGGACAGTCCTAACTTTAGTATTCAATGATATATCTTTACACTTCAGGATCTTGTATAGTTCCTTCCTAGCTGCCCTTCCAAGTCCTAGTCTTCTAATTTCTTGACTGCTGTCTCCATTCTGAACCAAGGTATGGAAAATCTTGAACTATTTAAATGTCTGCATTGTCTATTTTAAAGTTATGTAAATCATCTCTGGTCATTATTTTTGCTTTCTTAATGTTCAGCTATAAACTTGTTTTTTGCAGTTTTTGCCTTGATTTTCTTCAGTAATCATTCCAAGTCTTTGCTGTTTTCTGCTAGTAGCATGGTGTCATCTGCATACCTTAAAATGTTGACATCCCTTCCTCCAATTTTCATGCCTCCTTTCTTTAAGTATAATCTTTCTTATGCAGTCTTATATAATCCTTCTTATATAGTCAGTGTATAAGTTAGATAGGGTGATAAAATGCAGCCTTGCTTGACCCCTTTGCCAATTGGAAACCATTCAATTTCTTTGGCCTTTTCCTCATAACGACACTCTCCCTCATTGTCCCATCACAATCCCAGCAGTGGCCTTCTTCTTATGTTGCAGTAGAGAAGGAAGAAGCACGTAGATTGGGCTTCCAGCCCCTTTGCATGGCCAGCTGCAGTGGAAGGCTTGTGTGATCAGATGTCATTGATGGAGTTTCTCTGTCAATGATATAGCCTACGATCATGCCGGCTGGCAAAACTAGAAGGGCGGGACCATGACAACATGCACTGTCATCTTTACAGTCCCACCTTTCTCGCATCCCCATGCCAGGACACTGTCATCATGTGGAAAGGGCCTCTGTATTCTGTCGTAACAGTAATCTCTTGTCCTGTGTACAGGTTACACATCAGGACAATCAAGTGTTGTGGCACACCTTTTTTAAAAGAGCAACCCATAGTTTCTTATGATGTACACAATCAAAGGCTTTGCTAAAAACTATCCAGCACAGGCTGATTTTTTTCTGAAATTCTTTGGTGCATCCCAATAGCCCATATGTATCTGAGCTGATATATTTAAGAAGAAAAATCAGTGTGATCTAGGTAATATATTGCAAATAAATTCAAAGCTTTATATGAAGATTATTTTTATTAGTATGCATATTTTACCTTTTTATAACAGCATGCACTTCTCTTACATTGTTTATTCAAATTTAAGAGCAAAAACAACTGTATAGTATGATGTGGTTGTCCATTCATCTCTTTTCAGCAAGAGTTTATCTTCCTTTCATTGAAGTCATTGGAATACCTCCAGTTTCAGTGACGCTGTCTATAAAATCACTTGCCCTACTGTTAACTATATTTGCCCAACACTGTATTGGCATCCAGTCATTGTAAATTTCATAGAACATTTTTTTCAAAAAATACAATTTTCCAAAGACAAACCATTAATCACTGAAGAAAAAAATGACTGGAAAATACTCCACTCTGTAACGCTGGTAAAGAATTACATTCTTCAAGACCTCTTTTCATGCCCATGTCTGTGACCACCTGCTAATGGCTTAGCCGTTTAATTAATGTAAATAATATATAAACTGTTCTCCAATGGTTTCCAGGGGTCTCCCCACTATCAGGATCATCTTTTTTGAAGCTATGGGGGTGATACGGGGTACAGTAGTAGTAAGCAGAAATGAGATCCTTGACCTTGATTGAACAGAGATGTTTTTACTAGCGCAAAACTATGCTCAGATACTACTCATGGGCTGAACCATGAGAAGTGGGCTAATATGAGGCAAAGAAATGAGATCATTACTTATGCATTCACGTTAAACCTCTCCAGTGTACAAGCTTCCCCCGCTTATCTGACAATGTCATGGGCCAGGAGTCAGCTTCTCCAGGTGAACAGCAGCCTTGAAGAAGGACAGGCAGACACAAGTACACCAGGAGCTAGTCAGGCTGAGATGAGAGCCATCTGTCTCCAGCCTTTGTAAGGAAGGCATTGCACAGTGGCAGATACAAGAAATAGCTTGTGTGCTTGCTGGTCCTTGCTTTCTTGTGTGCTACAGATTTCCCTGCCCACCATCTGCCTGTCTTCTCTGACCTTTGGACTATCCAACCATGCTGGCTGCTGGATTCCTGGCCTTTGGACTGATGCTTGACTATATTTCTACTTTAACTTGACCAGGCAAGCTTTATTGGACCATTAAGCTGTGTCCATTTGCCTGTTGAATATCTCAGCAGACTGTTGCCTGACAGTGGACAGCTGGTGCCTACGACAGATGGGTTAGAGATCAGAGCACTGTCAGAAAATGGAATTGGTTGAAATGTGGATTCCATGTATTGGAGGGAGCATGAAGGAATTATGGAGGCTCATTTGGGACTGACTACATGTGTGCTGCTTGAAAAATCTCAACCAGCCTAACACCTTCCCTCCCCCTGCTTGCTTTGCAAGCAGTGCGTGCATGTGAGTGGTTCCAAGCAAGCCTCTATAGCCAGTAAGAACACATGAAAGAATGGAGCACCCACTGAATTAATGGAAGTTGTCCTTAATTTGGAAGTTTCAGAAGAGCAGGTTATCAGATAACATGGCATCAAAAGGTAGAAGCTTCCTGTACTCAGCAGCAGACATCAGAATGGAGACTGAGGTCCGTCTCAGATATGCTGTCAGCAGCATGATGGTTGCTTACAAACACTGCTGAATGTTCTTTTGGAGGGGGGAGGGAGAGTAAGCTGTTTTGGCTTTGGTTGTGTTGCCTCAGCATACTCTTGTGACAGGCCTGGGTGTTGTTTGGTGTTTTGGAGTTGATTTCCCATTATATGTTCAAAGAAAAATATGTGTTTCATGGTACGTATGGGGTTTGTGATTGTACAGTGAAAATGATCTGCATAATGACTGTAATATTTTGGCTATGTTGTTCTGCAGATAGGCAAGCTGATAAGCTAATAATCGAACGAGAGAGAAGCTGCTGGGTTCAAGGGATGTGTTTGCAGCAGCATTGTGTTCATGCTACAGACGAGAAACCACAATTACAGTCAGACTTTTAGGGTCTGAGTATACCCAATGAAACTCAGTTGGCTGTTTGTGTCACCTGACAATTGCTGAGAGTAGCTGTACGACAATTTTTTTAGCCTATGTCTTTAAAAAAACAGATTGATGGCCAGCACTTCCATGGAATTTTTGGAAAGAGATTTAGGCTGATTTCCTGGTTCCAGAACCTTATGTTTTGTCTTGGCCAGTCAAGCAATCTTGCTAGGACTGCATTTTCAGGTGGTTGTTTCCATTAGATTGCTTGTGTAGATTGCAGATTAGTCTTTAGGGAATGAAGGGGGTTTAAGAATTTCATCTATAGTTTCAATAAATAAAAACCAATCTTCTAAAAGCTCATTGTTCAAGCCTTCTCCCAAGTCATTTATCATCAAATAAAGATTTTGAAGTCTGCCTTAGAATCAAAACCATTATAAGTAAGCTAAATACATATTATTAATCAATGAAGTTCAATTGTTCTCTTATGTTTTATGCTATCCAACAGTTTTTGTTATATATGGTAACCAGTTTCTTCGCTCAGAGTAAATAACATTTCTAGACATACACAGTTTTAATTCACAGCGTTCCAGTGGTGGGTGATAGCATCATAATAAAATGATGTTTTAATAGCTTTCAGGGTGGGTGTGTGGACAAGTTTATTGGCTGCTAGTGAAAAATTCAGTGTGGCCTTTTTGTCATTGTTAGATTGTGCTTTGAGAAACAATGCAATTTATATTAAAAATTATAAGAGCCTTCAGAGGCTTTTAGCCAGATTTTTTTTAAAAAATAAATTATAGCAAGAGTCAATGTCCCTTTGAATGGTTGTAATTCAGTTCTGTTCACTGAGATTCTTATGTAATCCATCCAGGCGTGCATACTACAGAAGACATCTGAGAAATAACACAACTGTGCTTGTATAGTGGAGGGCAGTTGTTCATCTCTTTCGAAAGCTGACAAAGTGGATATACATTTTACAGGGCTGTTGCAAATTTCTGATGCTAGCATGATCAACAGAAACTTCTCTGAGGTCTCTGCTTTCTTACATAGTGTGAAAGTAACATCCATTAGACATGAAAAATCAATGTGCAATAATAATCTCAAAACAACTCTCATGCAGGCACATCATATACTACGGAGATCCAGGGTCTTCTAGGGAGTAGCATTTGCATTAGAAGAATGAGGAGACCTGACTTTAAATTCCCAACTTTCATAAAAGTTACTGGATATCCTTGGGCCAGTTACTATCTCTGCCTCAGCCTACCGTCTAAGGTGGTTGTGCCGATAAAATGAGAGTTATTATTTGTTACCAGTCCGTCAAGGCAACTGCACCAATTTTATAGGCAGATGGCTGGACCTCTGTTTTGAATGTTGGGTTAGGAGTCCTGCATGATTGTACCATCTGAAGGAAGGAAAAGCAGAAGAGAATATAGAAGAATGTAGAAGAGAAAGGAATATATTTGGGTCCATAGCAGATGGCAGGAACATAATGTGTCATTGAAGGTAACTTGCACTTAAATTAGAGGTGGGATTAGCAAAGGGGGGATCCAGTGTGCTACCAGTGATGAATCTTTTTATAGAAGATCACTCAGAGTAGTGGAATAGCTATAATATTTTTTTAAAAAATGAAGCCTATATTGTAAATTAAATGCTCATTTTTTCCAACCATGTTTCCAGAGATTTATATCAGTATTTTAACACTCTTGGAAGCATTTTGGATATGTGTTTTTTTCATGAACTTGGGAATCAACATCCACCTGAATTTATATCATTGGAAGCAAGCTTAATGAAAGTATCTGCTGTGCATAAAGGTGAGAATAAAGTTTCCCATCTTGGACTTTAGACTTTATGCATCAGCATGAAATCATAGTGTCGCCACAAAACAAATGTGTTGTAGTTACTTGGTCCTAGTAATGTTGCTCAAAAAACTGTTGTTCCAACCAGTCTCTTAAATTGTGGAAGCAGGGGTGGAAGAAGCATCACCTCACAGGAAGTGACACCACAGTTGATGGGTTTTGACTATATTTTATTTGAAAGAATGAGAAGAATCTTACAAAATATATCTTATCTGATTTCTCACAAAAACCACTCATTGACTTCATTTTGTCAAGCATAAATCTCAGATGTTTCAACTGATGCATGAAAAATGGGACCTTGAAGAAGTTAAGAGATTTCCAGATCCTAACCAGCCTACCTACTTTGACAGCATGGAATTCTATTGTCACTACAGGCAGTGGTGGAGCTTGGAGTGTGTGGCTCGGGGGGACAGGAGGAAGACGGGGCTACGGTGTGAGGAGCATGGTCACTGTGCATGGGGGTGTGGTCGTAGTGCATGGGGGCATGGCTAGGGCATGCTAGCGCATGGCTATGGGACGCGACACCCCGGAAACTTTGCTGCCCGGAGCAAATCGCCCTTCCCGCCCTCATACCCCTATACTACTGACTACAGCAATGTTAAAGGAGGATAAGATGTTGAGATGTTGAGTGCTTTTCTGCCACTTCTTTCTGTCTTCCTTTCTAGTTCTGATCTGGTTTGTTTATAAGAATTAAGAGTGTTTCCACATTGCCTCTGGATTTCCACATTTTTATAACTGGACAGTATAATTTCAGGATTACTCTTCTGAAGCCCACAGATCACTTAGTCATTTCTGGCAGCTTCATTGGGCAGCTTCTGTTTAGCCATGTGTGTAGTAATACTAAGGGAAAATCAGGTAAGAAAGTACTACTTCACTTTGGAAAGGCAAGCAGAGTATCTTTTAAGACTGTGCAAATCCCATGGGTTTCTTGATATCACGTATCCCACAATTTGAAGAGACAGGCTGTTGGTCCCCTTCCCCCACACACCATTTATTTAAAAATGCATTTTTAATCTTGCTGACATTTAAGTTGTGCTCTAGGGAAAACATTAAGAATGGCAATCCCATGGAACTGAGTAGGAGGGAGCCAATTCAGTCCTAAGAACCTTTGCCTCCAACAGGCTCACCGTGGAATCATATTGCACTTGTTTCATGTCTGAAAGATTTTTCTTTGCAGCCATAATTGCTGGAAAGCCATTTAATTTTTATTTCATAATTACTGTTATTTTTCCCCCAGTTCTAGTGAGGCTGATGGGTCTTATGTAGAACAGTACTTCTCCTTGTGTTAAATGCCATGTTGGGCTGTATTAATTAGTTTTCTGAACTCTTACTTTCAGTCAGAGTTTGCAATTTGCTTTTTGAATTGTACAGTGTGGTTCTGGAGACATTTCTTTGTTTATGACTTAAAGAATATGTGTGAAACATCACTCAGTCCGGGAAAAGGAGTATTGGGAATTATGAGATACCAGCAGGGGATTGGCAGACAGTTTTATATCTTACTGGAAACTAGCCTATAAGTAGTGGTAGTTCATTTCATCCTACAGAGTGCAAAACATTGTCATCTTAGCGTAAAGGAATGAAAAGCCATCTTATTTCTTTTATTACTTGCCACTTTATTGGTTTATAGTATTACATTGCTATATTGTTTTTAAATATATGTATGTATGACATTTTGCTTTTGATTACAGTTGGGTAATGCAGGGTTTGATTGCTGCAGGAGAATGTAGTTTTATTGGGTCAGACCAAGGGTTACCTACCCAGCCCAGCTTTCTGCTTCCAGTGATGATCAGCCAAATGACACTTGAAAGTTCCCAGACAACAGAGTGAAGGTGATGGATCTACCCTGTTGTTTATTCTCGGAATTATCAGGTATTCTGAGGCATGCTTCCTTTGAACGTTAAGATTCTGTCAATCTATCATAGTTGGCTTGCAAGGGAGTAAGTACAAGGAACATATTTGTAAGCAATAAATAGAAGGAACGTATTTGTTTAATTAAATTTTTACACATTGCCTTTCTGTTCATCCAAAGATGATAGAAATGTAAGTATTAAAATTAGATCTCGAGATATTGGCCCGGTTTGTAGCACACCACTTTTGGAAGTCAAAACTCTCACTATCTGTAAGGGTCAAGGCTGGGCATCATAATACCACAGAGTTTGCTGGAAGAGAAAGATAATTGGCCCCTTATTGGTGTAATCCCAGGTATTTAAGGCTGCAGAGAAAGTTGAGCAATGGAGAAGGATAGGACTAAAGGGAGAAGTGTTGTAGGACTAAATAAGATGCAAAATGGGCAGGTTTAGGAGTTTAGGAAAAGCAAAAGATTTCTAGATGAGATAAGGATGTGTGTCAGCAGCGATGGGTTGTTACATTCCATATGTTACATTAGTTCTTAGAAGTATTTATATCTCTGTTTATTGTGATATATATTAAAAAGTAGGTACAATGTATTTAAAATACACCACTTTTCTGCCTTATATGTTGAATGCTGCTGCTGAAATTGCTTTTGTGCCTCCTCCTTCCTGAATCCTGAAACAGCAAGATACAAGGTTACCAAAAAGCTCCCAGTTATGTGCCTTGAATATTTTGTGCGAGAGGATGAAAAGGGAATATGCTTCTTTTCTTTGTTCTCTCTCCCCTCTGAATTATTCATTCAAGTGTTTTTGGACCCTATTCTACCAGATTGGCACGTGGGCACCAATTATGGCACATCTTTATAGGGCTGTACATTTCACCCATGATAGGTGTGAGAGGGCTGCTGTCTTGAGTTCTAAGGCAGCAAGACTGAGTGTTGCATGTCTTCTTTCCCCTAGGTGATTACAAATCAATGTTTTATAACTTGTTCCAAAGCCTCTTGGTGACAAAGTTAAAATTACATGTTTTTAGTTCCCTAGTTTTTCTATTTTTTTTTTAAAGTGTTTTTTCTTTTGCTGGAACCTCGCTTATTGCCCTGCATCCTCCTTCTGGCTATTTCTTTGTAATAAGATAGCAAGAAACAAAGTCTCAATGTGATTCTACCTAGGTCCTCTATACTCAAACCATGAAGTGAGAAGCCACAGTGCTCAATCTACACCACTTGTTTTTATCCGTTTGAGTGCAGACATCACTAATTCCCTTTCTGGAAAGGTCCTCTTTCCTTTGAGTTAATGTGGAGTTAAAAACAGTTGTTATCCTTAGCACGTTTTTGCTTTTGCACTACTGCATCTGCTTGGTCAGTAGGGTAAACTATAGAGACATTTTGTATGCAGTTTAGCAGCAACAACACAGTTTCACTTCTTTCTAATACTTAATCAGATGACATCTAAAGATGTAACTTCCTGCAAGATAATTTCTCTTATGCTTCTCCCTATTTCCTGCCATTTCTGTTTTTTAAAAATTCCTTTTGATTTCTCTGTGAATAACTTGTAGAAAACTCTACTATAGTCCTTTTGAACCTCACCAGGAGTCCACTTTCACTGTATAATTATAGCAATTTGATGCTCCTTTAACTATCATGACTCTCTCTTGCAAAATCCTGGGATTTGTAGTGTGATAGGTACTAAGAACACTTTGGCTGGAGAGCTCTATAGCTGTAGTTCAAAGGAGTGGATTGTGAATATCTCACCAAACTACAGATCCTAGGATTATGTTGGATGGAACCACGATGATTAAATTGGTATCAAACTGCTATAATTTCACAACCTATATAACTATGGAATGTGTGTGTGTGTGTGTGTGTGTGTGTGTGTGGTGGTATGTGAATAAAATCCAAAAAGCTCCAAATATACAGAGAAGAAAGAGCCAGTGTGATATAGTGGTTTGAGCACTGGACTATGACTCTGGAGATCAGGGTTCAGTCATGGGAACCCACTTGGTGGCCTTGGGCAAGTCACAGTCACTCAGCCTCAGAGGAAGGCAAAGACCTACTGAACAAATCTTGCCAAGAAAACCCCATCATGTTGTTTGCCTCAGGGTTATCATAAGTCAGAAATGACTTTGAAGGTACGTCACGACCACCACCACCACCACAACAGCAACAACACAGGCTGCACTTTACCCACTTCTGTTCCATGGACTTTTATTTGTTTTTCTTTCACCCATTTTTTCCCCTTTCTTCATAAATATTCTTTTAAAAATCCAATAAAATATATGAGGAGGCACTGCTAGTGTGCTGATGTGCTAAGGGCACTGCTGGAACTTCTGATATGTTTGGGTGAACCTTATTCTGAATGTGTGAATAATGTTGATAACAGTCTATTTTTTTTTATTTTTATTACCAACAGTCACCGCAGTGTATATCATATGTGCTTGACTTACCTAATTGTTTCTTGTTTATCTCACCTGCCTTTGTTTTCACTATCTGTCTGCATGCATTTTCCCGCATTTGTAGCATGTTTGAATCCAGAGTATAATGACCCGCTCCACCACAGTGCACCCATTTGGGCTGCTGGACTGTGACCCAAACCTGAATTGTTTTCCTCCTTCTGATGTTGACAGGGGAAACCAAGTAAATGGTACAGTTTGCTTAATGAGCAAGAGAATGTCTGCCACTGTGATTTGTGTACTTGCAGCTCAGACAAGTAGGAAATCAATTGGCACCTTAAACTAAACAATATCGAAGACTGATATCTTGTGCTTTAAGATGGTTAACGGCTTATTCAGGAAGCCAAAAATAGGTCTGCCTTGAGGAAGGAAATCAGAAACCCTTCTGAAATTCTTCTTTTGGCTGCTTGCAAACTTTTTATTTCATGCAGTAAGGAACACTACAGGGAAAGATCACAGCTTTTAACTAACCCATCACTGTAAGGAACATAAGTAATCTGAGTTTTTTATTGTTTTATTTTAACCTAATAGCATTTAAGTTTCATTATCCATAGTTTTTTATGTCAGACACACAACCATTATATACCTGTGGAAAGAAGGGGAAGATTCCAATCTTTTGTCAAATTCTAGTGTTGATAACAACATTTTTACTGACATTGATGTCACCATGTATTTTTACAATTTGTAATTAATGCAAGGTGGCTTTGCATTTTTGGACATTTAATTTATTAATCCTGATGCTGCTGCTCTTGTTGTTGCTGCTGTTGTTATGTAGACCATTTTGTGCCACCTGTCTAGACAAGAGATGATGGACAATGTAGGCCACATAGTGTCCTCTGTTGTTTTCCTTTTTTCTCTTCCAGGCAAGAATCTAAATGTCTCTCTTTGTGAATGGCCTTAGTGCAAGAATAAATCACTTTTAACTAAAACAATTTGGAAAATACAATTTTATGCATCGTAAATAGTGACTCATACCATACTGAATAAAGCTCTAGGTCTTTGGGTAACAACTGAAAGTTGCATATTTTTCATAGTTGGTATTCTTTGTGATGATAGGGTGGGAAAGAGAGAGAAGATATTTGAAGCTCTGTTTACAACCTGGTGTTGCTTCCAGCATAAAATTGTAATTGAGTATAAAAGCACTCATTTTTCTACCACAAAGTGTTTCTTATTCAGATAAACCTGTCAAGTTGAGGAAACGAGCAATAATCTTGGATTAAAAGCGCATGACCCAGAAATCTTTACAAGTAATCTTACAAAAGGCTTCCCTCATTGATTAGTGTTTTAAGACTCTTATTCCTCTGAATTTGCTTCCCTCGGAGGACAATACAAAGGATGTCAGACTCCCAAGTTTATTTAACAGTCATGCCAATTCTAATTAGGTTGTCCTTGTATTCTTATCTTTATAAACCAAGTGTTAAAACAGGAAACAGGAATGTTGGCACTCTAAGTATTACAACTCCCATCATCCCTCACCATTGGTCTGTTAGGTTAGGGTTGATGACAGTTGCAGTCTAATATCTTTTGGATGGCTACTTCTTCCTCACCTCTGTCCTAGATGCATATATGCCCTCATTTGTCACTGGTATAGCCCTCATTTATGTGTTCAAAATGGGGAGGCAATCCCTTGAGTGTCTAAGTAAGATGCACACGTAAGCTTTCATTCAAGCTTGTATTGGAACGATGCCAGTGGTAGAATTTTGTACCACTGAACCAAAGGAAGCTTTTAACTGTTTTGATAAGGTGGGCTACTGTTCAGTACTTTTCAAATATTCTTTAAAGGGACACCACTGCTGCATGAAATTGCCTTTTTTGTTTTGAGTCATGCCAGATATTTAATGCAGAGACTCTGAAGTGATAAATAAGTGTTATGCTTAGCCAACAGTCACTGAGTATTGACTCATTAAGGGAGTTGTATTGCTGGAAGCTGAGAAAATAACATCTTTCTGAAAGCAATATAATCAAAGAATATGTTTGTGTGAAGGTGAGGAAGAGGAGGAATCTTTTTTTGAGTTGTTTTTTCAGTGGGAAGTTTACCTAGTTTCAACATAGCTGACTGGAAATCTGTCTGCTACTTCGATTACAGAAACACACAGTTTACCTAGTAGTTCTATGCAGTTTGATCTTTTCAGCCTCGTGTAGTATGACCAAGTTCACTTTGTGCTCAGCTGCACTATGATCATTAGTTTTGTAATTTATTCTTTTGATTTTTTTAAAAATGCAAGCTAGTCTTAGAGACCACCATCTAAGTAAAGTAATGGTATGGCGAAAGGCTGTTCAACCATTCCCCTTTCTGTCATTTGTCTACTTAAAATAATCCTCCCCAAACTACTTTTAATCCTTCAGAGGGAAACAAAGACCCCATATCTTTTCTATCATAGATGGGACGGTTAGGCTGTGATTTTCTGCAGAGAAATGGTAGGAAGGGAAAGCCTTTAAGAACTCTTTCTTGTAAGGAGATATAAGTGATTACCTATTTGCTCACTCTGTTTACAATGAATTACTAGGGTTTTCTAATACAAAATACACTGAATGGAGCAAATGGAAAAAATAACTTCAACATCTGTGGAGCAATAATGGTGTAGTGATTTGTTGAGTGTTGCGCTAGAATTCTGGGAGACCAGGGTTCAAATTCCTGCTTGTCCATGGGAACCTGCTTGGTGACCTTGTGCAAGTTGTATTCTCACATACCCTCCAACTATCCTAATTTAGCATGGACAGTTCCAATTAATCTTTTTCATCCCATTTTTTCAGCTGCTTTAAAAATGTCCTAGTTTCCCTCTCATCCTCTCACATTCCCTCTTTGATTTTTGTATGGATTTTTTTTTCATCAGAGCCTAGCTTCCTTTACTGTAAGGGCTCAGATTCACTTGAGAAAGTTGGAAAGGGCACTTGAGAAAGTTGGAAAGAGTAGCAGTATTCCTCAAAGCTATTTGAGGGGAAGTAAAATACAGATTGTTTAGCGCACAGCTTAGAACCACAGGCTAAGAGGAGTTGGTCTCTGCTTCTTGTTTCTATTCAATAATCACTAGCTTTGGGCTCTGGGTTCTACTTTTTCATTTGCATTGTCTACATGTACCATTCCGAACTGCAGTTGTACAGGAAATTCTGTATTCCATTAACACTGCAATCCTGGCCCCATGGCTTCTCATTTTTGTTGATGATCCCCAGCAACGGGTCTTCGTCACTGAAGGGTATGCGTAATAGGGACCTGATAGGGTTCCTAATTTTTGCATGTGAAGGAAAAGATGTCATGGTTAGTGGAAGCTGATGTTTCCCATATCAGCAGGAAGTAAATCCAACCCAGAGTTTAGTCTGGGTTTTAAACAGCCTATGAAAGTTGCTCAATCCTATATCCAAAACAGGTTCAGAATCTTGGGTAGCTCTTTTAAATTATAGACTGAAACTCAAAATGAATCCAGTGCCCCATGGAGATGGTGCAACAGCTGTTGGAGTGCCTGGATTCCAGTCAGAAAGATGTAGACCTATTCAGGTCTCTCTCAGGTGCATTCCATCTCAAGTTGCTTTGTATCTTGCAAAATGAGGAAGGAGGCACAAATGAATGGGCTTATATCTATAAATGAGGTATTATGGATTAAGGATGTAGATTTTTACTTATTCTTATTCATTCTTGCACATAAGAATGAATATGAGACACTTTCTGCTCACTGACCAAGTGGGGGTTTTGTACTTCACAAACATAACAGTGTGTACAAGATGAGAAAGTTATTAATGAGGAAGAACACACAAAATGGGAGAGGCTGCAGAAGTTTACTTTTGCCTGAGCATTATACTGTTTCATTTTTTTGAACATGTACCAAGGAGATCCTTATTATGACAATTTTACAGCAGATGCAAAGTTCGGGGATATGTGAAAACTCAAGTTTTAAAGCAGATGGATTTACTTCATATCTACACCATGTGGAACTAACACACAAAGTCTCAATATCCAATCCATTTCTTTTTTAAGCAGGGTCCTGTCATTATGAGACAATTTTCTTGAGCACCAAGAAATGCAGATCTTTAAAAGTATAATGCTCAGGCTCCTACTTTTCAAACTATCAGTTGCCAGTCATAAGCTTGGAAAACGCTCTTTTTGGAATCCCTGCAGGTGATTTTAAAGTTGCATTGTAAGTCATATTATATTGTTGTATGAATATAATGGGGTTAAGAACTAGTTTTAAAGCCAAGACATTTTATATGTATTTTTATGTAAGATATATGTATGTATAATTGGTAGAGCAAATTGTAATGTGTCTCCTGTTATAATTCTTTTTGTTTATGTATTGTCCCTTTCCTTTTATCTTTTATTAGCTCCTGAAGAAGGCCATTAAATATTACCAGACTGAACTGTGTCATGCTCACTGGAAAAATAAAATCATCTTTTTTCAGCACCCTGAGACTTTGTCTCTTCTCTATATCCCTTTCATTGAATGTTACCAGCCTTGTTGCTTTCAATGTAAAAGTTAAACAAATTAGGGTGATAAAATGCAGCCTTGCATGACCTACTCACTAATTGGAAACCATTCCATTTCTCAGTATTCTGTCCTGATGGTAGCCTCTTGTCCTGAGTATAGATCAGGACAATCAAATGTTGTGGCACACACATTTCTTTAAGAGAGGCCCAAAGCTTTTCCTGATCTACACAATCAATTTATAAAGCACAGGCTGATTTTGTTCTGAAATTCTTTGGTGCACTCTGTTATCTAACGTATGTTTACGATATCATCCCTAGTGCCTCTTCCTTTCCTGAACCTAGCTTGGACATCTGGCATTTCTTTCTCCATATATGGTAAAGGTCTTTGTTGTAGAATGCTGAGCATCACTTTTGCTTGCATGGGGAATTAATGCAATGAGCCTGTAGTTCCTGTAATTCCTGGTGTCTCCTTTTTTGAGATTGGAATGTATATTGAGCATTTCCAATCTATAGACCATTGTTTTGTTTTCCATATTTGTTGACAAATTTTAGTTAGAGCTAGAATAGATTCTGTCTCTGTAGCTTTCTTTTTGGTGGCAGCTGGTGTCTTTCTGCATTCCTCCCTGACAATGTCCCTGGCTTTAGTCCAGAGTTATTCTGGCTTCTGATCAATGAGGCTTAATTGTGCAAATCTATTTTTTAACATTGTTTTTCAATTCTATAGGGATGTTCTTCAAGTTGTATTTTGGCTCAGTGGTTGGTTTAGTGTTCTTCATTAGGCTTACTCAAATGTTTTATATTAAGAGTTCATGGTCTGGGCCACAACCTGTTCCTGGTGTTGATTTTGCAGAGAAAATGGAGCTTCTCCACCTTTTGCTTCCAATTATGTAGTCTATTTGATTTCTGTATTGGCTATTAAGTGATGTCCGTGTGTACAGTTGCCTTTTTGGTTGATTGAAGAATGCATTTGTGGTGAACAAACTATTGGACTCACAAAATTCTATCAGTTGTTCTCCTGTTTCATTTCATGATCCTCGGCCAAATTTTCCTACAATCTTTGATTTTGCTCAGTTTTCTACTTTTGTATTCCAGTCACCTATGATGAACAAGAAGTCCAGCTTTGTTGTGTGGTCAATTTCATCATAGACTCCAGCAAAGAATATTTTCATTTCCTCTGCTGCTGCTTCTATATTTGAAGCAAAAAAATGGGTTATGTTTTTATTGATGGGTTTTCCCTGAAGTCTTATTGATATGACTTGCATTATATCCTTTGACTGCTTTTGCTACAATTCTCCTCCTATTAATGCCAACCCATTTTTTTTTAATTGCCTGTAGAAAACACTCTGTAGTAACTGACTCAGAATGTTCCATTCCTGTCCATTTTACTACATTCACCCCAAGTACTGCAGTGCTTATATGTTCCATTTCTTGTTTTACTACGCCTGGCTTCTGTCAAGGTCAGAGACCTGGGCGGCGAGCCAGCCCAGAGAAGGGAGTGTGAGAGCTAGCAAAGTCCAGCCGGGAGGAGACAAGCAAGCACTTTACACAAGGGAGTTCATCTACCAGAGCGTCAAGCAAAAGCCATGGTCAGAGTTCCAAAAGCCAAGGGTCAAGAGATCCATTCAAGGTAGCAGGAAAGGGGTGCTGGGAGCAAGGAACAGGCAAGAGGAGGGCTTGAAAGAAGTTGCCACAAGCAAAGGAAAGCTTCCAGGCAGGCAGTTATATAGCACAAGACACCGGTGTGGCTAGTCACTGCTTCTTGAACTTAATCAAGGAAGCCTCCCTTTGCTCAGCTCTCTTGAGTCTCTGCCTTGTTTGTGGGCTGATTGGCGCAGGCTCCAAGCCATCTTCAGAATCGGATCCCTGTTGCCCTAAAGGAGCAGGCAGAGGAACGTCCAAGCCTGCTTGGTCCAGGAGGAGCTCTTGAGCTGCAGGACTCATCTCCATCCAGAGCCACAGGGACCAACAGCTGCTGCTTGTCAACAGCAGCTCTGACAGGGGCTTCAGTTATCACAGCTTCCGCTAGTTATGTTTCTCACATCCATATTCCTATAATATGTACTGTGCAGCTTTGGACTTTCCTTTCACTTCTGAGCATATCAACAGCTGAACATCCTTTCAGTTTGAGGCCAGTTGTGTCATTAGCAACAGTGCTACTTGTAGTTTCCTCTGCTGTACTCCTGTAGCTCTTTGAGTGCCTGCCAACCTGGGATTTCATCTTCTTGCACTATCTCTTCTCATCATAGGGTTTTCATGGCAAAAGGCATTCAAAAGAGGTTTACCATGCCTCCTTCTGCGCAGTACTAAGAAGTGTTAGCAAAGCTTCCCTTGTTGTTGTCTTTGAGAAGTAGTCTGCCAGTGTCACACCCAGCCCACTTCTGCAGCTCCCCAGGAACTGTTTGATACATTTAGTCTGACCCCTCAGTAACATGGGAGATTCCACCGGCAGCACTGCTATCAGCAGCACAGCCTCTTGCCTCCCAGGAGCACACAATTCTACCACTGTGGAAAGGTAATACCATTGGTGGGAAGATAATAGGTACGAGAAGGGTATCTTCTTCCCATGTTAATGACTTGGTCGGACTAGCATGAAGGTTTGTGTTTGTCAGCATCTGACAAATCTAGTAGGGAAGAGTTACTCATCTGAGAATTTCTGCTTTAGAACTTTTAGGTATTATGTAAGTTATATGCCTTCTTCCCTTCAGATCTACAGTTATTTGTATGAGGAAGGAGAAAACAGTATTTGAAGGATGAAGGAATCAAGACTGATAAGAGCATCTTTTAGCATTTTGTGGGGGTGCTTAATAAGCTTGTTAGCAGAAATAGAAAGTCAAGTGTGTTTCTCTGTCATCTTTAGCCATCTTTAGCTTGGCATAGCTAATATATAAATGTCCCTTCTGTTCCAATGTGTAACCAACCTTGGGACTTCTGAGGTTTCACCAGTAAGGTATAACCCTTGGGCAAGAAACAAACCAACACAATCCTTGAGTAAAAAGAGATACAAATGCTCCTAATATAAACACAGAAGCTTAAGTGGTGTTTATTCAGAGGAAATGTTCTTTTGGGATGCATTTTCCAGTCCAGTTAATGAGAAGCTTTTTTCATTTTTCTTCTCTTGTTCTGTTCTGTTCTGTTCTGTTCTGTTCTGTTCTTTTCTTTTCTTTTCTTTTCTTTTCTTTTCTTTTCTTTTCTTTTCTTTTCTTTTCTTTTCTTTTCTTTTCTTGGACTCCCTCTATTTTGAACTCAGCAAATAAGGCTCCATCTATTGGGTAATAGTGATAATGATCTGACATTTATTTAGAGCGTTTTATCTTAGTTGGATCCCAAATGGCTTTATAAACTGTCCCAGCTGATTCTACTAATTGTGTACAGTATATAGGAAGTGCTTTACTCAGCATTAAAATGTAAGTACTGATGGATCAGTTAAAAGTCAGATTTTTTTTCTTTAGCCTTAACCTACTGGCTATGTTGTCACACTTACAATTTGGTGGTGGTTGTTTTTCTACTCCAAAGGAGAAATGGATAAAGGCTGCAAAGAAATGTGGCTGTAAATCCAGTTCTCCAAACTTGGTGGATGGATTATAATGGAATTTTTGGAATTCTGTTTGAGTGTTTGCCTGGTATCTTCTGGAAGGTGCCTGGACATTCGAGTCTGTGAAGTGTAGCTCTCCAAATGTTGTTGGATTGTGACTTCCAGCAATCCTCACCACTAGCTAGCTATGCTGCCTAAGGCTGATGGGAAATGCAGTACAACAACATGTAGAGGGCTGCACTTTAACCATCCAAACCTGGCAGCCTCTGTATACTTTTACAATAGGACTGACTCTAGGTGTTTGTATGTTCAGGTAGGATTACCAGGGTGCTTCATCTTGTAGGTCCCTGGAAGGTCTTTCGTCCATGTGAAGTCATCCTGTGTTAGGTAGAATCATTCCAAGTGTGCAAATTAATGGTTCTTTGGAGGCTTCTAAGTGCTTGCATGTACTAGTGATCCCACTAGCATATTCTAGTGTGTAAGGGTCTCTATAAAATCTTTGAAAGATTGCTGGACTGGAGACCCAATGGCATAGCTAGGTATGAGTGGGGTAAGGGTGGGGTGGAGGCATGTGGGCGAGGCTATGGTGCACATGAGAGGGGCTACAGCATGTACTGGTGGAGCTATGGCATGTGGGGCAAGGTGACAGCATGTGAGGGGCAGGCAAGGAATGGCATTGCCCCCCAAAAAGGTGCTGCCCCCTCACTCCCCCATCCCTATGCTACTGTGCTCCAAAATAGGCTAATTCTACTGCAGATTCTGGTAAATTCAGGTAGGAATGAGTAGTGTATTATGTTCTGGCAGATTGTGTATGCACTTTACCAATGCTACTCAAAATGTTGTCTGTGAATGGGTACCAGTCTCTGAAGCACCTGCAGCCAGTCCTTGGAGTTTCCAGGAAAGAAAGAAACAATTGCAGCCAGTGGACACAAATATGGCAGCAGTTCTGGAACAATGGGAGAAGAAAATTGCCAGTTCCCTCCTGCCTATCAGATAGTTTGAGAGCCAGTCAGCTACACTATGTGCTATGCTAGTTGTGGTACCAAGACTTATCCAAGGGAATGATTAATAACTCTTAATGATTGTTCAGTTTCAACTGTTCTAGGGAATGAGTACCTATCTCTTTGAGTGATCAAATGTTCCTTATGTTGGATATCAGCCTCAGTTGCCCTTTAGAGAGTATACTGTCTTGACAGGTCAATAAATACACTAATCTGTATGAACAAAAATATAATTGCGGTGCCCCGCACATACTCACTGATGATTCCTCATGAATACTAGATACAGTACTAAATTTTAAGTCAGACCGTGTAAAATATGCTATCTGAATTTGGGGAAAATCCATCCAGGCATTTAGGTTGATTCAGTAACAAACAAACAGGCAGAAACTTAAATTTGTTTGTTTGTTTATTCTAACAGATAGATAAAGACATTAAAAAATTCAACTAAAATTAGAATTGCTTGCAACTACAAGTAAAATAAATGGTAGATACTGCACTACTGGGATCTCAGTATGGTGCCTGGGAGCTGGAGGGAATGTGCCGTGTGTTGGGGGGAGGGTTCAGTGTATGTTTTAGAGACAGTTTGCTGGAGATTTATTTGACACAGTCTTGTCAACATGTGAGATTCATGTTGTCTGCTGAATGAAAAGCAGTGAGACAATGTTATGGCGGCATGAGACACTGGACAGTCTTGGACTGGGGCAGCTGTAGCCTTCCAGTTCCCGTCTTCCCCTTCCAGTCTGGCTAATATTGAGGAATATTATATGTAGAAATTCATCAGTGTCTTGAGGGTCACAAATCTCCCATCTGTATTCCAAGAAGAAATTATGATCAATGGATTGAGTCCATTCCAACTACATAATATCTAACTATATCTGTCTGTGTATCTCTACAACATAAATAATTTCTTGAGTTTCTGACTGGATGATGAGCAGATAAAATTTCATGTGATTCAAAGTCACTGTGATAAGAGGAATAAATATGCTTGCACATCTCTATGTTTTACTTATGATTACAGTCTACCTCAGTACTATATACTAAGAAACATGAGAAGGAGTATGTTTTTGTTTGTGTTCTGCTTGTGGGCTTTCCATGGACTTCTACATTAGCCTGATATTCTAGGGTTCTGGCTTGTACAGATGCTCTCCGCAGATAGAAGAGGCTCTCTTCGTCAGGTTCATCACTTCCTGTGCAAGTGAAATCATGATGAGACTCACTGGTTCTGTTCACCTTCTGTTTACTTAAAGAGAATGACTGATTCAGCATTAAATGCTGCCTTTTAGAGGTCATTGTATACGCTGTTCACTATAGCCTTTTTCAGGCATTCACAGGAATATATAGGGGGCGAAGTGGCTGGTGAAGATGTGGGCATGAATGTAAACTTGGTTCTCTGAATGTCACCACGCTCTCAGTTGCATTTAGGTCATTGACCTGAAAGGACTGCAGAAGACTGTTGAAGAGAATTGCCTTCTCCAATTACTTCAGGAAGAAGTAGAAGGCAATTCTGGTGAATCAAGTGTTCAGCTTTATTGAAAGAAATCCATTTTGTAACTATGTTTGGATGAACTCAGTTCCAAAGCGGTCTGGCACAGAGGTCTGTGGTGCTGATGGGTATATAGGGACTTGGTCTGAGGTGGCTTTTGTGTGTACACTCCCTTCCCCATCACCCATTTAGCCTTTCACAGGAAAACATCTGAAGAGGGCAGTGAAGCTGAGTTTGCTGGTCCCCACGCCCAAAATCCCCAATCTTCTCTTCCACTCCCTGAAGGGGGATTTTTTGTGCTTCAGCTGAATATACTCAGAATTCCCTTTCAGACATTTACTCTAAATCCTCAAAAGCTAGAACATGTGGAGTGGAAACATTATGTTTGAGTCTCACAGCACCCTCTCCATCCAGTCATTCTTTTAACGTATGTACACCTAATTTTCAAATAGTACTATGTTGTTACATTGAAATATGCATGATTTCTCTGTTCCAGCTTTGGAGAGCATATATTATTTGGGCATTGAAAACAAAGAAGATTTGCTTACAGGTGAACCCTTATTGTGCAAAGAATTATTATTTTGGAAGGTTTTGTTATTTACTGGATAGACATTAGAAGATTTCTGTACTGAATAAATACAAATGACACACTTAACTATTTTGCAAATGCTTGTTATTTACATAATCCCTTTCACACTGATATACATAATGTTGTCATGATCTGTTTATCTTTAGTATTAATTAAAAAGCCAATTTGTCTTCTAATGGACCTTAAAAGCTCTCTGGGTTCCATTTCCTCCTATTTTTGTTTACAGATTATGACCCAAGAGACTCTTGAGATGCCTCTTGCATTCATATAGGTGGACTGCTCAAAGAACCTGTCAGATTTTTGTTCATCAAAACTGTATTTATTTGTACTTTCTTCAAAACTATTGTTTTTGAAAGACTGGCATCATACGTCAGAGGTCAGTGGGGATTTCAGCACATCTATATCTATATCTATATATATATTGTGGACAATTAAAAAAAAATAAGCTGTGAATAAGGCCTACCTTGTCAAAAGGGTACATGTTTTTCACTGGGATACTTCCTACACTTTTTATTTATCGCTGAAGTACCCAACAGGGAATACTTGGGTCTACCTTGATGTCTTGTATTATTTTTTCAATTGAACAACAACAAATTTCTGCTAGATCTTAGGCAAAGAGGTCTGAGCAAGCAAGAGTGCCTTCTTCATGATAGTTTGTGTGTTTCAAATCCCTGATGTCGTGCAACAAGTGAGGTAAAGCTAGTATGATAGATTTCCACTTGGAATATCCAGTGTCCAAGAAGCCATGAAACTCACTGGTGGCCTTGAGCCAGTCTGTCTGTCTCTGTGTGGTCTGCCTTTCAGGACTGTTGAGGGGATAAAATGAGGAGAGGTAAGACAGCATCGTTGAAAGTAATTGGAAGAAAGGTAGGATAAAATGTAAATCATAGCACTATGTGATGTGTATGTGTGTGTGTGCATGTATGTAGACGTAGTGTCCTTACAACCTGCAAGCATTCAAGTTGCATGCTCATAAACACACACAGGTCAACCAAGCGGATGTTGCCTTTCATTTTATTCTGTGATGCAGTAATTTCGTGAGGTTAACTGATACAATTGCACTGTCATGTTGACTATGATAGGACATAGTATCCCAGATCCTCATCCCCAGTGGTGATTAAATGTAAGATACTGGATCTTCTTTATATTTGCCCTTAGTGGGTATACTCTGTGTATCTGATGAAGGTTTGTATCGTAGTAGATCTGCTATTCTCTAAGGTGCCACAAAAATATTCTCACTTTTAAAGCTTAAACATATGGGGCTATATTTGTTCTCATTCTTCCTTTGTTTACTGTTATCTCATCCAGTGGCCTCAACTTAGAATTGTAGCTTTTCTGCGCAGGGGCTGTCTTTTAATTCATCACCCTATAAACCTAGTGTACATTGGATAGTTTCATGGATAAACAGATGGGATAATTAGATGTGTCCGTTATGTTTACTTTTGAGACTAAGAGTGCATCCAGACTGATTGAAAAGACCAAATGTCCTGGATTTTGTTCCTTTTCTTTCCTATTTTATTTTGGAGATCCATACACATTTTGTTTATTCCTGAATATTTTCTGTCCCAGTGCAACCAGAGACTTCTTATACCATCTCCTAAGATTGGTTTATTTTAAGCCAGTATAAAATTAGGAAGAACAGGAACAAAACCTGAGACTTTTCTATCAATCTGGATGTGTCCTAAGTGGCTTATTGTAGCTCTTTTGTGGATATCAGTCCACTTCTTTTAGATGCATTCTTCAGAGTGATATCTATGAAAGGTCATGCTAGAATAAACCAGAGTTTCTAAGGTACTTCTGGAACATATCTCTCTTCCATGTTGAACCAGCTTTGTCAGCCACTGATTTGTTATGGGCACAATTCAGGGTGCTGGTTATGACTTATGACCTCCACAGGTCCATCTGGTGGGGGACACAGGAGGGACTCTTCTGGGTTGCCGCTCCCAGGTTGTTGAATTCCTTTCCACAGGAGGCTAGGCCGGCCCCTCTCAGCTCTCTTTCAGTGGCATGCAAGCACATTTTTGATGGTTGACTGATTGTAGAGAGTCTTTTTAAGACCATGTTTTAAAACTGATTCTACTCTTTGTAAAATTAATCATATTTTAACTTTTTTGTCATCAGGTTTTTAGTTTTTATCTTGTTTTAGCCCTTCAAACCACCTTGGATGCCATGTTGGGGAAAAGCAAAATATAAATAAATAAAATAACTAAATATATGAATACTACTGGATTCGTTTACACCTTTTTATGCTGAAACAAATTAACATAGTGACTTCTTTGAATACTGTTATGCTTGTTTGTTGCTGTAGTGTTTTGTTGGATCAGGTTAACACAGAACTATGTAGATTTAACTGTTAAGGGATACATTTAGATCTTTATAGGTTAACAACAACAATAACAAAAATTGAAATGGTAATTTTACTATCTATCATATTCAGTCTATTTTACATTGCAAAGTTTGTGCATGTTAAATCATAAGCTTTAGGATATTTAGAAACTTGATTTATACTCTATAAAATTTGGATTTATAAGGTGGAACTGTTTACATAGCCATACACTGTTATAATGTCATGGTAAGTTATTCAAAGAAATTAAGATTGCATGACATACTAATTTTTTTGTGTTGATAAATTATAGTCTTGCTTAGATGGCAGGTTTTTTTTCCTTGTCCCCCCCAATACATTTTTAAAGCTATGCAAATTCAAGTGTTGATCCAGTTGTATTTCATGGTGCTATTACTTTCTGTCCTTTGGAAGTCTGGTGCATATGGTTGACTGTTTATTGGTATATGTGTACTGTATTTGTTTTTATTTTGAAATAAATAAGAGCAAGACTGCTTATGTTACCATGTGGATATCTCTTTTAAGAAGCAAATCAAGTTTTTGTGAGGTTATAATTGAGCTCTTTCTTTTCAAAGACTAGTTGGAACTGTTGTGTTCCATCTAAGGATTCTTGCCCTTTTTTCAGGATCTATCTGTTAAAGCAAGAATGGGCAACCAAGCTTCTACAGTTGCTTTTGAGCTACAACTCCTGTCATTCCTCAGTACTTGCTTTGGTGGCTAAGGCTACAGGGAGGTATGATCAAAAACATCTGGAGGGGAACTGCCCATAATAAGACATCACTTCCTCAGGTCTCATAGCATCTCAGCATTATAGGGTTGACTAAGGTCCCATCGGTCATCTACTTCAGTGCCCTGCCAATGCAGAAAATCCACAGCGAATGCATCCGACAGTTGGTCTTGACAAAACCCAACAATGAAGGAGATTCCTTCTGAGGTAGTCAACTTGCCCTCTCGATCCCTGCCCTTCATGGCTGGTGGTCCAGGGAGGAGTCGCTATTAAGACTAATTTAAGACATATTATTAATGCATCCTTCAGGGAGGGCAATTTTCCAGCTTGTTTGAAAGAAGCAATTGTACGGCCGCTTCTAAAAAAGCCCTCCCTAGATCCCCTGGATATGAATAATTATAGACCAGTCTCCCATCTTTCATTTTTAAGCAAAGTGATCGAGAGGGCTGTTGGTCTTCAGCGCCAAGCTGTCTAGATCCATTTCAAACTGGCTTCAGGGCGGGATATGGAGTCGAGACTGCCATGGTCGCCATAGTGGATGATCTTCGCCTAGGTATCAACAGGGGAAGTGTGACCCTGCTGGTTCTCTTGGATCTCTCAGCGGCTTTCGATACCATAGACCATGGTATCCTTCTGGAACGCCTGAGAGAGTTGGGGATCGGGGGCACTGCACTTAAATGGTTCCAGTCCTATCTCTCAGGTAGATACCAGATGGTGATGCTTGGGGACAGCTGCTCCTCGAAAAAGGAGCTTAAATCTGGCGTCCCTCAGGGCGCTGTCCTATCCCCAATGCTATTTAACATCTACATGAAACCACTGGGAGAGATCATCAGGAGGCATGGAGCAAGGTGCTATCAGTATGCTGATGACACCCAGATATATCTCTCCATGCCTCAGATAATAGCATCGACTACGGGGGGCATCTCACCTCTAAATGAATGCCTTGAAGCAGTAATGGACTGGATGAGGAAAAACAGACTGAAGCTGAATCCAGATAACACGGAGGTACTCGCTGTTAAGGGCCCTAGTCCAGGTATGGAGGTTTGTCAACCAGTCTTAGATGGGGTCACACTTCCCCTGAAAGACTGTGTCCGCAGCTTGGGGGTGCTCCTGGACTCGCCGCTTCAGATGACAGCCCAAATTAATGCGGCTGCCAGGAGTGCCTGTTATCAGCTTCAGCTGATACTCCAGCTGCGCCCCTTCCTGGACCTGGAACACCTAAAAACAGTGGTGCATGTGCTGGTAACTTCATGACTTGACTTCTGCAATGCACTCTACCTAGGGCTACCCATGTGCTTAGCCTGGAAACTTCAATTAGTTCAGAATATGGCAGCCAGGTTGGTCACCGGAGGATCTAAAACTGACCATATAACACGAATTCTGAAGTCCTTACATTGGCTGCCAATTAGTTTCCGGGCACAGTACAAGGTGTTGGTTCTTACCTTTAAAGCCCTTCATGGCTTGGGGCCAGCCTGCCTGCGGGATCGCCTTCTCCCATATAATCCGCCCCGCACATTAAGGTCCTCTGGGAGGAATTTACTGCAGCCGGTCACGACTAGGTTGGCTGCAGTTACCCAGAGGACCTTCTCTTCTGTCGCCCCCAAGTTATGGAATGGCCTTCCGGAAGAGACCCGGCATATTACCAGTCTTGATTGCTTTAAAAAAGCGGTCAAGACTGTTCTCTTCCGACGGGCCTTCCCAGACTAGTGCTCCACTGCCTCCCACCAACTGTCTTCTTGTTTTTAATAGTTAATGTGTTTTAGGGGGTTTAGATGGGTTCGTGGGTGGGGAGGATGGGTTATGTTTTAATTGCTTTTAATGTATTTATATACTGTTGTAGTACAGCTTCGATCCGTTGGGAGAGGCGGGATATAAATAATAATAACAACAATAATAATAATAATAATAATAATTTCCATTTCCATTGATGAACAGCTCTTACTCTCAGGCAGTTCTTCTTAATATTTAGTCAAAATCTCTTTTCTTGTTATTCACACTGTTGATTTGGGTCCTAAACTCTGGAACAGTTGAAAACAAATTGAGTCCATTCTCCACCTGTCACCTCCTTAAGATATTTGAGGCTATCTGACTACCTTGTTGTTAATTGCCGTTAAGTTGAGTTTGACTTGTGATCCTATGAATCGGAGATCTTCAAGACACTCTGTCCTCAGGTGCCTTGCTCAGGTCTTGAAGATTCAGGGACACATCTTTCTTGATTGAGTCTATCCATCTGTAATGTGATCTTCCTTTCCCTATTGCCTTCCACCTAGCCAAGCATTATGGTCTTTTCTAGTGAGTCTTGTCTTCTCTTGATACGGCCAAAGTGTAACAGCCGTAGTTCAGTCATCTTGACTTTTAGGGATACTTCAGGCTTAATTTGTTCTAGAACCCATTCATTTATCTTTTTAACAGTTCAGGGTAACCACAGAGTACTCCTCCAACACCGCATTTCAAAGGAGTTTATTTTCTTCTTATCAGCTTTCTTCATTGTCCAGCTTTTACAACTGAATATAGAAATTGTGAACACAATGGCATGGGCAGTCCTAACTTTAGTATTCAGTGATGTATCTTTATGCTTCAGGATTTTGTCTAGTTCATTCATAGTTGCCCTTCCAACTCCTAGTCATCTTCTGTTTGTTTTTTTTACTGCAGTCTCCATTCTGATTAATGACTGAGGCAAGGTATGAAAAATCTTGAACTATTTCAACGTCTTCATTGGCTATTTTGAGGTTATGTAAATCATCTGTGGTAATTATTTTTGTCTTCTTAATGGTCAACGGCAAACCTGCCTTCGCAGTTTCTATCATGTCCTCCATCAAATTGTCTCTCTTCCAAGCTAAATATACCCAACTCAGTCTGTGTTATTCATAGGGGAGTAGTGAAGATCTTTCTGTTATGTTTCCAATAAATCCACTGGTATGCCTACCCAATTCCAGTTATTTATCTGATTGCAAGAAATGACTGTTTCTTTCCTGTATACATGTTAATATAGATTTTTGCAGATTTCCCCCCTAAAATGTTTATATGCATGCTTATACACATCTTTCTCACAGTCTTAAAAACACTTTCCCCGCTGGCAGAATCATATTTGTCTGTATTTTCAAAGAGGTCCATTTTCATCCCTGCACGTTTTTATTAAATGTACACTTCTTTCTTTTATGTCTGGCACCTGCCTCCCGAAAAGCATTGCAAGCCTCAGGAATGTACAGATTTCTGAAGCAAGAGGTTTTCTTTTCTGTTTCCATCCTAGGAGGACTGATATAAATATTTTCATAGGGAAATTCTAATCTGATGAATTTGTTTTCCATGTCGAGTTATTGTCACTACTAGTACTACAGGAACTCAACCACAGATACTCTGTAACCTACAAGTCCCAACATTTGCATGAGTTAGGGTGGAGCTGTTTTACCAGTGGTCCTATATGAGTGTTTACTAATGGCAAATGACAAATTTTAAGGGTTAACAATACTAGGTTATAGATGCAACACTTTCTTCACTGGAGTGTTTGCGAACATGGGTGTATATACTTATGTTCCTTATGAAGAGAATGATAGAATGCCTTCTAACAGAAGATGTAGAAGTAAATCAGAAGACAGATAAGACATTCATCTGGAAGTAGAAACCAATGAAATAAGGATGGTATGCGAGAACCATCATCAGAAGCTTGACATTTATATAGATGGTATATGACGCTTGTAAAACTGAAAAAAAATAACAAGAAATGAGAATGGAAAATACTGGAAATTTGATGAGAAAGAGGGATTTTTTTTTCATATGTGATGGACCTGCAAAATAGCAGAAAAGTTTTGGAAAGAAATACATGATGAAGTTCAAAGAATGTATGGTTTTAATTTTGAAATGAAGCCAGAATTTTATTTGTTGAATATGTTAGGGCAACAAAGAGAAATAAGATTTCATCAGAAGACATTGTTATATATAATAACTGCAGCAAGATTAACTTATGCTCAACACTGAAAAGAAGGAAAATATATTGATATAAGAGAATGGAAATTCAAAGTCCTGGATATGTTAGTGACAGAAAAGCTAACTTTTTCACTTAAAAATAAGCCAATCCAGGGCTTTGAAAGAGAATGACGAGAGGTATTGAACTGGATAAAAGAATGAAATAGGGGAAAAGAAAGAAGGCTGTGAGAAAGAAGGAAGATAAAATGAGGTGATAAAAGATAAAATTTAAATAGTAAAATGTAAGTTAAAAGTAATAGTTTATGATTGTTGTAAAATAGAGACAATGTACAGAACTGAATGTTTACATGGAATGAAATGTTAAACTCAGATTCAACTGGGAAAATTGATGTCTGGAAGTGGGGGGGGGTTATTGTTGTTTAGTTGAAAATTTTAATAATTTTTTTTTTAAAAAAAGAAGCTTGACATGAGCTGTAAAGCACTGAAGTATGATGGAGGAAAGGTGGAGAGCAAAGGCTATTGGAGGAAAGGGAATTTACAAAAATCAGTCCCATTGGATAACAGTTCTTTCCATGAGTGAAAGGAATTGTTCCGCCCACAGAAGGTTAATCTGGATCCATACCATAGAATGCTTTCACAACATTATTCTGCACCCACAGGGTAACTTGTTCAGGCAGGTCTCCTGCTGAAAATAAATCCACGGAACCCTAGAAGTCAAACCAACCAGCTTAGCTATTGTTTAACCTGGGAGGATTTTATGACAATCAAAACCTCAGCATTTCTCAGGCTCATTAATGGAAGCCAGCATAAAGACTGAATCAAATAATTTCCATGTGCATATTTTAATTGTTTATAGGATGGAAAATAGAAGTGCGGGATGGGGGAGGACTGTTTAATGGACCAAAACAATTATTCTTGAACTTCATGAACCAACAATAATTTTCTAGAAATTACATTATAGTTTCATAGCATTAATTACTTATACTTTCATTCAGTTAGGTGATCAAATATTTATAACTTTTAGAAAGAAAAAAAATTATATTCTTCATGCAGAATGCTGATTTTAAAGTAAACATAAACTTTTCATTAATTTTCATGGCTTACTCTTATTTTTTAATATTAGTCAAATTGCTTTGGAAATGTTAAATAATGTATAATTGCTACCATTCAATACCAGTTTCTTTATTAGCTGAGAGGATGTTTACCCTTTCGTCTTAAAAGCAATATATTTTTTATCTGCTTTTAAAGTATTGTCACACATTGAAGTGGGATGACAGGACTATCCTGGCTAAGACTATTGCAAGTTGCCTTACTACCCTTTCTGGAGGGCCACATGAGTCCTAAGTGTTTAATGTCATTGTTTTTTCATTTTCTGGTTGCCTGGTGCTGATTGAGCCATTCTGGTAACTGTGCGATAACATATGGGGATATTCCACTTGACACCTAAGTTTATCATGCATCCAAATGGCTTAGGGATAGAGTCACTCATTCAGTGGTGTCCACTGCTTGTAGCTGTCACTGGACTGTGAGGGCCATTGCCATTGGGCCACCAGTCAGAGGAGGCAGTGGGCCACACTCCAGTCCCTGCTCCACTTTTCCACATCATCTCTACAGACAAAAGTCTTTTCTCTCTTGGCTAATAAGGGTTCTAAACCACTGAGACAGCTGAGCCTTTTTTGTTCAGCAAAAACATTTGTGTGTGTATGAGAGAGAGAGAGAGATATTGAGAGAGAGGGAGAGATTGAGAATGAGGAGCCACAACCACCAGGAAACAGCACACATGCAAGCAGCTCCAGCAGCCCTTTCCCTTCTTCTCCCTTGCCATCCGCTGGTCTTTTCATGTTGCTATTTCCTGTTGTGGTTTCTTCCCCCTCTGCCCCACCTTTTAACAAATTGCCGTCTATCATTAGCTAGGAGGGCCCATTTGTGCTTCTTATCCTCACCTCAGCTAACACTAGGCAGAAATTTTATAACAGCAGCAGAAACAAGAGGACACTGTGAGTGAAGTATGAAATGCCGCAGGCATCCATTGCTGCACTCACACAAAGGAAAACTCCAGCCTTTTCCTCTCCACCGTGGGCCTTCACAAAGATTCTCTGCCTAGGTTGTGAGATGAGGGCAGCAACTGGGAAGGGACTCTTGGAAGGAATTTGAGAAAATGGTGCTAAACCACATGTTTATACAGATGGCAGCTATGCTGAACTGCCTCCAAAGGGTTTCAGCAACTTAATCCAAAGAAAGGTCCCAGACAGCAGTGGAGCTTGGAGGGGGTGGAGGGGGTGGTGGGAGGGGGCATGGCTGTGGTGCATGGGGGCGTGGCCTTGGTGCACAGGGGTGTGGCTACGACCTGAAATGCCCCCCAAAACATTGCTGCTGGGGTGAGCCACCCCATCGCCCCCCGTCACTACACGACTGGTCCCAGAAATGTTTATAGGATCAAAACTTGGGAAAAGCACTTTTCAAAACTAATTTAATCCCGTATCTCTTTATAGCAGTGGTTCTCAACCTGTGGGTCCCCAGATGTTTGTGAACTTCAGCTCCCAGAAGCCCTGAGCATTGACCATAGTGGCTGGGGCTTCTGGGAGCTGAAGTCCACAAACATCTGGGGACCCACAGGTTGAGAACCACTGCTTTATAGCACCACAAAGTGACCTGTTGCCATTACTTATAACAATGTTTAGAGTAAGTAAGGACACATCAGCTCCACAGGAGACGTTGAAAGGTTGCCTCTTCCACCACAGTGCTCTCAGATACTCTTTAGGAGTGTGGGCGGTGTATTCACCATGTTTTAGTCACCCTGGGCCATCTTAGGCCCAGAAGTGAGTAGAAGTCTTCTTGGCCTAAATTGGCCTGGGGGACAAAACATGGTAAAATGTCCCATGCCCTCTAGAGAGCATTTGGGGGATTTTTTGGGGAGGAATGAATTTTGGTGGTCCCTGAAAGCCACAAAAATGACTCTGACTCTGGAGGTACATGTTATATGCTGGCAGCACTTTGTCCATGTCTGGCTTAGAAAGTAGCTTGTGGGGTTGATTGTTACATAACTTAGAGATGAAACACACCACCTAACTCCTTGTTACAATAGTTTTCCAGCTCCTTTCCTCTACAGTCCTACAGTATATTTACTCCAACTGCACGCAGAAAATCCATAGCTAGAATATTCGATAGACATAGCTGTCTGCCTGAAATTCTCATGGAAAGGATAGCCCGCTGTTATTCTAAGTAATTGCTTCTATTATTAAACGGCTCTTATCGTCATTTTCTCAGAAGTATGGTCCACTGAATTCAGCTGGAATGATTCTCAGGGCAAAGTACTTTGTAAACTGACTTGGAAGCAAGTTTCCCTGCCTGAAAGACTTACAAGTCCATTCAGGATTGGTTATAAATCTGTACAATGTCAGGACACTCTGACCATCTAGCTTTGTGTTTGTTTTAATCATAGCCCCAAATTTCCGTAGATGATGTTACGCTGTGAACATTTTAATCTAATATTGAAGCAATTATTCTGTGAGGAAAAAAATCCCTACTTGCATTTTGTAATATACCTGTTGGTACACTTTACGAACAAAGGAATTAAGTATCTTGAGGGCAACTATTCCTGGCAGAATAGAGTCAGTATGTCCCCAGCAACATTTGGGTAATGTAAGCAGAGTCTTTATTATGCTGTTTTCCCATCCCTTTGTCATCTGCCAGTAGAAAACATCAGGCTAAGATGAATATTCTTCTGGGGATGTTATATATTGTGCAAATATGGTCCTAAAGTATTATATCACTGAACAACAACAGGTCTTCCAGGTAGCTTGGGCAGCAAAAAGAGCACTTACTGTGCTGTGGTGCTAAAAGCAATATTGAACCATATAGAAGACAGTGGTAAATAAGTTGCAAATATAGTAGCATTGCTAATTTAAAAGATGTGAAGTGGTGATAGAAATAATTTTATCAGTGTCTTTTACTACCAGAAGTGGTGGCAACTTTTCTGGGTCAAGGCCTACATCTGATGTTCCAGGACTGTCTCAGAGCTGTACATCCAGGGAGAGGTGCGTCCACAAGGAAAGGAGACAGAACTATAATTTTGCTTAGGGTCTTTCCTAAACTATCATTTCAGTCAAGTTCTTTTCCTTAACCATTATCACCAGAATTTAGAAAGGTACTTTTGCTGTTAATGATTACCCAGTTTTCCACCTTAATCATTACTGTTGCTTTTTGCTCAGGTTTCGTTGTCACTCATTACAGCACTCTTTGCTTTTTCGATACTATTTAGTTCCTTTTTAAAAAGAATGTTTTGAGAGTAAAAAAAACCAGGAGGGAGCTAAAATTGAAAAAAAAAAAACCCCTACCAAAATTCAGCATTGCGGGTGTTCTAGCAATCCCAAGGTAACAAGTAAACATTATTTGTTACACTTGGAAAAAACAGTAGTTCTGGTAACTGTTATATTACTTTGCAAATGGAATACCTTTATGCCCTCATCACTCCCTCATAACACATTGCATTATTGTTAACCATAATGTGTTACTTATGTGTTCTGATCATTAGTATCCCTAGGTTGTTATTAGTGTTAGTATTTATATTAACATTGATATTGATATTTACTGCCATTTTTATCCTATTATTGTTGTTATTGTTATTTTCAAAAATTGTCCCCAAATCCAAAATCTGAATTTCCCCCACCCAACAGCAATTTTGGTGTGTGTAACTAATCAAGTACCACCAGGAAGAGCATCATTGTCAATGATGTTTTCCAAGACTGGTATGGCAAAAGTGCCCCAGAGTTATATCTAGCAGATGCTCTGGCTCCCAAACTCACTCAGGACATCACCTATAGAGATATAAGCGAGTGGATTTCAAATCATCTGCTTAAATGGAAATTGATGAAGGCCAAAAAGTGGTACAAGAAAGCAAAGGAGAATAAACATAGTGGAGGTGGAGGGGAATTGTTGTTGTTGTGTGCCTTCAAGTCATTCCGACTTATAGGTGATCCTAAGGTAAACCTATCATAGGATATTCTGGGAGTGAGAATGTGTGATGCACCTAAGGTCACCCAGTGGTTTCCATGGCTGAACGGGAAATTAAACCTTGGTCTCTGCGATTGTAGTCCAACACTCAAACCACTACAGAGATGGAAACTGAGAAGAACAAATGCTATTGGTTACAAACACCTTAATTTACATAAAGTTGGGTGGGTGAGAGCTTAATGAGATGGTTGGGGCTAGATGAGAGCAGTGGCCACTAATTTGTACAGCAGAAATAAACATTGCAATTGTCATTTCAGAGTGATAAGAAAGTGATGGGTGGTAGTCACTGTTTTTGACAGTAGTTGCAAATGCTGCCTTCTAGCAGAAATATGGGAGGAGGATGTACAAGTGGTGGTTTTGCACAGCACCTGTGGATGCTATGCTTCATGTTGAAGGAAGATGTGGCTGGGAGTTATAGGAGTTGTGACTCAGACATTGCATTTTACATTCCTGGGGGAGGAGAGGAGCCACAATTGCAAATTTAATGAAATGGCTTGGGAGGGATGCTCCTCTATCCAATACCTGTTATTGTTAACTGCGTTTCAGCTATCTTGTAAAACATTACCTAGACTGAAATGTAGATAGTATCACAAATTATAAAATACTTTTTCTTCCAAGTAAGGTGTTTGGCATTAATATTACAGATGGCAATCATCAGCAGTGGAAAGTGGTGTTAACTGTATGCATATGGCTCCATAAACTATTAAATTATTCTTACTGTTCTGTATATGTGTGTTGTAGGAGAGCCAGTATGATGTAGTGATCTGAGTGCTGGACTAGGACTTCAGGAGGCCCAGGTTCAAGTCTCAGCTCAGCCATGAAAGTCCACTGGGTAGCCTTGGACAGGTCACACTCTCTCTCAGCCTTAGAGGAAAGCAGTGGTAGAAAACTCTGTGGGAGGCTCGCCATAGGCTGGGATCAACTTGAAGGCATGTAACAATAATAGGTGTACTACAGTTTGTAGAAAGGTATACTGAAACATCTGTGGTCAGCTGAAGTTATACCATTTGGTTCTAAAAGTATGCTTAGGTAAAACCATATACACACACATATTCATAACATCTGTTAGCGTTGGAGGATCAGAAATTAATTTTCTCATATGCAGTTGACTGGTGATCATCAGAGATACTAGTCTTGGATTTGGATTCTTCTGCACTGTATAGTGTGGTGCCTTCATTTCCTTGGATGATTAGGAGCCATCTGCTCTGCAGACTTTTTGATATGGCACATCTTCCTGTTCTCCAACAGTAGAATACCATGGCCTGAAATATGTAGGTTAACACACACACACCCCACTTGTGAAAGTTTCTGCCAACTTACAATTGTATTTCAGTCCTCTCCATGAACTGATTAAGTGCCCTGGACGATTTTCCATTTCAAGTAGTTGGATGTCATTTTTCTTGTCCCAAGAAAAAACTCTAGCTGGTTCTTCTGTAGAAATGGGTAAACCAGTTAAGTTTGTCTTCATAGTGTATTTTCAGATTTTCACCATTAAGTTTGTTGTGTCCCATGTCTACACCAGTTTGCTTTGAAAATTCTTCAGAACTGTTCATGTAATTCATAATATGATGGGTTTACCTGCCCAAGGATTGAGGTCTGTGGTGAAACCCTCCTCTGTGCTTGTTCAGTGAGGTCAATACACTATGTTGAGACATGGGATTTCATTTTAGTGCCAAGTAAAAACTTGGCTGTTCAGTGAGGACTTTGAGCCTTATTCATTCATCCATCTCAGATACAGTTGCGTATAGTTTTAAAAAACATTTAAGTCTTATAAATGTGTTTTTAACTTATTATGTTTAATATCATTTTAGCTCATTTAATTTATTTTTACTCTTTTAAACCATGTAATCAGTTGTTCTAGTATTAGCTGTAAACTGCCCTGACAATTTTTTTGGTATAGGGCAGAGTAAAATTACGTGTGGATAGGATGGGATGGAAAGGGATGACTTGCTGTTGCTATCAGCATGTTGAGCCCACATATTGCTGATTATGGAATATGAAGTATCCCATCCTGATATGGCACATTCCTCATCTTTATAGGCATTTCAGGATGAATCAATAGCATTAATTTATTTCCTGTTTTAATGCGAGTTAATAAATATAGATCTTTGACATCTTGTACACGTGAAATCCTAGACTCCACTCTTCTTTTCAGAACCAAGACCTTTAACATTCACAATGAACCTAATCAAGACCGTGCATATATTCATATCAGTGTATTGATTTTTCTAAAATGAAGATTAGTTTTATAAAAGCATAATGTGATGCTTTAAAAATGGCTTGGACTATTCGTTAATGGGTATGTAGACAATATGTAAAGAATGTTGACATTTACAATGTTTCTCCCCTGCCCCTTGAAATGGCAACTCTATCTGGTAGCACATACTGCTTATCATATCCTGCTTTCAGCAAATAGGTCATGTCACATAACGTAACATGGCAAAAGTGTCCTTAGGCTATTTTTCAGAATGGTGGACTTTGTATCTAAATCACTTCTTCAGAGTTTGTTCCTTAAAGGAATCCCATTATCTGGATTACAGACAAAGATGTGGCATGTAAAGTCTTTTTTTTTTAAATATTGCCACAGGGAAGACAGTGGCAGGTCGAACTATGAAAAGCTCACAAGGGACAACTATGTTTGAAATGTGGAAAATCTTCAATCTTTGCTCTAGGAGCTCTTCTTTAATGGTTCACAACAGAAGTCAGGGGGAAAAATATCTCTTATGCTAACCTCTAACAACAGATTTCTGTGGGACCCACAGTAAGAAATGGATGTACTTGAAGGCTTACTCTGTATCCTAATTTATATTAACCGAAATCCTGAGCAATTTTACGTAAATCATAAGCATTGTTTTGGATTTATTTAGGCTTTTAGAAGCATTCTAAAAATTTAATACATTTCATAACTCAAATATTATATTAACATAAATTTCTTAAGTTTATGATATTGCTTTCCCAAAGAGCTGGAGAAAGCAAAAAAATTGTGTGAGTCCTTTTGAAGAATTCCATCCACAGTGCTGTCTTAAAGAATATAATATTGCTAAAAACAAAAGGTAGCCATGTTGGCCATAAGGAAAAAAAAAATCCAAAATCTGTATTAGGATAATGGCATCTGAAAACTAAGCCCTGTGAGGAACAGTTGAGAGAGCTGGTTATTTTTAGCTTGGGGAAGGGAATGATGAGAGGTGATACGGTAGTTATCCTCAAATATTTGAAAATCTGTTACCTAGAAGAAGGAGAAAGTTTCATTCTGTTGCTTCAGAGGCTAGGTCCTGAACTGCTATGTTCAAACTACAAAGAAGGAGATTGTGACTAAACATTAGGAAAAACTCTCTGATGGTAAGGGTTGTTTGATTCCCTTGGTAGTTTCTCTTTCACTGGAGCTTCTTAAATAGAGATTGGATAGTCTTCTATCAGGAATGTTTTGGCTATGGATATCCTCAGTGGTGTAGACTCAGGTCGATTGACTCAGACTCAAGTCACTTCACTCAACTCACGCTTGACTTGGCAGAAATTGCGTACTGACTTGGCTTGACTTGAGGCTTGCATATTTTTAGTGACTGACTTGCACTTGGTTCAGTAACATGACACATTCACCCAGAAACCTTACAACTTACTGGTCACATGACAATCTGTCTCAAACCCAAAGTGTGGGTGCATTTCTCAGAAGGAACAGCAAATGGATTAGGCAATGGGCTTGAGGTGGAGTTGAGGTCTGCTCAGCAGCCTGTCCCTACTACATATAGGAGGAGCTTTCTAAATCTTTTCCTAAGAGCAGAAGGCAGGAAACACCCCAGAGTGCAGAGTGTGTATCTCAGAGGGGAACAGAAACTGTGTTAGGCAATGGACATGAGGAGGAAGGATCCTTCCTTCTAAAGCTCTTGAAGCTTCAGTAATGGGAAATAAGAAGGAGCCTATTCCCCACTTCTGAAAAAGCCTCCAGCTTCAGAAATGAGAAGTAAGAAGGACCCTGTTCTCCACATCTGAAGCTGCAGATGGCAAAATCACAAAAATAGCGGGCTGACTCTGCTTAAATTGATAAAACTGACTTTAATCGACTCTGTCCTGAAATTCTGGAATACAGGTTGGGATATAAAGTTGGCTCCCAGACTTGAGACCTGACTCGAGACTTGACTTATAAGTATCTTGCAAGGACTTGAGACTTGACTTGAGACTTGGAGTAAAAGATTAAATACATCACTGGATATCCTACATTGGCCGGGATTAGTCTAGATGTCTCTTAGGGTACTTTCCAACCCTATAATTCGGTGATTGTATGTGCAAAATTGATGTTTCATGATTGTTTCAAGAAAGAATATTTTTCTAAACCCAGAAATGTGGTGCTCAAAGGCATATAGTAAGGCAGGGACAGACAAAGTATGACCACGGAGAACACATGTGGCCTTCAAAATTATTTTGGAAGCTCCCACATACACACCAACTCCCCTAGAGTTCCTGTCTTTGGTTTAAAAAAAAAATTAGAATGAATATCATCTCCCTGAAGCTTTCAGAAACAGCTATCCATATATATATCCATATAGGTGACACCCCTCACACACTGTTTTAACATTAAATAAGACATTTGTTTTTTGTTTCAGAACCCAAGGCTATTTCTGGATTTTTTTAAAAAATGTTTTGGAGCATTTATTTTGGTTAATTTGTGTGTTCTCCTCCTGGTGTGTTGCAAGAAAATTATTTTTCCTTTTGACACAAATGAATGGGTTTGTGGTCATAAATGGGGTATTTTGGATTAAGAATGTAAATTTTTGCTTATTTTATTCCTACATGCAAGAAGGAAGATATTTCAGACACTTTCAGCTCACTGGGCAATAAGGATTTTTGCATGTTACAAATGTTTTCTTGATTTGTTTATTTTTGTTTATAGTTTTTTGCAAAAAAAATGATTTGTAGAAAAACATTGCTTTTGGTACAATATTATGCAAAATGCACTATTTCATCACAAAATGTGTGGTTTTATTGCACAAATATTTTTTTTACTCTTAAAAAGACACAGAATATAGAAAAAAAATCTTACAAAAGGTAACCATTTTTTTTGAGGTAGGTGTCCGACTGTTCCAGGAATGAGATAATGTATGAGTATTCTTTTTATTCCTGTTCCAAATGCATTTTCTGAGAAAAGGCCATAGGGTGCAGGAGGGATGCTTCCCCACTTTGCTCCTATGCCTTTCTATGATTATCCCCAGTGATATGTATAAATCTGAAAACTGTAATACATTATGTTATGGCACCTTACCATGTGAAAGGCAGTAGTTTATAGCTTATTTGCCAGGCGGTGGTGTCTACCTTGGCCAGCTGCTGCAACTCTGAATTTGATAGTAATTTTTGGCACCACATGAGCATGTTAGCAGGAGTTACATACTGCAGTTATTTACGTGAACTCTGAGAAGGACCACACTGGTCTAGAAAAGACTTGGAAGCTACAGGCAGCATGTAATTTTCTCTCGATCATTACTTTCTAGACAATTGTCTTCTCTTTGGGAGGCCAGCATGTATGAATGGATATTGCTGTATTTTAAAAAGCCTTTCTTTTTTCATCTTCCGCCCCGGAAAAAAGAACTGCTTTAGCACCCATTGTAGCAAGCACATTTGTGTTTTTGACCTCCTTTGATGGCGTGTGTTTGTGTGGATTAAGAGAGAGTAGGGTTGCAGAGTGTATATTTAGATTTCTCAAGCACAGGAGTAATCTGAAATTGGTGATTATTCTGCATGTTCTGCATAACTTGCTCCTTCACTCTGTGTAGGAAGTACAATTCAGGGTGACGTCTGAAACGTATTTGTCTGAAAATAATTAGCGACATAAATAAGTAGCTAAGAAACTTACACGCTGGGAATTGTTACTTGGAATTGGCTTCCAAAATAAAGAACTGCAATGTGACACTCGTTATATTTTTAAAACACCTCCTCATACATACTCAGATTTTACAGTACCATTGTGCCTGTTCTCCATGTCTTAGAAAAATGCAGTTTCTTATGCCATTCTTAGGAGTATGAGACTTAAAAAAAATCCAGGCTTTTCAATATCTGTCTTTCTGCCTGTCTGTCTCTTGTTCTTGGCCAGTATTTGTCAGGTTCAACTCCAGCCATGGCTTCCCAGTGGAGATTGATTCAGACACCAGCATCTTCCAGCTCAAGGAGGCAGTTGCTAAGCGACAGGGAGTTCCAGCTGACCAGTTGCGAGTGATTTTTGCAGGCAAGGAGCTCAGGAATGACTTGACACTGCAGGTAAGTCTCCCTTGATAGTTTTGTTTCTGGGATGCTGCCCGCTTAACTGCCTCTACCTCGAACGCTGCCAATCTGACATTCACGCCTGAGATCTAATAGAATAAATAGTGCCTGGGGATTCCTTGAACTTTACTCCACACTGCTTCATTAATTCTGACCTTCTTAATTATGCATTAAAACAGCAAGCTGAAAGGATGGGGAGGAAGAAAGACTATACGAAGCGGGGACAGAGCAGGAGAGAGCTATGCTTAGTGAATAAATGTTTACGGACTACAGGAGCAAGCTATGCACATTTTCTGTATCTGTTCAATTTCTACATTACTTATTCCATTTGAATCTTAATGAAGAAGGATGTGAATAAATTGTTCTAAATCAGGCTGCTCAGTCATCACATTGTATTGAATTTGTAACCCAATTGTGACCCCTGGAGGATAGTTGTCAGGCTGCTCTTGCTGCTGTGTGAAAGTGTCTGTGTAAAGTGCATGTGCTGATGAAATACGACGCTCGAAGGCCTGGTCGCAGAAGCCACTGAGGTTTCCTCCCCCCACCAAGGCGCCTGCATAACAATAAACTCGGCATTCTGAGAAACTAGCTGATGGAGGATGGGAAACATGAAAGCTGATGAGTTCACTGTGGCTGGATTTCATATCCTTATCATCAGTTAGCAGTTGTGCCATCATTAAAATGGAGAAGGAAGTAGCTTTTGGCGTTGCTCCCTCCACCAGTCCAATCTGCAAGATGGGGCTAATGTTAATGGCCTGACTTGCAGGGCTGTTGTAGTGTTAGCTGGCAGAGTGTACGTGAAATCTATATCATGACTGAGGGAGTTTCAGTTTCCAGATGCTGTGAGACTGCATGCCTCATCAGCCCTCTAGGTAGCATAGGCAGTGAAAAAGCAATGCTGGGAGATGCAGTCCAAGAACATCTGAGAGGCTACTGGTTTGCCATCATCACTCTCTCTTGAGTGCTGTGTATTATGACCCTGCGTAAGGAACCAGATTGTCAAGACATATGATGTAGAATAAATAGAATTTTTAAAAGGCCAATTAGAGTTACTGTCTGCATTGGTGCCTTCATTGTTATCAGCATGTGTGATGCTTTGTTCAGTTGGAAGCATCCTTTGATCTGAGCAAAAGAAGATATGTAAAGATTTGGAAATTTCCATTAACTTGGGAATTACTTGCCCTTGGGGGGCGTTCCTATATTACTATCAGCACTGTTGTATTATTGTTATTCCACCATCAGAGTTAGGAATGGAAATAATATTCACAGTTGGCAACTCTAGTAGGGAAGAATAATAGATCTACAAGAATTTTATGTATTTTCTGCTTGGTATTCAGTATCTATCAGTGCTGCAGAGGAATTATTCTTCAAAAAAGGAGCAAGTTTTTCATGGGGGAGAAGATTGTTTTTTGAACAGAAAATTGATTTCTTATGCAGAAATCCTCTTTCCAGTACAGAAAACGGCTTTTTTTGGCACCCCCTCCACAAACAAAAACCCCACGTGTTTTTCTCCACAAAATAGTTCCAGCACAAGACCTCAAGACATTTGAATAAGGGAAGGATATGGGTAGAATATTTTCTTTCTGAAGCAGAGGGAAAATTGCTTTCACTATTCATTCCCACATGGGAGGATGAATTAGTGGAAGATTTACATATCTTACCAGATTAGGATGTATTTTACAAAGTTTCATAAACAAAAAAACAAAAACAAAAAAAGGGAATTTGCTCTCTCCCAAAATATAAATTATGAATGGGATAGTAGAAAACCCAATAAGGAAGGGAAAGGACGGAGGAGAAAGAAGATAAGGGTAGGA
Source organism: Iguana delicatissima (assembly GCA_948472985.1). Lineage (NCBI taxonomy): Eukaryota > Metazoa > Chordata > Lepidosauria > Squamata > Iguanidae > Iguana > Iguana delicatissima. Next base: position 1,364,381 of record CAOKZL010000289.1, on the reverse strand, counting down.
AGAGATAATGTTGAGCAAATGCTGTTCTGTGTGCTTGACACAGTTGTCTTTGGGACAGCAGCTGAGCAAAAGCATGAAGAGCGTACAGCAGTGGATGGAGAAGTGAGTTTTGAGGTGGATTTCTGTAGGCCACTGAGAAAAGTAGCCACCATACACATACAACTGTACAGTGGCGACATCGAAGAACTAGGCACATTCTTCAATCACCCAGGTGACTTTTAAGATAATGTTCTGCAATCATCCAGTCAACTTTTTTCCTTTAAAAAAAGAAAGAGAGAGAGAGAGAGAGAGAGAAAGAAAGAAAGAAAGAAAGAAAGAAAGAAAGAAAGAAAAAAAGAGGGAAACAAACTCTATTTTCTAACAAGCACAAGTTAATTGGCACTCATGTTTGGAGTGGGGTGTGCAGCCATTGCTGTGCATTGAATGGCTGCTGCCACCAGTTGCAGAAAGAAGTGCTACTTTATTGACAACCTATCTCTTCCTCCTAGCCCAATATGATGTTTATCACTTTGTAAAATGCTTAGGGAATTTGGCCACACAAAAAAAAACTATAGAAATGCAAATTGCTCTTGTTGTTCTCCAGTGCATCTCCTGCTGCTGAGCCATATATTCCTTCCTTAGCTTTTATGTGACTTACTTAAAATACAAACAAACAACATAAAACCCCCAGAGAATGTGGGGGGCCCGTCTGTGCTTTTGTGTCCCTATCTTATAAAAGTATATTGTATATAAAACACAATAGTTTTTGAAAGAAAAGATACAGGAAGGTTTCTTGGTGCCAAATGCTAGGCTTGCATGGTGACATTATTCTTTCTGAAGTTTCTTACACTTGTCTCTTTTGCTGCCTGTTCTGGCATCAAAGTGTTACAATTGTTGTGTAATTATACTGATCTGTTTCTGGGCAAACTGTAAACTGCTATGCGAGTCTACTCAAAATAGAGAATACCAGCCTCTTTTAATATGAAACAAGGAGGCCTAGAGTGGAAAGCTTACCTTCTTTTCATAGCTATGAGTGAGGAGGCTCACACCCAGTGAATATGCTTCCTCACATTATTTGCAATTTTATCTTGAATTTATGAGCTTATTGCTTGGTCGACAACATGCTGCACATACACAGTAATATTTCTTTGCAGTAAAAACCAGTTGTGCCCACCTACACACCTGTTGAAGAAATAAAATCCTCAGATATTTCAGCTGCTGCCCTTGCTGGCTTTAGCAATGAAACTTTCATGCTTGTTTTATAGAGGCTAAGGTCACAGACAAGGGAAGAGAGTAACACCAGCTCTCATAGAACCAAACTTTACTGTGTTGTTTTTGAAAGAACTGAGGTGGAAAGTTGAAATGTTTCTGTCTAACTAGGGTTATAGTATTCTGTGCTACAGATTCTGTGCCACAGATTCAGGAGGCAATTATGCTGTCTAGCTGCCTTGTAGTCTTTTTCACAGTCAGGGGCAGGCATGCTAGGAAGGACTCACAAAAGCAAACAGGCTTAATGGTTTGCAACAACATGGCTGACTGGAGGGCAGAGAGGCAGGGTTGAGAAATCAGAGAGTAATTTTTTTTTTTCCACAGATGAGCAGAGGGCCATTAGCACCTCTGGGCCATATTTCCCCACAATACTTCTCAGTACAAGGATTAATCAGTATCAGGTCCATGGGCTTTTGTATCTAGGGTCATCTCTAGATCTCCATAGCCCTGCACTGCTGCCACAGGGCACTTCATTTGTGGATTGGTTGAGTATAAAATGTTTTCAAGAGGAGGAGTTGCTGTGTACCAGTAACAGCCTAGCAGTCTTGTGTTGCCTACTGCTACACAGACAACATCCTGAGCTGTGTTAGGGAGAGACGTTCTGTTACTCCCTTTCATTAACCATTGGTCGGGCAGTGTGCTCTCCATCCAGCATCCATACTCCTAGGACAGACTGTTTTTGTGTGTCTCTTCCTCTGCTCTGAGGAAGGCATATGTTTCCTCTAATTTTTTTTATTGTGCATTCACATGCGATGTGGACACTCATGCCATTGTGTATCATTTTGGATCCTCTAGATATTCCTTGACTGCAACTCCCAGCAGCCATGGACAGCATCTACTGGGTCACAGATTACCTGCCCCAAAGTACACTTGTGCCTAACAAGCAAGTGACCTCTTTTGCCAGCAGCCATTGCTGGATCACCAGTTCTCACCCCTCTGGATGGTTAGTGGAGCATATTCTAACTAGGTTTCCATCCAAATATCTAATATTGTGTTTTCTTTCCCCTTCTATTTAGATGAGCTGCGCTTGCCTCATAAAATATTTTTTTGTATCCCTGCTTGTCTTTCCAATGTCCTGTTTCTGCAACCTGACAGCCTCTGTTACATGAACTCTGCCATCTTGTGCCCCTGAAGAAAGGTAGCAAATGTACAGGACTCTTCCCAAACAGATTCTGGGAGCTAGGCTTGGTGGGTTTTGAGATGGGGCAGGGGGGAGAGGATGAAGATCTTGCGTATGAGAAGAATAACATGGTTTTCTGAAGATTTGTATACATTCCGTACATAATATACTCACTCCAACCCCCTGGGAGTTTTGTTCTCAAGAAGTTCATAATGGTATTTTACATGAGTGGCACTAGCTGTTTTTTTGAAGGACATTCCAGTATACATTTCCAAGATGGTAGTAAGATTTTCCATAGTTTTGCTCCTGCACACAGAGCCATGTTTAGTGTCTCCATCACTATTATTGGTGGATGGTCTGAGAGCAATTTCAAATGGACTGATTCCTAGATTCTTGGACAGAATACAAATAGCTGATGGTGCACAACTGTGGTTGGTAACATGTTGTAGACTGCAAAACAAGTAACAATGATGTAATAATCCTATGGGAATTTAAAATTCAAATTGACAAACAACTGGAACACCAGGCACAATTGTGGTTGTGAAAAAGGCGGCTTGTGTTACAGATGTGGCAGTGCCAAGGGACACTGTGTTAATCTGCACTGATCTTTTGCAACTGGATAGTGTGTGTGTGTGTGTGTGTGTTTGTAAGTATATGTATCCAAATCCTAACACTGATTAATAGCACCATGCTTTGTTTTCATGAAATCCTAATGGTGGTTTTTAATGTTCCCACATAAATATTTGTTACCTGCTTGATTTGTTTCTTAAAAAAAACTTATTTTTATTTGAAAGTGCTCATGAAGAAAATAAATGAGACCTGACAAACTGAAAAACTTTATTTAGGACTGATATAAAGACAAAAAAGTTTTCAGATCCATTCCTTCCTTTGTTGTTTGCTGTTATGTGGCTTCAGCTTGACTCCAGCTTTTGGTGACCTAAAGCTTTCTTGACAAGATTTATTTAGAGGAAGTTTTCCATTTCCTTCCTCTCAGCAGATGAATTGCCCACGCTTGCCCAGTGGGGTTACATTTTATTTATTTGTTTATTTCCATAGCTAAGCAGGATCCAAACCCTGATCTTATAGAGTCCTAATCCAAAAGTCAACTTCTTCTCCACAGTGGTTCCCTGCATTCTTTCCAGAAACAGGTAACTTGGGGGAAAATGTTTGTTGCAATAGAACACAGATGCATTACAACAGTAGAGGTTAAGTTAAAGGGAATAGGTTTTGTCACTTGAAAAAGGAGGGGAGATAGAAAACATCCAATTATTTCTGAGGAATGTATCAAAAGAGTAAAATATTTGGTAGATTCACCAGAATCATTATTTATAACTCACAGAAATTTTCTCACTAATTAAATGCCCCTTAGGAAGGAGTTCATGCAAAATGTATCATAGAGCTTTTTGTGAACAGTAGCACAAAATAATCTATTTCAGTCTACTCAAATAGAAACAGTTTGTATTACTGCTGTTTCCTGGTATAAACTGCTTATTAACAATTAAGTGTTACTCTGACAGTAACATTAACCATGGTCAAGGTAAACCAGAGTCCCTGCTTGAAACTTGCCCTAAGATGTGATTTTAAAGGATGGGAGTGGGGGTGGAGTGTTCAGTCTTTCAAATATTGTTGCATTACAACTCCCAGCATTCCTTGCCATTAGCTAGGCTGACTAGGCCTGATGGAAACTGCAGTTCAACAATATCTGGTGGGCCATACTTGCTTGAACTTTGCTCTCAATACTTCCTAACAGGGAGCTCTAACTAGCTTTAACTTCAGATATCGTCAGTGCTGATGATAAGAATTAACCATAGTTGAAAAGAAAGCGCAAATTAATACCTGGGTGAAAGAGGTGTGTGATTTTACAGACTACTCCGAATTTCTTTGCGTCAGCTAAGAAACTAATTAGCATTAGATCTGTTCTTTGTGGTTTTTAGTTGTATCTATTTTTAACCATGTTATGAGTCACCTAGACTTCCAATCCTGGGAGAAAGGTGAACTATAAATTAAGTGAGGAAGGAAGGAGGGGAGGAAGTAGGTAAGTAAGTGTTCAAAAAAGGATGGGCCAGTGTCGTGCATAAGGAGGTCAAGTATTTCAACTAAGGTAGAGAAGAGTGTTCCATTTCTAAACACTTTTCAAAATAACTTTTCTTTTAAGAAGTTTATAAAACTGCTGCGGGAGAAAGATGGGGATTTTACATTATGATCAACACTTCCAGAGATGAAATATTGTACTTTGAGCACTGAAGAAATTAGATGCCTCCCACAACACAAGTGCCACTGTGCTAAAAAGCAATCTGAATTTGTGCACTAATTTAATAGAGATTGTGTTTGTTTTTGCCCTCTCTTCTTCCCCACTTTAAGATTGTGGTCAGTTTGCCTAGATTGTATCAAATCCCACACCTAATAAATACTGTGGGTACAGGTACAGATAATTCTGCAGAATCTTAACTCCTGATTTGACAAAGAATCCTATATTGACCTTGAGGAAATTAGCAAAGCTTGTGAGGAAATTCTAAGATAAAACCCCCTTCTCCAGTTAAAATTTTAAATATTTAATACATTTCCACTGGATGTCCTGCTAATTTGTTGGATGAAAGATCCCATCTGCCCCAGCTAGCATGGCCAGAACATAGTACATGAAGTATACCACTGACTGTGTGACTTCTGTTAGATATATCACAGAGCGGTTACAAATAGAGGAAGACTACTTTGTAGGGAAAGGGATTTAATGATGGTTATATCCCCTCCTCACTTGAGAATTCTTTGTTACTGGAACCCCAGAAGAGGCCTGATAGCCAGCCAAGTCCTCCTTTGGTTATGCAGGTCAGCTTAGGTTCAGAGCAGGGAAAGGAGCTGGAGGAAGGGCCTCCCACTCCTAGAAATAGGTGGAGGCTCAGGCATCTGGACCAGAACATACCCTTCAGACAAAGTGAGGAGATGCAGTCAAGGTTTCACAAGTGGCACAAATTGTGGAACACTCTCCCTAAATATTGCCTGAGATCTGGGTGTTGGCTGAATGTGCCACCTATAGAAGGCAGTTGCAAACACCAGCTTTGTTATTATTAACTACCATCAAGCCAACCACCTTATGGTGACTTTATGAATGAGAGACGTCTAAGAGATGCTGTTATTTTCAGACCTGATAAAGTCTTGCAGACTCAGGGCTCTGGCTTCCTTGATTGAATCTGTCTACATGTAATGTGGTCCTTCTCTTTTCCTTCAATTCTGTCCAAGCGTTCCTGTCTTTTATAATGAGTCATGTTATCTCACAATATGGCCAAAGTACAACACAACCAATTTGATCAAGTTTGGTCAAGAGTTTGATCAAGTTTGCTCAGCTTGGTCAAGAGTTCAGTCTTGATTTGTTCCTGGGCTCATTTATTTGTCTTTTTGGCAATTCATGGTATCTATAGAACTCTCCTCCAATATCACATTCCAAAAGAGCTGATTCTCTTCCTATCAGCTTTTTTCACTTCCAGCTTTCACAACCATACATAGAAACTGGAAATAAAATGTCATAGACAATCCTAACTTCAGTATTTAATTTTATATCTTGAAACTTCAGGATTTTGTCTAGTTTCTGCATAGCTGCCCTTCCAAGTCCTTGTCTTCTTCTGATTTTTTTAGACTGTAGTCTCTCAACTACCCTGCTGAGAACAACTTCAGTCCTCCTTTGAGTGCTAGGCTTTTCAAGTAGCTGTTACGTTAATGGCTTTACAACACCTAGCTTATCTAATGACCCACCCACACCTATTCCTTGGATTCTTGACTCTGATTTACGGCTTTCTTGACCTTGGATTGTGTAGTACTGGCTATTTCTTGCTTCTGATGACAATTACTGGCCTTTGGCTTCTGGGTGACAATGGCTTCTGGGGTCTAGACTTCCAAATTTTATTTACAATTAAGAACTGGACAATAGGACAAACTGTCTGATCCAAATGCCCCATGATGTCTAGTTAAGAGTAAAAATAAGTACACCCATACTCATATATTTGGGAAATGGGGTGGCTTTGAATCTCCTGGGTCCAAAGTCTCCCCCAAAACATCCCTGTTTGTTCCTCTTTTGCTATTGGAGCACCAATGGCACAATAGAAGAGACAGTGAGTTTCCATGCTCACCTTGTGGGAACTGTGAGGAAAAATTTTCCTTTCTAGCTGAGGACCTTTGTCTAGCTGAGGACCTTTGGGGCAAAAGAGAGAATCATTCCTTGGGGTCTGGGATATTGAACCAGGCTTTTAGGACAATAAGCATAAGGGGATTTTTTTAAAAAAATATTTACCTTTTACCTTTCAACTACTTGTGCTGTTTCTGACTTACAGCAACCCTAAGGTGAACCTATCACAAGGTTTTCTTGGCAAAATTTGTTCAGGGTGGGTTTGCTATTGCCTTCCTCTGAGGCTGAGAGAGTGAGACTTTCCCAGGTCCACCTGTTAGGTTTTCATGGCCAAGTGAGGATTTGAACCCTAGTCCCAGTCCAACACTCAGACCACTATGCCATGCTGCTCTGTTGAAATATTTACCATTTATAATTTCCCTCTTCATTCTCAAAGCACCCTTGCCATTTGACTAAGAGGAAGAAAAGGGTAAACAATAAAGACTTTGCCACTAAGGGCTTAGATGGTGTTCCTCATGCAGTGAAATTGTTCTGTCTGTGTTTGGGAGGAGGTATGGAGAATATTGGCTAGAGATGGCTTGCACTAATTCACCTTCATCTGGGTTTTAACGAAGGAAGTGACACAAACAAGTTCTGACTGAATCCATGTGAGGTAATTCAATTGCAAGATTCTGGTGAGAAAGCTGGAAGGTTTAAAGCAGTAGGAGATAGTGTGAAGTTCTGCTGTGAGATGAAATTAACAGAATTAAGTAATTTGGAAAGTTCCTTAGTTTTTTGTGTTTAAACTTTGAATTATTAATGTTCTCTGTGAGTAAACCTCTGAAATAGTTTTTTAAGATTAGTCCTTCATCGTTACGAAAAGGAGGGTGCCCTTCTCCTCTTTGCATTATAGCAATCCTGACTATCCAGTTTCCCATTATACTGGTAAAATGCTATATCCCAGGATCCAAAGAGTTACTTGTAGGGTCACTGAAAGACCCAGTGGAATTTGTGACTCTTTCCTGTGAAAAGCAGATCCCCATCACCAAATCATACAAACTGCCTTTGAAATACCTCTCTCTTTCAAGCGAGGTTTGACAGGAGGCCTAATGAGCTGCCCTTTGAGAAACACACAGCCAAAGCTCCCTTGAGCACAAGAAACTCATTGGTCTGGTGCTTTGGATCCAGGCCTCTGAACCCTCCGGTCAAATTATGGCTTTACTTCATTGGAAAAGTCTGGAGGTGTCCAGGGAATAATATGCATCTCCTTCCTTCGTTATTCATTCGTCTCTGTGTCAGTAGCTCTTGCTTTGAAAACAGCCAGAGGACACAGTTCAGTTGGTTTGTTGACCACCTGAGTGAACCAAGCAGCATGAGAGAATCAGGCTACCAATGTGAAAACTTGTTTTTTAGTCTTTAAACGAGCTCTTTATGAGCTCAGGACTTCTTGCTTACTCAGTCATCCCTCACACCAGCAGTGTGATGTCAACACCTGCAGACTTTTTGTGACTAAAAATAACAGAATTGGTTCAGAAGATCTGTGAAAGTTAAATTCTAGATGCTGAAGAAATGAGTAACTCATGTATCAGCTAAATTTATATAGATAATTTAGATGACACATTAGTTAATGTGACACATTAATTCAAAATCGACTCACCTTTCGTATTTTTCCTGAGCTAGTTAAGCCTTCCCTTTGGAAGTCATATTCTATAATCTGTATGACCCCTGACCATTGGTCAATATTCAAGGGTAGTGGGAGTTATAGTTCACACCATCTGGAGGCTTACAAGTTAGGAAAGGTTGACAAAACTGTTAAGGAATTCCCCTGTCATTTTCACAAATAGTAGAACAAGTAACAATGTATGTGAGCTGTTTCTTTGTGGCCCTTGGACTGCTTAGAAGTTTCTTGGTAACTTGGAATTGATGTAGGTTTGAGTTAACTTCATATTTTTAACATTTATTTGGAATATGTGGAATATTAGAATTAGTCTGACAATAACAACCTATGAGATAACGTTTGCCAGAGTAACCTTAACAGAAGTCCATGGCAATGCTGTTACATTTTCTCCTTGGGAAGCAGTTTAAAATGTAATTTTAGCAAGATAACAACAGCTCTGTGTGCAGTGCACATCTTTTTTTTTTAATTTTCATCTGAAGTTGAATTTTATTTTGTACTTGTGTTTCCATAAAATTAATGACTGAGGTCATCTGACAGTGAGCAATCCAGACTCATTTTCTGTTCGTTCGTTTGTTTGTTTTGGTTAGCTCAGAGAAGCAGATTACAAAAGTTTAATTGAAAGGCTTGCCTAAGAATGGCAGGACAGAACAAGTTCAGTACAAACTGGAAAAGCTCTGGTCCATGGTTGATAAAGCCATTAGCCTCCTTGTTTCTTGCTGTGTGTGAAGAGGCGTGATGTGATTAAGGGACAGCTCCTTGAGATTGCCGATTTCTCCTCACCCTGCCCTTCAATGCTGTGCATTAGACATCGTTGTCTGAGTGGGTAAATGTGCTTTTATGGAAGGTGGACTTCCTTTTTTTAACAGCTTGTTCTCTCCACTCTTTATGACACTGCTGCCCTGGTCTGCTCTTGGAGGCTGGGAGTCCCATGGAAATGGAGTGAGACAAGAGTTGGGGAGGAAGGGATCCAGATGGGGTACAAATGATCCTTCTCAGTATATGAACAGAAAAATTTAGCACTGAGCTTTACTGATTTGTTAAGAGAAATATAGACCTAAGGGTCTAATTGCAGCTGGTAGTCCCAACAATAATAGACTCCTTGAATCAGTAGAACTTATATAGATGTTGCTTTGCCATGAACCTGTTGCCTCAGCGAGATGACTTGGTTCACTTAGGCCATTGTTGAGATAAACACTTGGATTTTTTTTTAACTCTTTACAATCTCATCTTCATTTGGAATGTTTGTTGTGTTGTGCCTTTTCTAAACTGATTTTTTCAAAATAATTTTTAATATATATAGAGATGGAGATGGAGATGGAGATGGAGATGGAGATGGAGATGGAGATGGAGATGGAGATGGAGATGGAGATGGAGATAGACAGCCACATTGGGTTCCAGTTCTGGGAGAAAAATCAGATGTAAATAAAGAAATATTAAATACATGCAGCCCCCCTGGGATAATTCTTCTGGGTTACAGGGTCAATTTCCCCCCGGCCCAGCAGCCAGCACTTGCAATCTATTTCTACTTGTAAGACCTAACCCACATTTTTTGCCCTTAAACTCCTCTAAAGAGTGTGAATGGAATATTTGCTATGTTTTTTGGGGGGGCCCAAGTCATATTAAGCTGAGGAGAGGCCTTTTTAAAACAACAAAAAGTAAACAGGAAATGACTTCTGGGTTACTTGCTGTGGTAAAAAGGCCTCTCCTGGGCCTAAAATGGTCCAGAACAATATGGCAAACAATCCCTTCATGTACCTTATAGGGCATTTGTGGGTTGAAATGATTATTGAGGGGGTTATACAGTGGGAATGTAATCCTCCAACACCTTCTGGCAGGGCTAATGCATGTACAACACTGGCTGTTTCTTTGTGGCTGTGCCTGTGCCAGTGAAATGAACGTTAAGGACTTCTTTTCTGCTGATATAATTATTCTAATAATACTAGTGCTTCCATTCTCCTCTCTTGAAATATATAAACAGATTCTGCTGGATACACAAATGGATAGGCTTCTAAGAAGTTATTAGAGCATTATGGTCAGTTGTAAGGAAAATCCAATTTTTAAAGGCAAGAATAGGAGTGCCAAAGTCTTTCTCTTGCTGTATTAATTACCCTGATCCCAGGATGTATAATTGGTTATACATTTGACCTACTTATTCTTGAACTAATGAGCTCAACTGATATTGGTGAAACTTTCATAATTCAGTTCATAATTTAATTTTTTTTGTCTATGTTTTTTTATCTATATTGTTGTCAAATTAATTATTGTTTAACATCAACTGTTAGCTTTACTTTTCAGCTCTCTTGCTTTCTCGCTCTCTCTCTCATTAATTACATTATTTTGGATAATCCACACTGGCTTTTCTTCTTAATATGTCCCATACAGAGTATTTCTTTTGTAATCTTCAGAGGTTTTCCAAAATCAGTTTTTATTCTTATCCATTTAAATGATAGATAAGCACCGCACACTTAAACATTTGAGATACTCTAGTGTTACTGAAAATCTGAAATTTGGGCATTCTTTATAATCATATTGATGAAGGCCAGACAACTGAATTTGTGCACTCCTCCCTCCAAGTTTGCAGATTCGACCTTTGCAAACTTGATTATTCAGCAGGTATCTGCTTTCCTCCCCCCATTTTCCCCTTCCCATTCCCCTGCCTTTTGCCCAGGTGTGCATATCTTCCTTCCCCAGACCTGGGCAAAAGGCAAGTGAACGGCAGGGGGCAGCAAGCATGCCTTCTCCGATTGTGTTGCTGCCCCTTCCCATTCGCTTGCCTATTGCTTGGGCAGCTAGAAGGCAGAAGGCCCAGGTGAAATGCAAGTGAATGGAGGAGGAAGAAGCACACATGTGTACCTTCTCTGGGTATGCAGCTGCTCCCTCCCATTTGCTTGACTATCACCTGGGGTCCTGCCTGGGTGCAATACAAGTGAATGTGGAGGAACTGTGCACATACACATGTTCTCTGAGTGTGTGGCTGCCCCCTTCCCATTCATTTCCCTATCACCCAGGAGTCTGCAAGGCAGCTCAGCCGAGGGGGGGAGCCCTGGAAGGGAATGGGAGGGGGAAGTTATTCATGCTTTTAAAAAAAATTTTTTGCGAGGGTTCTGTTCCTGAACCCTCACAAAAGTCAAGCGACCCCTGTATTGTCCAGTACTGCTTTCAACACATCATGAGATAAGATGACTTATTGGAAAAGGCAATAATGCTGAAAAAAAATTGAAGGCATTAGAGGTAGACCAAATTACAGATGGACTGATTCAACAAAGGAAGCCAAGTGCTCACTTTGCAAGACCTGAGTAGGGCTGTTAATAATAGGATCTCTTAGAGCATATGTGTCAAACACAAGGCCCTTGGGCCGAATCCAGCCTGCCAGGCCATTTCATGTGACCTTTGCATCTCTCCTGCAGCTGCAGTACTCTACCTGCCTGGTGAGCCTGATCTCCACATTGCGGGCCCTTGGCTGCCGGTATTCCAAAGAGGGGCCCAACAGCCAGTACTCACAATCTGCTTCTACTTCTACTTCTGACTGCTCCTTTGTCCAAGTCTCGTAGATCATGAATGCTGGCTGCTGGGCCCCTCTTCAGAATACCAGCAGCTGGGGACCAGCAATGTGGGGATCGAGCTCATCAGGTACAGAGAGAGAAGGGGGAGCAGAAAGAGGCACAGAGAGGGTCTGGGGGGTGGAAAGAGGCACAGAGAGGAGTTGGCAGACAGAAAGAGGTACAGAGAGGGCCTGGGGAGCGGAAAGTGGCACACTTCGTGTCAAAAACCCGCCAGAGGCATTCTTGCCATCAGTAGAAAAAACTCACATCTGAAACTAGTCAGCAGTCTAACAGTCTTTATTGCGGGTAATAAATCAAGCTAAGTCAATTAAGTCACAGCGAAACAAGCCATCTCTAACAGAGCAGACAAAAAAAGGAATAAGGAAACAGCCTGTTCAGAAGCCGTGTTTTAAGTATACATGTACAATAACAAGGAGCCTTTCAAAGCCATAATATATGAATACAGCTGCATGTTCCAGACAGCCTGATTACATACAGCATTCTCATGGAAAACACCCTATCCTGCTAGCCTAAACAAATCCTACAAGCGGTTTTGCTTTCTCACACACTGGCAGAGGGAAAAGTGCAGCAAGGAGTCCACAATACTCCCCTACATTGTGACACTCCCCTACTCCTTGCATAACTTTTTCAGCCACTATGCACTGGAGACTCCATCAACCCCAGCTTGCTAACGAGTTGACCAAATGCATCAGCAGGAAGTGGCTTAGTAAACACATCAGCTAAGTTTTCTTCTGAAGACACATAGGTAAGGGACGCTTTCCCTTCTCGTACATACTGTTTCACATTGTGAAATTTGATGTCAATGTGCTTTGATCGAGAAGAAACCCGGTCAGACACTGCCATTTGAATACAGGCTTGTGAATCACAACAAATTTGTATTGGCATTGGTACAGACACACGCAGGTCTTATAGTAACTGCAAAAACCAAACCAACTCAGTACAGAGTGCAGATAGACTCACAAATTCTGCCTCTGCAGTGGACAAAGCAAGACAAGATTGTTTTTTAGACTTCCAGTCGATTACCACACCACTGTATCTGATAACAAAACCAGATGTGCTTTTACAGTCTAAAGTATCCTCAGTGAAATCACTATCTGATGAACAGACAAGGTTAGGAATCTGATCAGGAAAAATGCTTAGGCAGTAATCAAGGGACCCTTTTAGGTACCTTAGTACCCTTTTCACACCCTGCCAATGATACTGGGTTGGCTTAGCACACACTCTGCCCAAAATGTTGACACTTAGTGCAGTGTCAGGCCGGCTGGTGCCAGTTTAAGTACAAAAGGCTCCCAATGACAGACCGATACAAGTGTATATCAGGAAATAATTCCTCACAGACGTTTTTCAAGAAACCTGGCACCATAGGTGATTGCACCGGTTTGCAGTCAGACATTTGACACAATTCTAACAACTTCACAATTTTTTGTTTCTGACACAGCAGAATACCATTTTCAACTCTCTGTACTTCAATTCCAAGAAAGTTCTGTACTAGGCCTAGGTTCTTAACCTGAAACTTTTTTCCCAGCTCATTTTCAAACATTTGCGCTTGTTTTTGTGTAGCACTGACCAAACACAGATCATCCACATATGCAAGGAGAATTTCCAAACTCTCCCCTTTCCCCTGAACATATACACAGGGATCAGCAAGGCTTTGTTTGAACCCACACCCTTGCAGGGCATTGTGTAAACATAAATTCCAACACCTGGCAGATTGCCGCAACCCATAAAGCAATTTTTTCAAACGCAGACTTGATTTTCTCTCCCTTCTACTACAAATCCATCAGGCTGGAGCATGTACACTTCTTCCTCCAAGTCAGCATTGAGATAGGCAGTGGTAATATCAAAGTGTGTGATGACAGCTTTTCTCTGAGCTGTTATGGAAAACACCAACCTGATGGACTGTGCTTTCACAGTTGGGGAGTAGATCTGATCCAGATCACTGATGTCTTATAAGAACCCGCGTGCCACTAGGCGCGCTTTATGTTTCACCTGCCCATCAGCAGTGGGTTTTAACTTGTAGACCCATTTGCTGTCAATTGGTTTCACACCCTTGGGCAAATTACAAGAAATACACATCATGCTGAACAATGGAATCCATTTCACTCTGCATTGCATCCCACCAGGGTTCTGCCTGCTGCTCAGGCATTTTCACAACATCAGCAAAGCACTGAGGCTCACAGTTTACAGCACACACACGAACTACTAGAGACTCAGGGGAAAAACGTTTCGGTGGAATGCCTTTCGTTTTTCTTTGTGACCGTCTGGGGATGGGACGACCCTGCAAAGGCTCGTCCCTTTCCTCAGCACTGCGAGACCTCTTCACTGAGTCCTCGCATTCTCTCTCCTCTGTGCAAGACCCCTGCACATCACTTACAGCTCTTCTCCTCCGCGTGCCTCCCTCCTCTTTTGCTTTAACCCTTGAGGAACTGGGAGCGGAGGCTGGGAGTGGAGCAGAGGCTGAAGGCTGTACTGGGTGAGAAGCTGGTAGACCAGTCACAGGGAGAAAAACTTCAGAAGCTGCTTGAACATGCGCCCAATTTGCGTGTTCCTCAAAAGAGGCATTTCTAGACACAACACAGGAATTGCCACCAGCATGAAAACGATGCCCTTTGCAGTTGGGCTCATAGCCAACAAAATGCATACGCTGGGCTTTTGGCTCCCCCTTCCTTCTTTGCCCCTTGGGGATGTGCACCCAAGCAAAACTCCCAAATACTCTAAGATGTGCAATGGATGGCTGTTTACCAAACAGACATTCATAGGGAGTAGCATTAACCACAGAACTCCACAGCCTGTTGTGTATGTAACAGGCAGTCAGAATTGCCTCACCCCAAAAACTCAGAGGCAGATCTGCATCAAGTAGCAAACTGTGCATTAGAGTCTGCAGAACCCCTGCATTCCGCCACTCCATTTTGATGAGGAGAATAGCTGGCAGTCGTTCTGTGAATAATCCCTTGCTTTTTGAACCATTGTTGCATGTTCTCCGACAGGAATTCCATTCCTCTGTCGGTTTGCAGCTTTTGCAGGGAATAACCAAACTGCCTTTCAACCAAGGAACACCAGTTCTTAGAACTTGACACACATCAGACTTTTGTTTCAACAAATAGCAGAAAACGTACCTGCTAAAATCATCTACGAGGACGATGAAATATCTAGCCCCCCAGGGAGGGTTTACTCAAAGGACCTACAATATCACAGTGTGCCAACTGAAATGGGGCGGTTGGTACACGAAAACTAACCCTCGATGTTGGGAGTTGTTTAGATTTGGCTTGTTTGCAAATTGAACAGTCAAGAAAAACACTACAAGGCTTCAGGGTACACCCTTTACAACAACCAGCAAGCCTCCTTAACACAGGAAAGCTTGCATGTGCCGCGCGCTGGTGGAGGAGATGAAGGCACTCATTATGTTGTGGGACATTACCATACACATTACACACAGTGTGTCGTGGCTCAAGAAAGAACAGCCTCCCTTCTCGTGTAGCCACAGCACATACCACCCCATCTTTGAGGATTTTACCTTGCTTCCCATAGAACTCAACCTTGAACCCAGACTCTGTCAGTTGCCCCACAGAAAGCAAACAGAAATCAAGAGAGGGAACAAACAAAACATTTTCCAAACCCATGTCAAGGGTAGGGACAAAAGCTACACCTTCGCCACAAACTTTAGCCTTTGTCCCATCTGCTAATGTCACAGTGGAAACACTGGCAGAATCCAAACAGTCAAATAAATCTTCAGAATTGACCAGATGCTGGGAACAGCCACTGTCAAGAAACCAAAAGGAATCACCTGTCTCCTCAGAGTCCGACACAGTGTCCGGAATAGCATCTCCCACGGCAACAGCAACTCTCAGATGCCCTCTGGCTCAACCTCCTCTGCCTCTGCCACAGCCCCTGGAACCGGCGCCTGTAAAACTTTGCTCTCCTTGCTTCAAGAGTGGGCAATCACGCTTAAGATGAGAAGCAGACCCGCAGCGAAAGCACCTCCGCACAGCATGGGCTCTAACCAGCCCCTCCAGCCTCGCTTCAGCAGCCGGAGAACTTTTCCTCGCAGCACAGGCCTCTGCAACTGGAACCGTCTGAGTGGGAGGCGCTGCATTCCTCGCGCACTTTTCCTCTTCTTCCAGCAGACGAGCAGAAACCAAGGAGACGGTTAACTCTCTCTCTGGCATGGATTGAAGCGAGGACACGACTAGATTCCAGGAACTATCGAGGGAATTCAAGATGCAAAATACCTTGTCACCTTCAGGCAACACTTTGCCTCTCTCCCGAAGTGACGAAAACAGCTCTGAAAACTCTGCCAAATGCTGCCTCACTGGGACACCGGGGGCCAACTTCGTGTTATACAAGCGGGCGCACAGGGCATACTTGGCAGCTGCCGTTTGACTCAGATACAACTCCCGCAACCTCACCCAGCCTTCTCGAGGGGTGGCAAGATCCCTAATATGTGTGAGCTGGTCATCTTCCACAGCAAGGAAGAGGATAGACATAGCACGCCTCGTTGCCGCTGCTATCTCCGCAGCTGTCCCCTGCAGAGTCATGGGAGCTGTAAAGGCACCCCACAGCCCCTCAGCTTGCAAATACTTTTCCATGCGAGCTGACCACGCCAAGTAATTAGTTGCATTTAGCTTAACGAGAGGCAGGCCCCCAGGCACCACTTGAGCCATTGTAAAAACACTTCAAAAAACACCTCTCGAAACCATCCTCTGCTACCATGTCAAAAACCCGCCAGAGGCATTCTTGCCATCAGTAGAAAAAACTCACATCCGAAACTAGTCAGCAGTCTAACAGTCTTTATTGCGGGTAATAAATCAAGCTAAGTCAATTAAGTCACAGCGAAACGAGCCATCTCTAACAGAGCAGACAAAAAAAGGAATAAGGAAACAACCTGTTCAGAAGCCGTGTTTTAAGTATACATGTACAATAACAAGGAGCCTTTCAAAGCCATAACATATGAACACAGCTGCATGTTCCAGACGGCCTGATTACATACAGCATTCTCATGGGAAACACTCTATCCTGCTAGCCTAAACAAATCCTACAAGCGGTTTTGCTTTCTCACACACTGGCAGAGGGAAAAGTGCAGCAAGGAGTCCACAATACTCCCCTACATTGTGACGCTTTGGATATACTAACCAATTTTCTGTCACTTTACAGAGGTATGGGAACCATAAACTATGATGAAATAGCCCCAAAATGTCCAAGAAAAGAAAAGATGCAGAGGGAAGGCAATTTGAAAACCAGTAATAATCAAATTCAGAGGCAATTATTTAATATGATAAAAGAGTAGCTACATTTATATAGTCTTACAGATACAACCAGCCCTTTGAGGGCTACCATAATGCTGATGCAACCCAAGATGAAATTGAGTTTGACACCTATGTCTTAGAGGTCTCTCATTTTTGAGGTTATCATAAGTTGAAGTCAACTTGATAGCATGTAACAATAAGAAGTTATGGTTGACTTTTGAAAGAAGTCAGTAATTATAATTGCTTAGGGCTCTGTGTGTGTAGAAGAAAACTGGGATTGAAGATGTTATTCTGTTTTCCTACCCACTTGATGTCTGTGCAAGGGAAGATCATGGACTTTTGTACATAGAATTTAACATGTAGCTTTAGTCTCAGATACTAAGGCTTTCTTTCCAATTTTGTAAATCATTCTTTCCTTTTCCACAATTAAGAAAAGAAGTAGGGGAGTATGAGGAATATCAGTTGCTCCAGCAGAGACATGGTAATCTTTGGCTACATTTTCTGATTCAATGCATAAGAAATGTGGTGCTTCATCAGGTCAAAAGATTACCTAGTCTAGCACCCCATTTCTCACAGTGCTGAAGCAGATATCCTTGAGCAGTCCACAAACAGGACATGACTTCAAGAATTAAGAATATAAAAAATAATCACAAACTTTATTGGTTTTAGTGAGAAAGAAAGTCTCAATACATTGAGAAGCTCCTTCAAAACAGTGGTCAGTTACTGAGACAATTTCAGACCAGATGTTTTTGTGCAGAACAAATACATTTGTGTCGTTCTTTTGCATAAGTTATTTTTATGGAGAAACTGTTATTTGTTTTTGCACAAACAAAATGCAAAAAAACAAAAAAACAAAATCCAAAAATGTGTAGAAACCTCTTGTATTCCTGCCCAGAAGCAAGAAAACTTTTGAAATTCATTTTGATTCTGTGCGAGAATTAAATATACCTCTAAGAAGTATATCTATTCATATTGCACACAGCAACCAGTATTAAGTGGTGTCCAGTACCACAGGAACCTTTAATAGTGGATGTAATATAGAGCCATCATGAGTAGTAACTACTGTGAGTTTTGAACCTCATGAATTTGTCTGATTTCCTTTTAAAGAGGATCAAACTAGCAACTATCACTATGCCTTGTGGTTGTGACTAATTGTTGTATGAAGGGTCACTTGTCTTGAATTTCTCACCATTCAACTTCATTAGCTGACCTGGATTTTAATATTAAGAGAGATGAAGGAAACTTTCTCCTTATTCATTTCCCCTACGTCATGAATAATTTTGCATATCTCCCCACTTACCCACCTGTTTCCTAAACAAAGTAGCACCAGGCTTTCCAATTTTGGTTAACCAAACAAAAGATTATTACATTGCTGGAAAATATTTTTTTTAAAAAAAAAAAAAAGTAGAATTCTGTTTTTCAAGATCTCACTTGTATTTACTTAGATATCTCTTGAATTCTTTGTGGTTATTTTATATAGCCATTTCTCTTTAAACATCCTTCAATTTCTTGAAAAACACTACTAACAGTAAAGTCACAAAAGCTGTGCGGACTGCTTCATCCTTTATTATTTATTTTATTTTATTTTATTTTATTTTATTTTATTTTATTTTATTTTATTTTATTTTATTTTATTTTATTATTGATGGGAGAACACCATGTTGGCAATAAGATAGGAGCAATTAGATATGGACCAATCCTGCAGATGTGTATCTTTGTTCAATTTGGACAAAGCACAGCCCTTCATTGCTAGAAGCAAGAGACTCTCCCATTTATCATTTCATACAAAAGCTATTCAGAAATTGCACCCAACATCTCTAAGGAGTATCTTTCATTTCTTTTCTCCACTGTTTAAAAAAAGAGAGACATTTACATTTAATGTTATTATGTCGTTCCATAACAATTGAATCCGTTTCCACAGCAGTTCTTATAGTTCTTATATAAATAGAAATAACATCTCCACGCACACACATGTGGGCATTGCTGTTTTCAAAATCAGAGCATGTGTCTTTAACCTTTCAACTGTAAACCACAATAGCATATAGTATAACATCTTGTATAAC
This sequence comes from Iguana delicatissima, assembly GCA_948472985.1. NCBI lineage: Eukaryota > Metazoa > Chordata > Lepidosauria > Squamata > Iguanidae > Iguana > Iguana delicatissima. The sequence goes on along the minus strand of CAOKZL010000289.1, from coordinate 1,345,373 downwards.
AGTGCTCATAACTACGAAAATGACAGAGTCCTTGTTCTTCACACAACTAAAGACGGAACCTCAAGATGCAGACAAGGAAGCAAGATCATGACAGCATGGCTCATACTGAACCTGCTTAAGTCCTATATGATGAGCATGTGCATGAATACAGTGAAGTATGTCTGCTGAATCTATGGCAGCTGAAGCTTGGCCCTATGATATTTTCTGTGAGTTCCAAAGATGGTGCTCTTTTTTAGCCTTCAGTGCTCCACTTGGTTCTGCTCCACTTGGTTCTACTCTCAGTCAGAGCCTAGAGAACCAATGGCCGTCTGGCTGAGGGATCTGGGAAGCTGTAGAACAAAGGAGCAACTTTTCCAAGTTCTACTATTACCCTATTTGCTGGCATATAAAACTCATTTTTTCCCTGAAAAATACTGTTTGAAAATGCAGTGTATCTTATACGCCAGTGCACCTCATACACCAGCAAATATAGTATTATAGCAGATACAGTAAGTAAATAGTTTATTTTATTAAGAAAAACCTCATTGGGAACATCACTTTCTAGTGGCAAATCAAGACAGCTTTTGCAGACTTCCACAAGTTCCAACACAGAGAAAGAGGGAAAGAAAACATCAACTAGAGCTATTTTCAGAGAAACCAAAACACAGCAGACAAGTATCACAGGAAAAACCAGATTGTTATTTTACAGGTCCCTTCAAGATATAGTTAGTTTATTGTGCTTCCTTCCTTAGCTAACATAACTAAAAGTTTAACATTGATAGAAAAAATGGAAAATTATACAACTGTGGTTACAGAATTTGGTGCCTCTCTCCTTGCTATTGGGACATAGCCTTCATTGCTCACCTGATCACAATTCTTACACCAAACAGGTAACCTCACAACTTGTCATGTTTTGTTAAATGTGCTTTCAGCAAGTGCCTCATGTTTGAAGCATAACACACCATTGGTTTTCACTAGTCTGCGATCACTTCTGTGGTTTCATTTAACTTCCTTCCTCTTGCACAACCACCCATCTATGTGCCTGTAGTTATGTCCAAATACATATGTGTGTGTGTGTGTGCGCCCATACTTCCTACAACAGTTGATTACAAAAAGGCTGTCTGTCAGCAAGGCTAGAAGTCAGAAATAAGTAAGCTGGAACTTTTCTGATGTTTTAGACTACAGTTCTCATGGGCTCCACCCATCATTCCCAGTTGTATTATGGCAGTTGTGGTCTAGAACATTTGGAGGGAAGCAACTTGCTTATCCTATTATAAACCAACAGGTCCTTGTTGCTCTTGAACAGAGATGAGGAACATCTATCTGGCTTTTAAACATAGTTTGGTCCGTGGATGTCTTTCCAGGGCACTTCCCAGTACTGTAGGTATAATAATTCATAGTTTTATTGTCAATTAGAGATTGGAGATAACAACAAAGAATCTAAATAAGACTTCTACTGTTTTGCCCATCCCATGCCTTTCCATATTTGCAGGATAAATAAAATTCCTACTGAGTTGTTTTGTCTAGAGGGTTAGTCTTCTAGGTCACACGGTAGCAAGTTGTCCTGGATAGGGAAAGCTTTAGGTTAGCAAAGGCTGGGTCCTTAGCTCAGGAATCATCTGGAGCAGGTCCAGTTGGTGCTTTGGAAAGGGACCCAGTGGAGTCAGGGTATGTGGCCCCACCCCTGACATAAGCAACCTAGCTACACTGATGTATATGTAGGGGGCTTGAGAGGGGATCTATTAAATGTTTCCCAGTCTTACCTTGAAGAATATTAACAGTACCCTCACAGATACTGTTACACTTTACTCATTTAGGATTGCCTGCAACAGGAGAAGAATGGCTCCTAAAAAACTTTCAAGTTTGATTTTCTCCTAAGAACGGATGAATCTGTCAGTTCTAGTTTCTTTCCATTTCCCATTTGTCTGATCTTCAGTTCATTTTGTTTCTTTTCTGTATGAGTTTGGGGTGAAAATAAAGTCTGTACTGAATTCATATGCAGGTTAAACACATTTTTTTCATATGCACACATTTCTAATGCAATATACACATTTCGGAAAGCATTTTTCTTCTTTGCTTTTAGATGTATTAGGCACTAATATACATATTTTTCTCTGTCTGCACTGTGATTGGTTTTTTTTTAAAAAAAATGCATTGAAAGATTCTGAGAAATGTGAATATCAAGTGATAACTGTGCTCCTGTTCACATACTGATTTAGGAAGTTCAAATTTGCTACATTCTTATCAGAAAGCAAATTGTCTTAAATTCTCCCCTTCTCTAATTCTGTTTCTTTACTGCTAGCTCAAGAAGGAAGTCTACTAACAGACAGAAAGGTAGATATCACCACCCCATGCCAAAGGTCTTGTTTTAGAGTTAGTAAATACCTTGCTTGATGGATCCATTAAAAAAAAAAGCTGAAGTACTTTCCACTAGACTTGAAGTAAGCATAATTATTGCTTTTCATAGATGTACAGATTTCAAGTGCAGTTTCAGATGTGATGCAATGCAAGTAAAAATGCAATGCTGGTGCCTCATGTTTTGGTACCATCTGAGATATAGCTTTTGTATATTCCTTTGTGGTCAAATGCATAAACTTTTCAGTTTATGAAAAAAGGACAGATAGACAAGAAAACAAGAAGTTGATAATTTCTGAGTTTCTTATTATATAAATGTTAAGCAAACTGGGCTCAAAAGGCAATAGCAATAATTGTCCTTAGTTTTTTATGATGAACAGCTCCAGTTTGTTGTTTATGAAAAAAAGAAAAACTCGTAAAACTCCTACTGATGGAATAAAGAGACTATTTTGACACTTTGCAGCAGCCTGCTGAAAAATCTCCGGAAAGAGATGAAGGCAAGAAATGGTTTGGTTGAAGTTTCAGTAATTTACAGAAAAATCTCTTAGCCAAACTAGGGTATTTTCCCCCTTTTTTTTTAAGCAAAGGCCACACACACACACAGACAAGCGTAAGCAATCTATCCTAATGCTTCTCATTTTACAAAAGTCCATACAGCAAGGCAGCAGTTTAGTGGCCCAGTTTACACAAGTAGTACAAACAAACATACATTCTCACAAATATGAAGACTTCTTTGAAAGCTGCAGAGGATACATCGTCCATCTCACAAGTGTAGAAGAAAAAAAGTGGTTTCTCATTTTCATTTCTGAGAATTGAGCAAGTCAAGATTTACATCCTTAACAAAGCACAATAATCAATCCCAGATTATTATTGGTGATACATTTCAATCTATAGAAATGTTTAGTGCCAGTATATGCGTTTAAAAAAAAATCAGGCTTAACTATAAAACATACATTTATTAAGGTATCTCTTGTAAGGGGCCTTGTAGCTCTTGTGTAAGCATCACACAGAAACAGAAAATAACTTGCATGTGTTAGAAAACATGATTTTCAGCCATGTTGGGGAAGTCTTGAAACCAGTCAATCTCTATTAGTAAAAAAAATCTCCATTCTTAGTCATTTCAGCAGGTGCAGGCATAAACAGTGGGGAGTATCTTTCTCACACGAAGTAGGTATTCATGCTGCTACAAAAGGAGACATGCTAGCTCTGTCATCCAACAGGAAAAATCCGTCTAATCTGTATTTTTTACCAGTGACAACATTTCTTTGGTTGCTCTGAATCAGTGCTGGTTGCTCAGCTGAAAACCTTGCTCGGGCTTTTAACTCTGGAGTGAGGAGTCAGTCTCTTTAGATTTCTTCCATTACAAAACTGGCAGCAGATGTGGCTGCCTTCAAACACATACTTTAATGTTTCCACTTTAGAATTTACTCTGAGAGGCAGTGTGGTATATTGGTTTGAGCACTGGCCTACATCTCTGGAGACCAGGATTCAAATCTCCATTCAGCCCTGGAAACTCACTGGGTGATCACACGCTCTCAGTCTCAGAGGAAGGCAAAAGCAAATCCCCTTTGAATAAGTCTTGTCAAGAAAAACCTGTGATAGTTTTACCTTAGAGCAGTGGTTCTCAACCTGTGGGTCCCCAGATGTTCGTGGACTTCAGCTCCCAGAAGCCCCAGCCACTATGGTCAATGCTCAGGGCCTCTGGGAGCTGAAGTCCATGAACATCTGGGGACCCACAGGTTGAGAACCACTGCCTTAGAGTCACCATAAGTCGGACATGACTTGAAAGCACACAGCAGCAATAATTTTCTTTGAGAAATGAAGAGCTGTGTGTCTTGGGCTATGATATATCAGCACAAACCTCCAGATTATGCCTCCCAGCAGTTTCATTAATATGTTAAAAAGCATAGGAGACCAGGTAAAAGTCTAAGACACCCCAAAAGCCAATACCTATGGCATAGAAAGAAGTCCTATAGCACTCTAGGAAGGGCCCTGACCACCGTAATACTGTCCCAAAGTGATACTCTAAAAAATATTCTAAAATGTATTTTAATATATATCTTTTATTATTTTAAAAATACATTTTATATGATGTCATAAATAAAATGAGACTTTTAGAAGAGAAATGGCCAGGATCCAGAGAACCGCAGAATTAGTTTTGCATGTCTAAGTAATCTTTAGGACTGTGTACTCTTGACAGCAGCCCTTCATGCCTTACCTCATCTCCTGTTTGAAATGAAGAAGAGTTTCCAGTGCTGTGTGTATAAGACATTGAATGAGGGATTCCTTAAAAGGAAGGGTATTTTTTTTAAAAAAATCTGTCTTTGCATTCTCAGGTCATTGAGCTCACCTAAAGAAGCTCTTTGGAAGCTGGTCAGTAGCATAAAAAATGTAATGAAGACAAGCAAGCATTTTGGGAATAATCCTCTATGTTGCCTTGCTACACAGAACTCTTGGGCACAGTGTCAATACTCCTTGCAACTCCTTAGTGCTGGCAAAAGTCAGGCGTGCCTAGGGGGGCACAGAATTCTTGAGCAGCTGGCTACACTAGTATGATTGCTGGTAGCAATCTGAACCAGTGTTACAAACTTATAGTAACCCATTTCTGCCAGTCTTTTTTAAGAATCCGCTTAGATGCCGATCCTAAGCATACCTTTTTGAAAGTAACTAGCCTTCATTTGCTTTTGTGAAAGTCCAAGGACATTTGGCCAGCTGCTTTATGAACTGAATAGTCTTAATTTAGCAAGGCATTTTTTATGTTCATGTCTGTCCATGGATAATGCTTGCCATGGTTTTGTGTGCCAGTAGTAGTACCTGCTGTTCTATTCAGGAGCAGAAAATACTGAAATTGCTTAGGATTGTTCTCCTGTATATAAAGTGCAGGAAGTTGTTTCATATGGTTCTTTGCTCTTTTGTATTATCCTGCTGGATTACCACCAATGGTCACAATCCAGAGAAGACTAGATGTAGTTAGGCATTCTACATGTCTCTAAACCTCTTCCTATGCCATGTGGCTAGTCACTTTTCAAACCTGCTCCAAGTTTCCAAATGTCTCTTCTGTTTCAGTGTGCATGTGTGTCAGTGAGTGAGTGGGCTGTCTTGCTGAAACAGATACTAAAAGCCACTCTTAGAATGTACCTTGGTATAATTGACTTCTCATGTTTAGAATGGAGCTGTAAAAATATGTGAACTGGTTACATTTTTTTACCTGTTTCGGTTCTTGAAAATATTCTTCATATAATAGATAGATTTAGTTCACTGTAGGTGAGATTGCCCAGGCTCCCCCTCTGTCTGCCATTTACGTAAACCATTTTTGCTGCTCCGTGTGTTTCAAGCAAACTATGGTTTGCACAAATCATATTTTCCTTCCACCTGACATATTTCAAACTGTGTTTTGAATCTCCAGCTTAGAAGTGTGTTACAGTTTTCTCAAATGAGGAAGAGAATGAAGGGAAAGGGGGAAGAAGGGGGAAGCACATCAGTTCATTGTTTCACAATATTGGCAGTGTTACATCTGAACTGATACATTATATGATCTTTTAGCTTACAGCTGGCCCTCCACATTGGAGGTTTACCTTTGATGGATTTGATTATTTGCAGGTTTCTCCAACCTCTGCCTCGGGGGCTTCTTTTTCGGAAGAACCTTCCCTCTCGGCACTCCAATCAGGGCACACAGCCCTTTAAAAAACCACCTCTGGTCCTTCTCCTCCACCACCTGACCAGCTGAGGACAGCTCACAGCCCAGTTTCTCAGAACCACAAACCCTCTCCCAATTCTCTCCAAACACCTAAGGAAGGAGATGGGCAAGAAAGGAAGTATAGGGCCATCATGTCAATCCACCCCCTTTCCTTGACCGGTTTGGACCCTTGGTGCTACTCTCCCCACCATGCCTCAGTCCCCTTCCCCCGTCACAGACACACACATTTTGATATTTATGACTTTTCTACTTTTGCTAGGGTCCTGTCCTTGTACCTTTAGCAGATATATTCCTGTCTGTTCTGCTGAGTGTATTTCTGTCTTATTGCCGTATGACATTGCTGCAACTTTTAATATTCTGAAGGCCAGGACAGAAGGCAAATTTGCATCCCTCTCAAGATGATGTGTTCCGAGACTACACAATTAATTATAATTAACCTGTGAATAAACATTTGACAAAGTTGTGGATTATCTGTTAAAATAAATCATGGTCTCTTTCTTTTCATAGCAAAAGTGCTGTTCTTAGCGAATTAATTGTTGTTAGTAGTTAGTATTCAGCCTCTAACTTCAAATCTAACTTTAAAATAAAGCATTTCCAAACATTTGTAAAATGCCAGAATAACTGGAATTGTTGGTTCCTGTAATGCAGTGGTTCTGAAGCTTTAGTCCACCAGATGTTTTGGGCTTCAGCTCTCAACAGTTCCAGCCACCTTGGCGAGTGGTCAAGGAGTCTGGAATATGAAGTCCAAAACACCTGGAAGACTAAAGGATGGCCATAGAAGCCTGACAAAATTACATGATGGTCTGATTGATCAGGCACTTGCATCATCAGATTATTATTGTCATTTTAAAGAGAAAGAATTTCGACTGTGATGCAGTGAGCATAGAAGGAGGCTGCTGTTTTGTGATTCCTAAGTGCATTACCAACAAAATTGTATTATGTAGTTCATAAGCATTTTTACATTCCAAAGGGCTGATAAAAATGATTAGCCTGGAATGGTGGCTTGTTATGAATGTTTCAAGCAAATAACTTGCTTTGTTACATAACAATGTGGTAATTACATGAACAGACGATTCTGATTGACTCTTTGGGGCATTGAAGCAGACATTAAATAAAATGGTGGCTGCACTGCACATTTGCTCTGTGATTTTAATGTGTAGCGATCGTCAGCTGAAACATCTGCTATAATGAACTTGACATTTGCACTAATGACAGCATCAGTTTACTTAATGTCCTGCATTACATTTGCTTCCCCAAAGAATTGTCCTTTTGTCAAAGGCGAGGGCAGATTTGCTGCTGTTGTTTTTAAGGAAACACATGTTGCTACTTTGGGAAATAGGAACAGGAAATGACAGGATTTGTCCATGCAGGACTCTCTCAAGTAAAGCATTCTAAATTTGGTGCTGAAATGCTAGACCAACACGCTCTGAGTGCAGCAGTGCGTGGAAGCAATTGATGAAGACAGACTCAAATCCCAGATGCTCTTGATTGATTTCTTTTTTAATGAGAGCGGGAAGAGAGGATAACATTCTTAACCGAAAGAGAATAGCACAGTCAATGGAGGGAAGTTTCCATATTTCAAACCATTCTGGGTAGACTATTGGAACTATCAAGCCAGACTAAAGCCCTTTAATACCTTGCTGAGTTCAGCAGGAGGGTTAGCTCACCATATTATCGATGATCGCTGAATGAAACCTAGGCAATGTGGATTGTAAACACTGGATCAAACTGGGAGAGGTCTGTTGCACTCATGCTTTATACTGCATGGAGCTGTCTGTTCAGTCATTGTTGGAATAGGATGTTAAAGTAGATAATCTTTTCCTTGGTTTCATCTGGGAGAGATCATCTCATGTTCTGAGGATATGGGTACATTTGTTCTGTTGAAATAATGTCTTTTAAATGAGATTCGCTTTTGGCTGAGTTAATTCTTTCCCTTTAATTCTTACTAATAAAAGTAGCATCTTCATCTGAGTTAGAAAACCTCAGTCTTCACGCACTCAATTTAGTTTTTTTCACTGAAGTGTTTTGATATGTACTGGGCCCTGCAGAGGAAAGCATAACATTGTGTTGCCTAGAGGTCATAGGGGGAAAAAAAGGTTTTCCCAGGTTTGTCTCTAGCCTTATCTCTAGGCAAGATCAGTGATGCCTAGGTATCTAAAGGTGGTGTCAGAGGGTACAGATTTTAATTAAAATGCATTAATCCATTTTCCAAATAAAGAAACCCTTTAGTGTATGTGCTATACATGATCTTGGAGCAATGACAGAGGCAAACTGACAGATACACACATACTGATTTATATTGCGAAGGAAAAAGCCTCTGTATACCCTTTAGACATTTCTGCTAACTAAAGTGCCCTTTTCTCCATTCAAAGCCACAATAAAGATATGCAACCAAACATTATAGCAGAAGCAGAAGGAGCTGCCTGCTGTATTAGTGTTTATTTGCAGGAGACGTTCTATATGGAAACATAGTGATTAGATGCATCTGAATTTGGAAACAACAACAGCGATAGAAAATGTTCATTTTTCTTGGCTACAGAACCAAATCGTCTGGCTGTCTGAGAGGGAAAGGTTCAAAGCAGAGAAGACTGAATGTAAACTGATAGCCTGTTCTTGCTTTTTGCATTTTTTTTATTCCTAGTTGCATCATGTTTGCATATTGCACTGCAGAAGAACATAAAGTGCTGCAACTTAACAAGATGTGATGAGGCAAGGAGAAAGAAACAAATAAGCCTTCATTGTGACATCAGTTTGATTGCTTGGAAGTTGCATAGAGATTTGTAATTGCGGAGAGCAAAATATTGCCAACCTTGTGCCTAGGCTAGCAAATGTATTTTTAGCTCAAATAACAATTTTTCGAATAACAGTTTTAGCCAGCTAAAAGGCGATTATTTTAGCCAGAGTGGATTTATGCTAATATCTGCATACAAATGTAAACTAAATGCAGTCTCTCAATTTTCTGGGTGATTGAATATGCCATAAAGCAGGAGCTTGTGGATATTAGAGAATGTGTTGGGATTCATTCCTGTCCCCTGTTCATAAAACGCTCCCCTCCTTTTGATCAACAGACATTCTCTGTTAGAGCTGATGAAAATGTCACTCATAAGTACAACCCATCTTCTTCCATAAAGAATACTTTATGGAAGGTTTGGAATTGCTGAAAAAATGCATCGTATCTTTGTGCATAACTACAGACCTATACTTGTGGTTGTGAATATCAAGGCAATAGTTTAAAAATTTCAGCAAGTCATTGTGGTGATGTATGATGGACAGTCAGTTAATAAGCCAGATAATTGATAGAGTGGCATATGTGCAAATCTGGATGGAGATGTATCCCTGTATTCTATCATTTCCAAAACTTTACATCATATAGTCTGGAAGATGCTACCAACTATGATGCAATATACCCAGTTTATTAAAGGCTATTAATATGCAAGGAGTCATTGTGTGAAATTGTCTACATTCTTTTAATTCTTAATGTGTTCCTGGAAGGATTTTTTTTTTAATACTCAAATGAGGTACCATTCTAAAATAAGGAAATGAAGACAATAACTGTATTGTTGAAGATGTTCTAAGACTTGGCAAAGGCCTACACAGACTGTCATAATAATTCATAGATCTTACATGTCTGTGCTAGAGCTTACTTTCCTCTTTCTTTTCCCAGCATTCCACTATGCTTCTCTTAAAGGAGTAAAAATATATTAACAATCAACAGAAGTAAAGCTTAAGGCTGGATCTAGTTATTTTTTTAAACACTGCCACAGAAGAAAAAACAAAACATGTTTTGTGTCAAATGTTGGGTTTTAACTGGAAAATGGTTGTTAATCCATTCTTCTTCGGTTTTAATTATACTAAATGCTCCATCCTCTTCCAACAAAGGGTTACAGAAAATGTTTTTGGTATCATAACTGAGGAACAACAACCTGAGTGTGATTTTCCAATGTAGTCCATTGAGATAATGTATCAGGATTTTAAAATCCGGTCTTAATCTTAAAACCTACCCTTAATACAGCCATGTAGGCTTTCACAATAAGACAGCAAGGAATATTTAAAAGAAAAGCTAACAATGGATTTGCTTAGCACTGCCATTTTGGGGACGGAATGGTTCCATCTTTATTGGAAATTTATTATTGATTATTGCTGTACTGCTGTACACGTAGAACTTCATGAGCACAGTGATGATGTAACCAACGAAGTTCATGACACCTTGAAGACTCATAGATTATGTGGCATAGACTGGAGCCCACTTTATGAAAAACTTGAAAGGTTATCCGTGGGTAGAATTGTGTAAACAAACACACACAGCGGTAGAGAAGAACAATATAAACAGTGGAGTCAAGTAACAAAAAAGTACAAACTGTTGCAATACCACATAAATCCTAAAATGAACAAATCACCACACCAAACTACAATAATTATTGACAGTGGAATAATTGTGATCGTGCTAGTTAATTTAACACTTGAAGCAGGATTGGAAAACATTGTTTTGATTCAAGCCTAAACAGACAAAATCAAACTTCTTGAAAATTTGTAATTCAAAAGTATCATTCTAGAGTCTCTTCTAGATTAGCAGTGGAATGTCTCAAATGCATTAAATGGCCTCCCACTTGTTTTGACAGATGTCGTTTGGAGCATCAGACATGTTTTCTGCTTCTGCATAGAGACTGATCATGTAGGAAACAGAATATTGGTGTCAGGTGATTACGTGTGTCTCTATGGAAGATGAGCAAGTGAATGAGCTCATGGCATTGTGGATGTTGCCGCTTTAGTTCCTATAGTAAAATGATGACTACATTGTGGAAATACCAATGGAAAGTAGATATGCTCAAAAGTTGCTTCTGGCAAACTTACTTATAGCCTAGACTCATTTTGTTCAGAACTCATGTTGTATGAGTTTTAAAAATTAAATTTTGCCATCCAAAAATAAATATTTCTCCCTCCCTCTTTTGGAGATGTGATGGTGAGTGCATGCCAACATCTTTAGAAACAGAGTATACTGTTCTTAATTCTGCTGGCTGGACTCCTGTTGATTGATGTAATTACTCTGGCACAGGTGGAAGCAGCAGTATGGGAAAGGTGGTGGTCAAGTTAAAAAAAGCCAAGAGCAGAGCAGTGAGGGGACTGGTGGCAGAAGAAGAAAGCTCTGTTGAAAGAGTAAATTGCCTTGCTGGCTCTTAGCTGCTTAGGAATCAACAGAGCAGATTTCTGTGTTGGTAAAGAAAGCTTTTTTTGCCATTCTCTGATTGCCACTACTCACTACTGAAAAAAGTACAGGGCAGTGGTGTGATGGTCATTACACTAGCCTAACACACAAACAAGTCTCCAACTTTATATCACGTTATATTGGCTAATTTCCAGTGCTGTCCAGAGGAAAATGGATGCCCCCATTTAATCCACATAAGTGGTTAGTAAGCATGGTAAACTTCAGAAACTTAATGTTATTTCAACTTAGGGGTTATTTGCATTCTTTTTCAAGTCCCTCCCCAATTTTGATAGACTGGAAAGCAAATGCAGAGATAACATAAGGAATGGCAAAAACAAACGATGCAGCTACTTTCTCTCATTAAGATTCAGATGCATATTTGACAGGAAGGTCAGGCATCAAAGAATATGTTAGGGAACTGAGCTAATAGAAGGAAAGAAACCCCAGCAAAAAGAAATCAATTTCCTTAATGGCTGTCTTCCATTTTTATTGCTCTCAGTGTTCAGTTTTTAAGATTGAACAATGAAAAGCTGTAAAAATGAAAGACAACCAAGTTTACTTAGCTGATTAAAAAGATACCCATAAATTATACTCAGTGTGTTCCTAAATCTGCAGCAGAAGTCAAAGTATGAAGTACAGTGTATAATGAAAAGTAGAATGATTCTCAGGGGTTTTATGGCTTTTCAAAATGTTTCTCCCGAAACAAGAATTGGCATATTGTATTTCTTTTCTATAATGTGATCTAAAGTGCTATGTAGAGACAATGTGCTTGCATATTCTGACCAACAGATGTTGATCCAGTTAGAGTTATCACTTGGCCTATTTTTAGTGAATTCTGTCTTAAAAAGCAATATAAACATTGCAGCAATATCTAGAACAAACTTAATTTTCATTGTCTCTAATAATACTTCATTTCACTTTAAACTCTAGATTGCCACACATGGAACTATGAAGAACATTCATTTGTTTAAGGCACTTGATGTTTTCTCAGCATTTTGTGCTTCTTTGGGCAGACTCTACCTCTTTTAAGAATTGTCCCTATCTCAGTCTCAGTACAGCTGATAATTCAAACAAACAATTTGAATAGCTCCCAGCTTGTTGCTTACTCCAGGCAGTAAGCACAGTGTCATAAATAAAATCCAACAGAGTTCCAAGGCAAGAAAGTGTCTAAGGTCAGGAAGAGTATTCATCAGGGTATCCGGCAGGGTAGAAGGTCAGATAAGCTCTGACAACTTCTGGAGGGGAAGGGCGGCAGCTATATAGGTCTGAAGCCTAGCACAGCTGTTGCTTGATTAATTGTTGCTGGTTATAAATTCTGAGAGAGTGACACCAGCTTTTTCTTTGCTGTCTGCACTCTGCAAAGATGGGTATGGGTAAATGCTCTTATCTGTAGTACTCTCTGCTGGAGCTGGCACTATCCTCTGTTCTGTTTGTGGCACTGTAACCTCTTCCTGTACAGCAGGTCCTGGCATGCCTCCTGTTTCAGCTTCTGGCATGTCCCCTGCTTCAGCATCTGAGTCAGAGTCCATGTTCTGGAGGCAGGGCATGACAAGAACCTCCATGTTGTGTGTTTATAGCCGTCTTGATCTTGCTGTAGAAATCCATGAGATAATTCCTTTCTACTGTTGATTAATTCTTTGGTTTTGGAGTGTACTGCTTGTATGCTATGAGACAATGACCAGTTGAATAATTTAAAGTCTGATTAAAAGAAAGAGAAGAAAAGTGGTGAGACTTGGAGAACAAAAAGCTAAGTCTGGGTAGATGTCTACTCTCTTACTGGAGGACAGCAGAATGAAGTTAAATACTTAACAGTATGTCTCATCTTTAATAGCATACAATGCATGGAAACTAAGCTTACTTGACTTAAAGAATCTTTACTTTGACCTCAGCCCATGCTCTAGAATTATAGGATCATATAATTTTCCAAATGTCTGGTTAGGGAAAGAGCATAGTAGGTGACCTCTAGTGAAGATGAGGCACACTTATATCGGTACTGTCTCTAATCAGAAGGCTTTCTCTGTAACTTTCTGCGCTTGTCTCTTCCAGTAGAGTCAGGCAAATTTCTTCCTACTTCTACAGAGAAGAGTACTCCATATCTCCACCAAGCCACAGTGAGGACACATCCTTGTGATACCATTAGTGTGGGTGCAAATACTTGGGACATATGGGCAGAGTCTGAGGTGTCAGTCAGTTGGCACACCATTTGATTGTGGTGTTTGTGGACATATTAGAATTTTATAGGTTGCTAGACTGAAAGCTGGAGACAACTCCTGTACCTTTAATGGTTGTGTAGAAACAGGAATGACTGGGGGTGTTGCTTGTTACCTGCTTGTATGACACCTAACAGCCACCAAAATTCCTTCTTCTACACAACCATTAAAGGTACAGGAGCCTTCCCGAATTTTTCCTCTGGCAGTCCTAAAATCATATAAGAAAGAACACCAAGGAAAATCAGCAAGAATCTTGTTTTTGTGCAGAAAATTCCATGTGAATTTTTTATGGACAAAATAAGGTCTGAATTGTGAATGGTCTTCATAAATCATGCAGTTTTCAACAACTCTAAGAACAAGGAGAAAAATAGTAAAATTACTCATTCTTGCCTGTGAGAATGAGATGTGTGAAGATTTTATATCCCTGCTTCTGTGTTGCAAACCTAGACATTTAAAAAGAATTTATTGAATTGCGATGATACGTTATTTATTGAATCCTAAATAGCTGGCGTTATAAACAGGGACATAAAGTGTGTGCATTTTACTGTCTGCTTTCCTATTGATATCTTCCCTCTTCTTCCCCCTTGCCCTTTCCTCTCTTTTTCTTTCTCTATCTGATGACAATTCTTTTGTGGAGGGGAAAGGGAATAATATTGCTTCAGTTTCAGACATCAATGAGCATAAACATCCCCAGTATTTCAGTTTTGTAAACATTTGAATATTAGTACCTTTTTCCTTGCAAATGGCCTGTTCCAAGAAAAGGCTTCTGCATAAGAGGTGTCAATTCAATTAACACTCTTGGTTTGGTGAATTCTTCCACACCTCTGTTCATTGTTGTTCACAATGAAATAGAGTTGTGCGTATGTACCTAAATGTCTTTCCTAATGGGCTTTTCTTGCTCTCTTTCTCTTTTCTGTCCTTTATGTTTTCATGCATGAGACAATGTGATTTGGGGGAAAAGAGGAATACAGTTAACAAATATGCTGTGAAATTGAAGTTGGTGTTTAAGTGTCGCAGTGAAAGCTGGGAAGTATAGGTACTGGAAACATTTCCCCAAAGAACCATTTGAGCCACATTAGAGGTGAGTGTGGCCTGTATGTGTGTGTCTAGCTCTCACACCTAATTATGAAGCAATAAGTGTGACATTTCAATATTTGAAAAGTACAAATAGAAATATTAAAGTACCTATTGATTGACATCTATATGCAGTCCTGCTTATTGGATTTAACTAAATCTTTCTTTGAAGTGTTGTTAGAGGTGGACATGGATGTTTTCACGAAATTTCGCATTAATTCATGATGGATTGTTCTGGTTTGAACAGCTATTGAATAAATAGTTTAAACCAGGCTATTTAAAATGTAAATAGACACAGGAAAAATATATATGTGGTGCTGAAAAGTCTTGCTTCATGATTCAGTATTTTGTAGAACATTCTATAGCAAAATATATATAAGGAACGATTTTCAAAAACACAATACATCAGGAAACTGTTCTAAGCAGATATTGACAAACTAGAATTTTATCCTTTCTATGGGACTGAGTTTATGGATTTTTGGCAGTTTCTTCCTGTATATATAGTTCTACATAAGTTAACATTTTTCACTTTTCTTAGTTCTGGCACTGGGTATTATTTGTTATGCATTTTATTGATTGGTTCTCTCTCCTCCTCCTTTTGTGTGTCTGGTGAGCCCTGGATTTTGTCTAGTTATGTCAGATGCCTTTTGCTTTATCTGTGCAGCTTACACCATCCTTTTTGTGTGAAATTTTATCTTCTCATTCCCATAAAAGTTTTATAACCACTTATAAATGTGTGCTTTAGCTAAATGCTAGTTTTAGCAATAGAGTTCCTATCAGAGTATGTCTCTCAATACTGGTTGCTGGGGAACATAAGCAGGAAGGTGCTATTGCACTTATGCCCTAGTTGGGGGTCCCCACAAATATCTAGTTGCCACTATAAGGACAGAATGCTGGACTAGATGGACCTTTGGTATAATCCAGTCTGAATGTGCTCTTAGTGTGTAAAGTGACACATTGTTGCATGCATTGTTGGGCTCCTACTCCAGTGTAATATCTGTGGAACTAAAAGGTACTTTTTATGAAACAAACAAATTCTGTAGATCCCTCGGTTTCTTTATTAACTTGTTTAAAATATGTATTTCCCACCTTTCTTCCACCAAGGAACTCACAGTAATATCCATGGGGCTTTTACTTGGACTCCATTGAGCCACAGACCTGCTTAGGTTTATTAAGGTGTTGTGAGTGCCCTCAGCCTGCACCTTGGTACATCAGATTTCAACTAAAATGGAACACGTGAGGAATTTTGAGTGAAGCTAATGTTGTTGTCTTAGGTAGGGATCCACTGCGAGGGAGGTTAATTTCTCCAAGAGGAATTAACGTGGTTGAACTGAGTATGCTAGACACCAATTCCAGTTTTCTAACCACTGGATAGTAATACTGGAAATCTAATCAGGCTTATTGCAGATGTCCCACATGTAGCCCAAACTCATTGGCTGTCTGTTTAATTTTGGGGTGGGGGTGAAGCGATAAGCTGTCTTTTTGCAAAAGACTGACTAGCTGGCTGATATTTCATCTTTTCTGGCCCTAGATTTTGTCTCATACAAAGCTCGATATTTTCTGCTAATGCTTCCGTTTATCAGGATCTGATCTGAAAGCCAGTAAATCTTTCTTTCTTTTTTTCATAGCTCTTCTCATGGATTCTTTTGTTATGTTGCATGTAGTCTGTTGGTAGTAGGTTGAAGCAATCATACTGACACTTAATGCTTAGTTAGGGAAAGGCTTTAGTGGACACATATGTGAATAGAGGGGACCTGGGCTTGTTGTCTCATCTCTTCTGGTGTTACCCTGCAAGTGGCCTCAAAAAAAAAGAGAGAGAGAGAGAGAGAGAACAGTGTTAATTTCCTTCTCCTTCCCAGCATTACCAGTTTCTGTTGAAGCTCCCAGCTTCATTCTCCTTGACCATCTGACTCTGGAGGATATTCATGTCTGGTATTGCTGTTTCAGACTCATACATGAAGTCCGCCTTCAAGGGGAATGGTTGAGCATCCTAGTTTGAGGGTAATCAGCTGTGCTCCATGTTCTTGCACCCCAACGTCCAAACAGAGAATGGCTATAACAAAAGCAGCTTGAAAAAGCAGCGGGGTAGTGAAACAGATCAAGCAATCCTTTATGCTTTAAAATAAACAAACACCTTGTCTGAGCTTCAGTTTGGGGGGTGGAAGCAGCCAGTGGCCTTCTATATGATGGGACCACCCTGAGATCCTGCCAAAAATCAGGATGGATTTGTGTCAGTCAGTCTAAACCACAAAACTGCCTCCCCTAACCACAACAGACCTTGCACTGGTCAATGAACACTTGCCCACTGCTCTTGTTCCAAAGCCAAAATTTCTCTCATCATCCCCCATCCTCAGAAACTCCTTTCACTGGCTGTCACATGCTACCCAGGCCAGCCATGAGAAGCTATTGATTATATTTGTAAAGGGACACGTTAACTGCAAAATACAAAGTCCTTCTCAGTTCCCAGGTATGATAACATTATTCAGTGGCATGACAAGCTGTTCCTGTTGATGGATCCTATTGAAAATGAGAAGTGAGAACAGAGGAAAGATTATTTATGAGGAGTGCTGTGACTGATCTTGGGCAAAGCATTCACTTTTATTTGCCAAATGTATATGCTAGTGGTCCTTCCCTTCGTCTTATTGTGAAAATGAATGACATAATGGTGTGTGACCGTTCAGCCTGAACATGAGATGAGTTGCAGACCCAAAGGAGAAAGAGCACCAATGGACCAGACTTTTACAGTGCCTAAAGCTATCATCTTAAGCATGCTTGTTTGGAATGAAGTGTCGCAGTAAGCAACATCTACAGGATTTCATTGTATGTATGACACGTAGGCCTATAAGAAAAATGTAATGTTCCCTGTAGTCAACACTTTTGAATTCACTAAAACCCAAGGGTGTGTTTTGTAATATGGACAGTACTGTAATATAGACAGTTGATTTTTTTTTTAAAAAAAACAACGTTTTTCTCTGCTGTGAGATAGCTTGGCTTGATGGAAGCTGGAATAAACATTAAGAGGCAAGGCAGTGGAAATGGAACACAGTTCAGTCCTCCAGCCTTGCTCCCTTCCATGTCTTGCCTCCACTTTCATTCTTGTAGATGAGCAACAGTTACTTCTTACCCTTATTGCAAATTGAACCTGAAGTGGCAGAGATTCCCAGAAGCTTGGTTCATATCTCATCGATCAGAAATAAACAGGCCAGTTCTATCTAGTTATTTAGAGCAGCAACAAAATACCATAAATAAATGTCACCCTGGATGATTGTGAAAGTAACACAGAATATTTTATAAGCATCTACTATATATTCTGAAATCCCATCTGAAGTCAGAAACAGCTATGCATGCCAAATGCCATGTGCCTTTTTAATGCTAAATGTATGAATCAAAACAAGGGGAATGGAAACCTTCCAGTATTGCTTAAATACCATCATTGAAGTCATGACACCTGCCTGATTATCTTTCATGTATTAAATCCATAATGCACTTAATGTGAAGATCAGCCTCCATATGCTTTCTTGTCCTGTGCTAAGTGTGAAGTGTGAAAAAAAACCTGTCTTTTTCCATTGTAGTCCCTTGTAAACATTGGTAGGTATTTCAATATTTTTCTTTGACTCCTAGTGCTGATTCATGTCAGTATGAGATCCTATAGACATTCACCTATCCCTACTAACATCTAAATCAGTTTTTAGATGTTTTTAATTAGACAGCCAAGATGAGATCGGAAGGATCAGGATATAAATTCAGAGTTTGAAAATTATTAGCTTTATACCTGGAGCAAACCAATCAAAGTTGTACATCTCAGGTTACTTAAAGCTTCTTTGAAAAGCACAAAGAGAATCTTGTAACAGTGCTAAAAGGGAAGAAGAAGGTGCACTGAACCAGGTCTGATATATTAGATGGCCAGAATACGTGGACATTATGGCAGGAGCCTCAAAGCACCATGTAGCCCTATTTTCCAATAAAGAATGAATAAATACCAACTAGGATACACTGGGCCAGTTGAAAGCTAGTTTCTAACCATAAAATGTAGATGCTAGGCTTAAAAAAAGTCAAACATCATTTAGGTATCGTGGAACTAATGGCCTTGAATATGGAAAAATTTGAACTTCATTTTTGTTTTCTTATGCCTGCATAACATGGGATGGTGGAATGGGTTGTGCCATGTAGCCTTGCCCATGAGCTTGAGGACCAGTGTGGCCTTCTCCTTTACCAAGTTATACAAGTGGTTGCTCTGCAGATTTGCCACATACTTTTTGGGAGGCAGAACTATGCATCACAGGTAATCATAAATTCAGCCACCCAGGAACAGGAAAGTGCAAAGACGAGTGTGGTTTCTTGTAGGCCACATTCAGGAATCCAGAAGACTCTTCCTAATTTTGCTTAGATTAAATCTTTTCCACATTTTTAAAGACAAATGATACTTACTTCGTATAGTAGCCATTAGAAACCACCAAAGGGCTATTTGGTGTTCCTTGCAAGGGAACAATCTGACAGGTTGAACTGTGATGGCAAATGGGTGGCAGTCTTGGGAAAGGCAGTTTTCAATTCACTGTTAATGAAAAAAGCTGATAGCTCTTACTGTAATAATAGACAAAGAAACCTGGAACAAAACAAGCTGGAAAGAAAAAGCAAATTCACAAAAGAAATGGAAAATGAAAGAAATTGTTTAATGTGCACATGCACAAAATAACTTCAGCTTTCCCTCCATACCTCAAATAATATAGGGTGGAAAATAAAGCATAAATGACTGATGGAGAGGTAGAGGTATGTTTATGATGAGAAACGTTTTCCTTTTGTGGAAAGACAGCCTGAATCGCAGATCAACCCCCACGCTTCACACCTGTGCATGGCAGGGAGGAAGATGTGTCAGTGATTGCTTCTAAATGTATCGTTTAAATCATTATTTCCTTTATGTTCTTTTTTGCCAACAATATAAATGTACATTTGTGGGGAGGAGAAGAGGATGAATGCGAATCCCATCTCTGCTTTTTCATGCCAGCAAAACAAATGAATTCATGGGGGAAAATGATTTAGGACTTGAAAGATGTATTCTCTGTTGCCCTAGTTTATGGACTAAGAGTGTTACATTGCAAACTGCAAATTGGCAGTCAGCTATCATAGTTGTGGCCTTTGAAAGTCAAATGGCTTTATATCTGAGCTCCAGCTTATGTTAGGAGAAATTTAAGCTGCCTTTCTTTTTTCCCCTCCCCTCTTCCTCCCCCTTTTCCTTCTCAACTTAAACGTCAGTCATGGGGCCATTTTTTTTATTACAAATTATAGAACACATCAGAGAGGGACTGATTTCCCTGCGTGTTAAGGTAATCCTTTAAAGGTCACCGTCTAACCAATGTGAACTTCCAAGATAAGGCGCTGAGAGTGGGTATTTCTTTTTTGTGTGTGTTATTATGCGATAGGATATTTTGAAAGCTTACTTTGAAGTCTGAAGTCCTTGCCTGCTGGTTCCCTGTTTGCAAATGCTGACTTATTAACGTGTTGTTGGTGAGACATGTACCTGTTCTTGTTCCGTTGGCACAGAATCAAGCTTTTCTGGTTTGTTTATGATTGGGTTGGATGCAAGGGAAGTAGAGTTTGAGCAAAAAGTAAATGATTTTAATAGATAAAGATCAGATCAGCTATCAACACTTGAACAGGCTTTTAGATGAGGATAAAGTCTAGAATTTGCATTTTAGAAGCAAATTCTTTTAGATGAGGCAAAAGTCTAGAAGTTGAGTTGTGCGCTCTTATACCATGTTTGCATTACAGTACTGAAAATAGGAATCAGGAAACTAAAAAGGAAGGCTATATGATATTTTATGGCCTCACAGTTTATAAATTACTACAAGAGCTAGTCCTGTATAGATTAGAGGAGGAGAATGTAGGAAGATACCTGTTGCTTCACAGTAGAATCCCCAGTAGGTAAACCTGGAGGAAGAGAAATATGTGAAAACATGTGGTTCTCTGGGTAGATTTGCTGTCACTACACCCCCTGGGAGAGATGCTGAGTACATCCTCTGTGGAGGATTTCTGGCAAGACATGGAGAAGGATCACATAAAATGAGATAGGGTGGAATAGTTGCAATTTGCATCAATGGAAGGACTATTCAAGGTTTTGGGTAAATATTTTCCAGGAGGGAATGGACAGGCTGGGGTGGTGAATCTCAGCAGAAATTGCCATGCTCAGCAAGATTTTATATTCTGGCAAAAGAAGGTAATTTGGAGCAGAGTCTTGTTAGCTATCTTAAAGCATACAGAAGTCCGTGATATTATTTTGTGATGATGTGATCATTACCCATGTAGACAGCATTTGAGCCATTGAGATGGATAAAAGCTTTAGTATACCATTATTGATGGGGTGAATCATCCAGTCATTCTCCAACCCCAATCCTACCCAGGAAGCCCATTAAACAAGGAATTAGGAGGGAAATCTCCTTACACTTATTCTCATCATAGCTAATAAGTGGCACTGCAATAAAAATGAAACCTTATTAAAGCTGTAACAGTGTAAGTGTTTGAAGAAGGAAATGAAAATGTGAAATTGTAGAGCCTGGTAGATTTTTGGCATTATTAGCACAAAGTCCTAGCATAAAGAAAAATGGGGCTATTTAGCACCAATTCCTTTAGCAAAAATCAGATTCAGTTCTCATTTTATGGTAATTGCTGGGGATTAAAAAAGAGCCTGTCTGGAACTCTCTGTGGAATGGGATATTGCTGGGATGGTAAACTGTAAAGGTGCACTGGGAGGAACAATGTAATACACTCAGCCTGTCTAGAGATAATACTTATTTCCAAGCACATATGCAGTTGCAACATGTTCTCTTGACATAGAAACAACTTGATTATTATCACCAGAGATTTGGTTTGTGCAAATATATTGGATGGGGAACTGTTTCGGTTCAGAGGCCAGACTCTCTCCTGTGACATCCCTGGGAGTTGGATTATGCCAAGAAGCAGACAACCTTCCTTTTGAACTCCCACCCGTTTCTCAGAGCCCCACCTGCTACATCTTCCTGATAAGCACTGCTGAACGGGCTGGTTTCCCATGCTATCTGAGCTTGGAAGCTGAAGTTGCAGAAGTCCTGGTGGGCTTGATAGGGATCTGGCCCAGGTCAAAGTTCATCATTCCTGCAAAATATATTATATTAATGACAATATCTTGTTTATTAAAAATGGGAGACTTCCAATGAACCATCTGTTAGATATATGTTATCTCAGAATACATGGTAAGTCTAACTCCTCATTCATAAGTGACTTCTTGGAAGTCACTTCCATGGAGGAGAGTTGGACATCTTCTAGTCATGTAATGGGTTGAAGCCAACTTCTTTTCACCAGTGGAAGTACTTTCTGCATTGAGTTCTGCTCACCATGCTCCCGCTTCATGGATGTGATCTTGGACATTCTTCTCCACTGTTCTGGAGGGTTGTTGGGGTACAAAGCATAGGGAACTGCACAGGAAGGGGGAAATCATCAAAGAACTCTATCTCTTCCATTCCACCAGCAGAATTCCTCCACTAGGTTATGAACAGGAAGCAGATTCCAGTTCCATCTTGTGGTTGGGATTATGGTGTTCAGGACAAAATAAGGTAACAAGAGTCTCTTTGCTTTTATAAATACAAGTTGGACTTGCTCCTGCTTTTCTTCCCTCAGGTATGCTGAATTCGAAAACAACAGATATTAAGAAAATAGCATTAGAGCAAGAGTGATGTTTACAAGCAATCGTTTTGCTGTTATTTGAAGGGCATTCCTGTCCAGCTAATAAGATGAATTGTCTTATTTTATAGCTAACGTCAGAAGAAGTAGATGAGATGCCAGAGTATTTGATGAGAATATTTTACTGGTGATGAAAAGTACTTTCAAAATGTTAGTTGCTGCATCTTCTGCTGCTTTTTAAAAAACATTTTTAGCAAAGCTCAAGGTTGTTAGGCTATTGCCTTTTAAAAACTGGCATTTATCAACCTCACGAAGACCAAACTTCCCATTTCATGCAAAAGATGGAAAAATGAATGCAGCTGACATGTTTAAAGCGGATGCTGGTTGAAACTAAGCACTACTAGCAGATTGCCTGACTGTAGATGTGGAGTCAGTGGCAGCTGGTGGCTTCTACTTCAATATGGCAATGAGTCTGGTCTGCATTTTAGTCTGAACTTCAGTGGAGAAATCCAAAATGATGAACTCTATCCCTATAACCCTCACAATTCATTCACATAGAAGCTACCATGTACTAATGTATGGAATAGTGAATAACTTAACTGCAATCTGATCTCTGTCCCCTCCCCATGTGATGAAAAACATAAGGCATTGACACAGAAATACACACATCCTTTCTCACAGAAAGAGAAGCAAACATTTCTGCGACCAAAATGTTGCTAATTAGAGGTTTCCTAAAAGTAACATCCTTCAGCCAAACATTACCATTTTGCTAGGTGGTTCCAGATTTATGAAGTCAGTTGAAAGCTATCAGATCTTTCGCGCTCACCAAAGCTAACTACAAATCTTGGACTTAAGATGTTTTGCATGTTTATTTAGTTGTTAGTTTACACTAGTAATCTCCACCTAGCTCCTTTAGTGACCTGAACTCACCATATATCAGTCCCTTCCGTTTCACATTATCTTCATAAAAAACTATGACCCTGGCAGCTAGTTGTCTCCCTTCCAGTGGAGTGGCGAGTCCGGTCTTCAAAGGAGCTATCTAAGGTGCTAAATCCTGTCTCCAAAATGGGCCCAGCACTTTGGATAGCTCCATTAAAGTGTGGACTAAAACCCAGAACTGATTCATTGCCCCACTGACATGAAAGCCACCAGCTGCCACTGTGTGAGGTAAATACTGTATTTGCTGGCATAAACAACTCACTTTTCCCCCCAAACAATACAATTTGAAAATGGGATGTGTCTTATATGTGGGTGTGTCTTGTACACCAGCAAATATGGTAATACTGAGAGAAAATTATTGTCCAAACGTAATCCAGTAAGTTTCATGCCTGAGGGAGGAACCTCAATTTTCCAAGTCACAGTCCAATGCTGTGAACGAAAAAACATGCTTGCTTTCTGGGAGGTCTAGAGTGCGATGCCCTGGGGTTGACAATCCTTGTTTACAGACCAAGAAAGATCGTCTACTTGTCCTTAAGGTCAGAGTAACCACCTTATCACACTACACTGTGTTAGTGCTATTATTCCACTTTAACTGCCATGGCAACAGCCTTTGGAATCCTGGGATTTGCGGTTTGAGCGGGGTATTTAGAATTCTCAGTCAGAGAGCTCTTGAGCCTCATTAAACTACAAACCCCAGAATTCCACAGGATGTTGCCATGCCAGTTAAAGTGAAATAATAGCGCTATAACAGTGTAGTGTGATAAGGATCTAAGTGGGCACTTGGAAAATTGAGATCAGTGTCATAGGTGCTGACCATAAGGTAGTATCAATTCTTTTTCTTGCACTCAAAAATAGCGGAACAACCTATATTCAGGAAGTCCATACTGTATTAAAACCCAGGCTAGAAAATACAGTACCAATGTACATAAACATTTTTCATCTATCCAGCTTCCAGAGAGAAATTTTAGTTGAGTAAGATTGGATATGTGACCTAGTTTGTTGCCAAATACCAAACAATGTAGGAGGACGTCACCCCAAAAGGCACGGTATGCACATACATATTGTATGGAGCAATCTTAGAGCAAATACATGGGTATGCAAAGTGTTATACGGAGAGATAGCTTGTATGTTCCATCTCTCCTCCCTCAAACACACACACATTTCTTTTATGTTGTGGTCAGTAACTTTTTTAGCTAGTAAGATGGAAGAAATGTATGCCAGGATATTGCTGGGATAAATTTGTTTTTTGGCAACTCTCAGTATCCCCAGCTGGAATAGCCACTGGCTGGGTGATTCTGGGAGCTTATGTCCCAAAAGCAGCTTTTCCTGAGCACTTCATTTAACATAGAGACAAAAGGGAGGCAGAAGCAGAATAGTTCTTCCTGGTATATCTGTGTTAGGCCTATATTATCTCACATAGTATTTCCCTGTGGCAACTCTCATATATTTTCCTTGCTTAGGTCACTTGCATTCTTAGTTCTTCATCTTATCTACTCTTTACTCAAACAATTCTTTATATTTAACAGTATGACTTCTGTTTCCGTTGGCTTTGCCTCTCTGGTCTATGTCTCCAAGTACTTGAATTCTCATGAGACTATTTTCAATCTTGTTCATAAATGGAGTTGATATATATCTTGCACATTTAAGAAAATCACCCTGCCTGTGTATTCTAGAGTCTGGAAGTGGCTGGATTTGCCAGAAGAGCTGTCATCTAGTGTGTATTAGTCCTCTGCGAATGGCAGCCAGGCCATTTTACAAACTGAACTTTTACACTGAGTACTAAAGGGAGTGAAAGCTTATTTGGAGGTGCTTGCATAGAATTTGTGCTTGATGGTACTGTGCTGTCTTTTTTTTCTTTTTAATGCAGCCCCCAACCATTTTTGTTGTTGTTGATCGAAGTCCTTTCAAAGCCATCAGCCCCTCCCATTTTTTTAAAAAAAGGCTTAAAAGCCCTCATAACCTAAGCACCATAAAACACTGAAGCATATTTCAGAATAGCTGACCAACTCACAAGTAAATACCAGGAATAGACTTTTTGTCACTTCTCCAGCCTATTTTCAGTTGAAATTCAGTTGAAAATATGGTGGCATAGCCGACTGTAGTACCCACTCTTGATTTAAAGAATATGCAACTAAAATATAAGTATGTCCTTTTTTTTAATTGCTATGAAATACAACTACTTAAGTATGTGTGCACGTGTCTTCAATTCACCAGTTGAGTCATGGGGGCACATAATTTCATCAGGTTTTAGACAAAATTTAGAGACTGCTGTGTTGCATAAAGGGTTTGCCTCTTATTACAGATAAAATTAATATTTGCAGGTGTGTCTCAAATAAATTGAAAATATATCTTATGTGGTAGGTCTGAAATGTTTTGTCTGTACTGTGATTCAGAGCTATTTTCAGTGCCTCTGAACTGCTTACTTCGATAGGGTCAGATGGATTCTCTCCCAGTAACTCAATAAGTAACAGATAGGCAACATTTCTCTTGAATATAGGAAACATTTCTCTTGGAGAACAAACTGGCTGGTTGTATCAGTTTGTCAAGTTGTGGGGAGAAATTTCTCATTCTGCTGTTTCTCTGAACTTTGTATCAGATGCAGAAGATTATGTGCTCAGTGAAGTATGTTAATACTTAACCCATTGCACAAGCATTTGTACAATATTGCCTCTATATCCACGTTTTTGTATGTCAGTTATCTAGGTTTGAAATATGAGCATCTTCAGTCTTTGAAATACAACTAGCTTCCCTGGCAGGTGGACATCTGGTGATCAAATTATTTTGACCAATTAGTTAAGATCAAACAGCAGAATATTTCCCATCTTTAGTACAAAATGCTGATTCAGAAGTGTTTCCTATCTAAAATTCTTGCTAGATATCTGGGATTTTAAATGGCCTCAGTAACATTTTAAGAAACCTGTTACATGGATTTATGTCACAAGTATCTTTACCAGTGCTGCCAGTTTCTGGGAGTAATTCTGGGGATGGGTGAACCATCTCAGTTGGGAAAGATAAGACTCCTCCTCCTCCTCCTCCTCTTCTTCTTCTGTTTGAAAAAGCTACAAAGCTACAAATGTAATTCTATTACATTTACACTGAAAGGTGAGAAAATTTAACACATTTATGTTAACTTGTGGTTATAATTAAGTTTAACGCTTGTGCTAAAAGCCTTATAAAGATGAAAAATGACATCCATGATTCTACCTTTCCAACCTCCCCATCTCTGTTTTTTGCTTGGCAATGAAGGAATCAGGTATGGGAATTTTTGAAAAAACTCTTTCTCATGCATTCCAGAAAAACCCCTCCTTGTGATAACTGAAGCCCCTGTCAGAGCTGCTGATGACGAGCAGCAGCTGTTGGGCGCTGTTGCTCAGGGTGGAGATGACGAGCAGCAGCTGTTGGTCCCTGTGGCTCTGGCTGGAGATGAGTCCTGCAGCTCGAGAGCTCTCCTTGCTGCCATGGACCAAGCAGGCGTGGACATCCCTCTGCCTGCTCCTTTAGGGCGACAGGGATCTGATTCTGAAGATGGTTTGGAGCCTGCGCCAATCAGCCCACAAACAAGGCGGAGACTCAAGAGAGCTGAGCAAGGGGAGGCTTCCTTGATTAAGTTCCAGAAATAGTGACTAGCCACACCTGTGTCTTGGGCTATATAACTGCCTGCCTAGAAGCTTTCCTTTGCTTGTGGCAAACTTCTTTCAAGCCTTCCTCTTGCCTGTTCCTTGCTCCCAGCACCCGGTTTCGGCTACCTTGAATTGATCTCTTGAGCCTTGGCTTTTGGAACTCTGACTATGGCTTTCACTTGACACTCTGGTAGATGAACTCCCTTGTGTAAAGTGCTTGCTTGTCTCCTCCCGGCTGGACTTTGCTGGCTTTCACACTCCCTTCTCTGGGCTGGCTCACCGCCCATGTCTCTGGCCTTGACACTCCTCTTGCCTTCCTTTCTACCTTCCCTTATATGTTCCTCTGCTCGTGTCCTGGTGTTACCCTAAAATGTGGGTGACCCAGGGGCCCACCTGTGATGGCAGTGCCTCCATGAATGAGTGGGAAATATTAAAGGGGAGACCTGCAAGAGGGGAGTAACCTAACAAGATCTTTTACACCTGTGTATACCAGTACTAATGCAGGGACACCAACTGGAGATTCAAAGAATAATTTTGGGGGGCAGGAATTAACAATCACACATGCACAAGATCCAAGTATTCTCTCAATCACACAAGGCTAGCTGAAGGAAATGGGAAGAAAAGTTTGGATAGCAAGAGTTTAGGATGATGTGGGTAATATTTATGTATCCAGAAGTGAAGAGACGAAGTGATGTGGCTCAGACCAGGGGCCCAGGGGTAGTACCAAAGAGGAGTAACAGCCAGTATGCCAAAGTACTATGAGCTATTTTTCTGCCCTGAGGGAGAAGGTGTTAATGGCTCTCTGGCAGAGTAGACAATGGGGTCAGCAGAGTGGACAATGGGGACCAAAATGAGCTAATGGCCTTAGCATTAGGTGACAAGGGACTGATGCAAATTGTGATTGCTCCTTAATGGTGGGGCAGATGAGAGGACAAAAGAAGAGTGTCTGTGGACAAAAGGAGAGAGTTGAAGACAATCAGTTATTCTGTGGAAGCAGTTTCAGGTGCTGTTGTTTCTAAAGGTTGAGTTGTTGAAGGACATTTGCAAGTCCATTGTTAACAGAGTTTCCCTGACTATAACCTATCCATGTCCTGTGGTCTCAATCTGAGCTAGTTTTGCAATGCATGCATGCAGCCAGTTCCTCTTTGCCAGCAGGCTTCCCAGCCATAGCAGGACATAATTTATATTTCATGCCAGTTAATACTTGCCAATTAAACCATATAATGGAGTGGGGATGTATGGCCTGGTAACACCCATTTTCTTTAGTTTACTGATTTCTGAATGGATCTTAGCAAGAGCCTCAAAGTCAAAAGCTTCAAAATT
The DNA here is from genome assembly GCA_948472985.1 of Iguana delicatissima. Taxonomy (NCBI): domain Eukaryota; kingdom Metazoa; phylum Chordata; class Lepidosauria; order Squamata; family Iguanidae; genus Iguana; species Iguana delicatissima. The sequence continues at coordinate 1,317,323 of CAOKZL010000289.1, read as the reverse complement.
CAGTGTCCTAAGCCAAATGGGGCACCTTTTTGTGGTTTCCAGGACAAAACGCTGAAGGATCACCTGGTAGCAATAAAGGCATTTCCAAGCTGCCTTCACTGTTTATTCTTTTCAGATCTTTTAATCTTAGAGTTAACTAAGTATCTTGCTCTAATGATATAAACCAAAATGAGAAATGTTACCCATACTTATTTAAACCCATAAAATACCAGGAGGTCAATTCAATAATTAGAAATACTCACACTATGATTTCTTTATTGGATATATAGCACAGTAAATCCCCATTTAGATGTAGGGGGTGCATTTGCTGTTATTACTACACTGAAATCCTGTTCAAGTTGCTTTGTGGGAGTAAAAATAATTGAATTAAAATGCACAGTTAGTTAATTTTGTTTAAATTTATATCATCATTCTTCCACTGAGCTCAAAGCGGTCTGCATGACTTCTTGTTACTGCAGTTCCTAAGCCACACTTCGGGTGACATTAGATATCACTTTGATATCAATAATTTGGACTTCCTTACCCATTCCTTCCCACGTGCTTGCGAGGCCCCCAGACAAGCACGCAAACAGGCTCGGTTGCTAATCGCTGGAATATTCAAGACAAATACAAGCTGGCCAGAAATAGCCAAACTGCCGCTTCAGGAGACCTCACAGCAAGTACCCTCATCAGGTATGCACGCTATTTACAAAGAACTCCCTGCCCCGAGCAGGCAGCTTGATTAGAAGGATCCTCACCTGTCAAGCACTCTGCATTTGCATACTGTCTACTCTCTTGTAAATTCGGACCTAACTCAATCGTGCTAAATTCTGACCTTTCGGAGGCTTTGTCTCCAGCCCGAAAATCATTGTTTTCCCCCAAGTACGGACTAGCCTGTGGCTACATTTTCCCCTTTAAAAACTCCTGACTTTGTGAGCTTCCTTGGATCGCTCCCGACTTCCATTCAACCTTGCTGCCACTTTGCTTGGTGAGCCTTCCCCTCAGTCCCATGCACTGAGACTCAATAGCTCCGAACTTCTGCTGCCGACTTCCCGGGCTTCAGGACAGGTGTAGTATTACCTAATCCAACAACTCCTCTAAAAATCCCTCTATCCCACTCCAACCTTTATTTCCGTAGTTCTCTGCGTGAGTGTGTTGCATTCACTGTTTGATTGTATTTTAATAAAAACCACAATTATTATTTCAATTCTGTGCGCTCCTTGACTTGGCCTGACCCCGTAGACGCTGGGTAAAAGATCTCACTCCATTGCCCTGCCTCTCGTATTGCTAACTGATGCTCTTTGACTAATTTCCCCAACTTTTATAATTGAGAGCACATTTAGGCATCCCTCTCGGGACCCCCAGAAAACAGGATAACATTCTCCCTCCTTACTTTTATCCTCACCTCAATTGTATAAGGTAGACCAAGCTGAGAACAGTGAGTGGCCCAAGAACCCACTGAGTTTCATGACACTATGAGATCTTCCAATTCTCAGTCTGTTTTTCTAAACACATTTTTGTTTCGCACTAATAATTATAATTCAAAATCAGATTTGTAACTATCTATTGTAAGGTTTAATAAATCTTGTTTGCAATGTTCCTTCCTTTTTCATTGCAATTTTGTAGGTTAACTATAATTAAACAAAACCTTTTGTACTAAATTATGTGGTTAATCCCAACTAGAGCAGATCCACTAAATTAATGGGAAACACTTATGAAAGTGTTGATTTATCATTCAGTAATTGATTCAGGAGAGAGCCAATGTGGTGTAGTAGTTTGAATGTTGGACACTAGGAGACCAGGGTTGAAATCCCTGCTGGGCCATGAAAACCCATTGGGTGACCTTGGGGAAGTCACATTCTCTCAGCCTCAGAGGAAAGAGAGGAAAAGCTTCTCTGAGAAGCAATCCCTCAATTGTTCTTGTTGTTGTCATCAACATGATTGTATTTATTTGCAGTTAATTGACAATTGATTATTATTTATCATTATCTTTTTTTATGCCCTGCTTTTTCCCTAGGTTGGGACTTGAAATGGCTTACAAAATTAAAAAGATATAGTTAAAACCCATAGAATACAGAAGTTAAACCATAACTAAACAATTAAAACATCATATTAAAATATATTTTTAAGTAAATATGCACATATTTAATTCCTTTTAATACAACTCAATAAGATTCAATAGCTATGAAAACACATTAAATTTCAGCAGTTGTAAAAAGAAAATATATTCCCTTTTCATGATATCTTACTGGGCATTTGCTTTTACATTGCAATACAGACAAAAATAGATCCTTTGCAGTTTCTAAGAAGCTGCTGCCTGACTCATTTTAGCAGCTGGATTACACAGTATTAATGAAGGCTGCATGCCACTGGATGCTTTTGTGCTGAGTTGTGACACTGTAGGTTTATTTCCAGTCTCTTAGTGTACTTCCACCTTTGCAAAACTGGAAATTTCCTCCCAGTGTTTTACTAGGGTTCTTGCCAGCCTTCCAAAGCTGACTTCCACGCATGGAACGACTGGCAACCCCCCTGAATTAAGAATTACTTAGACAGAACAGGAGGGACTCTGCCTAATCTCTAAGCATAAGGAACTTCCACCTCCCCCTTCCCCTGAGTGAGAGGTCCTATGTAGCGTGTGCCAACCCTGGCGTGGAAATGGAGAGAAACGGAGGTTTATAAAAGTGTTTTAATCAAGGCATGCAAATAAACAATATCACACTTGGGAGACCCCCTCTCCCAGGTACACTTAGTTACAAGAATTTACAAAACAGATATAACAGCACAGAGACATTCTTAAGATCAGCCAATTCCCAAAATAACAACATTAGCCCTAACGCGACTAACTACTTATTTCTAGTTACTCACAATTAGGTTATAGGTGTAGATGGTCTAAAGGAGGAGGGGGGGTCCAGGAGACAGGGCATGCTGCCAGCTCCACTGGCCCCGCTCTCCTCTCTCTGTCTGTCTCTCTGTGTCTCTCTCTCTGTGTCTCTCTCTCTGTGTGTGTCTCTTTCTGTCTCTCTCTCTGTCTGTCCACATGGCCTCTCAGAAGTTTTATTTTCCTCCTTGGAAGGATCTGGAAGTCTCTCCAAGATGCCCGCCTCTTTCCTTTTTGGTTGGTCAATTCTCACCTTGTGACCTGTGATGTAGTCCTAACATCTCATTAACCCTTGGTTTACCTGAAGAGGGAAGTATCTCCCTTTGATAAGCCTAGATAATGGGAAGCCCCATTATCACATGAGTGATGGAAACTTTAACTTTCTTTCCTATCTACGTGACTCTTCTTTGTGATTGTACCAGCATAAACTCTTGCAAACCATAGATTCATTCCCCTAACTGTTAGTGCATCTAATTAAGGAAGGTGAACTTGCATGAGTTGCAAGTACTTCTGTTAGACTTCAGAAATTTGCAGTTGGGGTTCAGAGAGAAAGTAACAGACTATTAAGAAGCCTGCTTGCACAGCATTGGATCTAAGCGTGTTGTAAAGTAGGCTGGGTATAATGTGGCCTGGTCATTGCATGTGGCCCTTATGCTCCATGTTTGTGGCCCCGATGCCCGCTAATCCCCCCAAGCTCCCACCCTCATTTTTTTTTAAAAAAAATATTGCTATGATTTGGGGGCAATTTTTGTCTCCAGATCATGCAGAAAGCCCCTAAAATATGTAAAGATAAATGAAAATACCCTTCCTCCCACACACTCCAGAGGGCTGAATTATCCCCAAATACCTGGTGCCATTTTGAGAGGGATTGCAGAGGAAAACAAAGACATATGAACTTGATGCTGGGGATGGATTAGGTGGAGTTGGTATTTGTCCTCTATGCAGTTACCATTTTTCATTCACGTGTGAGAATGAAAATTTCAAAAGCTTTCTTAGCACCGTACAAGATTAAAAGAGTTTTTACACATTACTTTTTTTATTGTTTTAACACTTTGTTTGTAGAAAAATGTTTTTAATGCAAGAAACCCCCCCCCCCCAATAATTGAGCAAAAAATATATAGGATTTTTCATTTTCATTTTCATTTTGCACAAAATCCACCACAAATGGGAGAGGCATAAAAACTGCTGGTCTTTTCATTCTCGTACAAAGATGACAAGTCTCATAGTGGGGTTTTGACACTTATCAAGCACAAGAAAATGTGTGAATATTCCTTCCATGCCTACAGAGATGACACTGCAGCTTTGGTAAGAGCTGCTAAGGGAAAGCTAACAGGTTACTTTGTTAGAATTCAGTTGGAATGGGAAAAGTCTTTATTTGTCTTTTAAAAGATAAATTATTGAAATAGATCTTGTTACTATTTTTGTTTGTATTTTATTATTAAAGTGATTTACTTTTCTGTCATACATGACCAATTGAAATTTTAGTAACTCTGCATTATATTTGCACAAAATTAATAATGCTTGGATATTAAATACAGGGTGTAAAGACCTCTGTCAAACTAGCCCATGACTGAATATGCATTGGCATTTACTTTTCCTGATGGCTAAAATGCTATTTACCAAGAATTGACTTCTAAAATAGGCTCCCTCTTTTAGAAAAAAATATTGTCTTTAATAGAATGTATAACCTCTACCCTTTGGAAATTTGATATGAAGATGAATGAAACCCTCTTGGTCCTTGAGGACACAAAGACATAGTAATAAATATATAGGTGATGGGACTTTTGACCAGCCAGATATATTTACGGTACTGTGGGGTGAGGCAATTGCAGTAGATGCTAGGGTGTATATGGGGGAAATACACATTTAAGCTCACTGAAGTGCTGTGATGAAGAGAAACCCAAGAAATTTTATGATTGAAGTCAAGTGCTGTGACTAATCCATATCATACAGTTTGGAAGCTGCTGAAAAATAAATATTGGGAAAGCTAATAGTATTTTCCCTTTCAGGTGCTGGTATCTTATAAACGCACATCTCCAGTTCTTCTGCAATAAGATTTATCTTTTTTAATTCAGGAATCAGGGGAATACTTTGGGGGAGCTCCATTTCATCTCTTATTATAATTTCTGTCTGTCAGAGCTAGAGAGCAGAATGAATGTGTTGATGTTAATTACACTATTTATGTTTTCTTTGTTAAAATTGGATCTAGAACATAAAATACCTTCCTCCACAATGAAATTCGATGTAATTTTGGTGGCATTTCCCCAGGAACCCTATGAAGGATGGCATTTTTGTTTGCTGTGTTGTGTTCTTCTCCAGCTTCATGAGTTCCAAAGCAACAGTGGTGGCTGTGGGAGACAGTGTGAAGTGCTATCATGAGAAGATATGTCTACAATGAGAAAATGAAACCTTTTATTCAAGCAGGATTCATTTAGTTTTTCTGACTCCACATCCTCCTATTTAAAGACCCGTTGTATATTGTACTTATTGTACTCATGGGGACGTCTAGTAATTTTAGCTAAAAAATCAACCCAAAAACCCTGGGTTGACTTATCCACAGGCCAATGTAAGTATTATACATGAATGCTTAGCCAAAAAAGTAACCATCCCCTTCTCTGAGTAGAGTGTTGAAAAGTGAGAGTTTAGTGCCTCCTGGGAGAATCTAAAAGAAGCACCAACCTCCTCTGCTTCACCATGGCACCACTTCTGGGTTTTTTGAATGTCTATGAAGCAAAATAGTGGCAGCAACAGCAACTCTTTGGCACTTCTCCTTAAAGGAGTGCCCAGAAAGTAGAGGGGGTTGGTGCTTCTTCTAGGTTTTCTCAGGACAGAATAAACTCTTGCATTTTATAAGTCTACTCAGAGAAAGGGATGGTTTCTTTTTTGGTGGGAGTTAATACTGTATCTTAACTTTTATTGAAAAAAAAGAAAAGAACCGTCTCTTCTCTCAGTAGAGTGGTGAAAGGCTTTTTTTTTTTTTTATGCCTAGGCAAGAAAATGGCAGCAGCAGCCAGGGGCCACCAGCCTCCTGACCTGGCACTGGCACTTCCCCTTCTCCATGTAATGACCCTTGATTTATCCACAGGTCATATCAAAATTCATAATTTTGGCCCCTAAACCTGGAGTTGACTTATACACGAGTATATACAATAATACCCAAAATATAGAAGAGCCCTTCAGGTGCATGTTTGCCCGTACTTCCCTCAATGGTATTTGAAGGTTATTATAGGAAAATTCCATTTCAAAACTGAGAATGTGTATGTGAAAATAGGAAATATTGAAACTGTGGCCCACGTATTGTTGCTTTGTGGCTTGTGTTTGTATAGATACTCATACGAGGAGTTAATTATCTCTTTATTGCTTTCTCATCAGATGTACTGAACTGATTATTATGTGAATTTCTTCTTGAGGATCATGGAAGGCTTGTCACAAGAAAACTTGTCAAATATTTAGCAATTGCTTTCAAAGTACAGATCGCAGTCATATCTTGAGTCTTAAAACAGACAGCTTTATACTTAAATGGATTCATTGATTTTTATCTACTTGGAAAGGCCTTTCAGTTATATTATTTGTAGTTGCATCTGTATCAGAGACGTATTTTTGATATATTATTGTTTTAGCGTCAGTGCTAGCATTACATGAGGCATGACATTACGTGAGGTACGAGACATTACATGAGGGCTCTCTTGAGAAGGAAAAAAATGCCTACTAGGGATGTAACTCTCTAATTTTCTTCTCAAAATAAGCAAAGAGTAATTTTAGCAACTTTGTTCTGGCTGTGAGAAAGTCTTCAAAAACTATGCTATTCATAATTCTGGACTTACTCTGGTATTACTATTTTCTGTACAGACCATACTGTTTCCTGTGCAGGAAATGCTGTAGTTTAGGACCTCTCCTGTGAAAAATTCATATGTTAGGTTTTGGGGTTTTTTTGAGGGGGGAGCAGAAAACAGCATTTTTGTACATGATACTTTTCTACATATATGTTGTCTTCTGTACAAAACACTGTTGTGTCCTGTTCAAAAAATGATGTTTTCTTTATTAATAAACCTGTACTGAAAAGATTCTCATTAGCCCAGAATTTGCCTCTTTGGGGTTCCCAACACTTGAGAAACACCTTTTGGAGCCATTTTTAGGATATTTTTGAACATTTTTTCCATCTCTATGAGCATTATTCCCCTCTTTACTTCACACATATCCACAGACCTCTTTTGATTCTGGCTGATGTATCTTCAGAACATCACCTGCCTAATTTTTTTGTTTGTTTGTTTCTTTCATCTAGTTCATTATACTGACTGTTCTCTTAAAATCATGTATTTAAACTAATAGTGAAACCTAAAGCAAGGCAGTGATCTGATAGGGTCGAAGTAGTCATGAAGCTGGAAATAAAGTTGCTTTTCTGAGTTCCATGGGAAAAATTCTGATGGACTCAGAATCTTGCTCGCATACCACTTTGCTTTCTAAATGTAATATTGAATTCTGCCTGGGTGGATTAACATAACGAGACATTTTTATCTGTACATAGCCAAACTACTGGTAAATCCTTTGAGTGAACTTAGTTCTACAGTAAGCAGTTTCTAATCAGAGCATTTTGATGTCAGCTCAGTGGCATCTGAATTGGATTTACTGGAATTATTATGATGTGACAGCTTTCTTATTTCCAATAAGAAATGCCATGAATTTATGCAGGGACCATTTTATTTGAATAATAAGAACAAACAATTTACTTGACTGTACGTTAATACCTTTTAATATCTGGTATTATTCTTATAGAAATAAAAATGGGTCACGGAACTCCATCTTTGTGCTAAAATGTGAATGCTTCCCTTCCAAAATGGGATGATAGAAACACAACACTGCCAGAATCTTTTCACAGTAAATGCCAGAAACAGCCTTAGCAGACCACATGCTTTTTCCACCTCTGCCTTATTGGACTTCAGAGTCCTGATCCAATCAGTGTTATGTTGTCCTCTTGATTTGTTCCAACAGTTATTAAAGCAGTGGGAGGTGATAAGGAATGTAATAAAATAAATTTTGCAGGCCAGCATTTCTCAGATGGTAGTTGGGACCCATCAGTGGGTTTCATAGAATCATAGGATCATAGAAATGTAGAGTTGGAAGAGACCACAAGGGCCATCCAGTCCAACCCCCTACCATGCAGGAAACCCTCAAAGCACTCCCGACAAGTGGCCATCCAGCCTCCGCTTAAAAACCTCCAAAGAAGGAGACTCCACCACACTCTGTGGCAGCACATTCCACTGCCGGACAGCCCTGACTGTCAGGAAATTCCTCCTGAGGTTCAGGCGGAATCTCCCTCCTGCAGCTTGCATCCATTGCTCCTTGTCCTGGTCTCAAGAGCAGGAGAAAACAAGCCCACTCCCTCCTCGACATGACATCCCTTCAAATATTTAAACATGGCTATCATGTCCCCTCTCAACCTTCTCTTCTGCAGACTAAACATACCCAGCTCTCTAAGTCTGTCCTCATAGGGCATGGCTTCCAGGCCCCTCACCATTTTGGTTGCCCTCCTCTGGACCTGCTCCAGCTTATCCATGTCCTTCTTGAATTGGGGTGCCCAGAACTGGACACAGTATTCAAGATGAGGTCTAACCAATGCAGAATAAAGTGGTACCAATACCTCCCTCGATCTAGACACCATACTCCTATTGATGCAACCAAAAATTGCGTTGGCCTTCTTGGCTGCCGCATCACACTGCTGACTCATGTTCAGCTTGTGGTCTATGAAGACTCCTAGATCCCTTTCACACGTACTGTTAGCCAGCCACATGTCCCCCATCCTATATTTCTGCATACCATTTTTTCTGCCTAAGTGTAGGACCTTACATTTCTCTCTGTTGAAATTCATTTTGTTAGCCTTGGCCCAGCTCTCCAATCTGTCCAGGTCCTTTTGAATTTTGTTCCTGTCATCAGGCGTATTAGCAACCCCTCCCAATTTGGTGTCATCTGCAAATTTGATCAGCGTGCCCTCTATTCCTTCATCCAAGTCATTAATGAAGATATTGAACAGCACCGGGCCCAGGACAGAACCCTGTGGCACCCTGCTAGTCACTTCTCTCCAGGATGAGAATCTGCCATTGGTGACCACCCTTTGGGTACGGTCAGTCAACCAGTTACAAATCCACCTGACAGTAGCCCTGTCCAGTCCACATCTTACTAGCTTCTTTGCAAGAATGTCATGGGGAACTTTGTCAAAGGCCTTACTGAAATCAAGATATACTACGTCCACAGCATTCCCTTCATCTATCAAGCAAGTAACTCTATCATAAAAAGAGATAAGTTTAGTCTGGCATGACTTATTTTTGAGAAATCCATGTTGACTTTTCGTAATTACGGCATTATTTTCTAAGTAATTAGAAACTGACTGTTTGATGATCCGCTCCAGGATCTTTCCAGGTACTGATGTCAGGCTGACTGGGCGATAATTATTTGGGTCCTCTTTTTTCCCTTCTTGAAGATGGGGACAACATTTGCCCTCCTCCAGTCTGCCGGAACTTCTCCGGTCCGCCAAGAGTTTTCAAAGATTATAGCAAGAGGTTCCGCAATGACCTCTGCTAGTTCTTTTAAAATCCTAGGATGCAATTCATCTGGCCCTGGAGACTTGAATTCATCCAGTGTGGCCAGGTATTCCTGTACTACCTCTCTATCTATTCTGTGCTGCATTTCCCCCACTTCCTCACCTGCTCCCCAACCGCCAGGTTGAGTGTTTTATCCTTTTGGGAAAAAACTGAGGCGAAGAAGGTGTTGAGGAGTTCTGCCTTTTTTCTTCCTCCTGTTATTAATTCACCATCTTCCTTGCGCAGTGACCCTATCGTCTCCTTCTTTTTCCTTTTGCTGCGGACGTATTTAAAAAAGCCCTTTTTATTATTTTTAATGTCTCTGGCCAGCCTAAGTTCGTTCTGTGCTTTAGCCTTTCTGACCTTCTCCCCACATCTCCTGGCTACTTGCTTATAAACTTCTTTGGTGATTTCCCCCTTCTTCCATTTCCTGTACATGTTTTTCTTAATACTTAGCTCAGCTGAGAGCTCTTTAGTCAACCATTCCGGTTTGTTCAGATGCCTTCCATTTTTCCTCCTTAATGGCACAGTTTTAGCCTGTGCCTTCAGTACCTCCCTTTAAAGAACTCCCATGCATCCTGAACACCTTTCTCATTGACTATTCTTGACCACGGGATTTCAGCCAGCAGCTCCTTCAGTTTACAGAAGTCTGCTTTTTTAAAATCTAAGACGAATGCCTGGCTACACTTGCCTTCTCTTCCCCACTGAATGTCAAATTCTAATAGGGAGTGGTCACTCTCTCCTAAAGATCCAACCAGTTCTACGTCATTAACAAGGTCTTCCCTGTTGGTCAGGATCAGATCCAGAATATTTGATCCCCTTGTCGCCTCTTCCACCTTCTGGACCATGAAATTGTCTGCAAGACAAGCAAGAAACTTGCTGGACCTTGCCGCCTTTGCAGAGTTTGACTACCAACATATATCTGGGTAGTTGAAATCTCCCATTATTACTGTATCTCTCCTTTTTGAATGTGCAGTCATTTGGTCTATGAAAGCGCCATCGAGGTCCTCAGTCTGGCTTGGAGGTCTGTAGTAAACCCCCACTATAATATCCCTATTGTTTCTCGCTCCTCCCTTAATTCTTACCCAGATGCTCTCGACCTGGCTTCCGGTGTTCAAGTCATGGATCTCTTCACAGGTGAAAACATCCTTGACATATAAGGCTACTCCTCCTCCTTTCTTATTTGGTCTATTTCTACAAATAGGCTATACCCCTCTATTCCTACATTCCAGTCATGAGACTCATCCCACCAGGTCTCAGTGATGCCTATCAAATCATATTTATTTTGCTGTACTAGGAGTTCAAATTCATCTTGTTTGTTTCCCATACTCCGTGCATTAGTGTAGAGACACTTAAGTCCCCGTGCCCTTCCTGCAAGTCCCATAGCATTGTTTCCACCCCTCCCACGATTGGATGCTATTCCTACTTGGCCAATATCATGTGGGCCTTTTCCCCCTGCACTTGCCGAGTCCTTGTCCTGAATAATCTTGTCTCCCTCCCCAGTTGTACTTAGTTTAAAGCCCTCCTAATCCTCCTTGTGAGACTGTTTGCAAAAACGTTCCTGCCAAGTTTCGTGAGGTGCAGCCCATCCCTTGCCAGAAGCCCATGTTCCTGGAATTTCAAGTCATGATCCAAAAAGCCAAACTGTTGGCGGTGGCAAAATGTGCGGAGCCAGCTGCTGACCTCTACTATTGTCCTTTCCCTTCGTGCACCATATCCTTGAACAGGGAGGATTGATGAAATGACCTCCTGCACACCAAGGTCCTTAAGCTTAAGTTTCATTCCACCTTTGTATGGCTCTTACTACTTTAGTCTGTTCTGTAGTTTTTTCCATGGCCTGTTAACTGAACTGATGCCAGCAGCAGCATCAGTTTTCCACATGTACATTATTTGTGGGAGCAAGAGTTGGTTTGAGACCCAGAATGTCACATGCAGAGGGAAGGGAGGCTAAGACATGAGAACTGCAGAGCCAAGCCTCTTATGGGCCTAAATTGGCCCTGCTTGGGCCCAAAACATGGTGGAAACTCCCAGAAGGACTTTTTTGGACATTTTTTTAAGTGCAATTTTTTTTAACCTCTGGGAGTCAAAGTTTGTGGAAAGGCCCTCAACATCTTCTAGAGGGCATTTTAAGAGTTTAAAAAATGTATCTAGCCCAACCCCTTGCCATGCAGGAATATGTCATCAAAGCATTCACAACTGGTAACCATCCAGCCTCTCTTTAAAATCGTCTGAAGAAGGAGACTCCACCACTTTCTGTGGCAGCATATTCCATTGCTGCTCTTACCATCAGGAAGTTCTTCCTAATGTTTAGATGGAATCTCTTTTCCTGTAGTTTGAAGCTATGGTTCCATGTCCTAGTCTCTGAAGCAGCAGAAAACAGGTTTGCTCCATCCTCCATATGACGCCCTTTCAAAATCTTGTCACCCCCTTAACCTTCAGACTAAACATACCCAGCTCCCCATGCCATTCCTCATAAGGCATGGTTTCCAGGCCTTTCACCATTTTGGTCATCCTCCTCTGGACACATTCCAACTTGTCAATATCCTTCTTGAACTATGGTGCCCAGAACTGGACACAGTATTCCAGGTGGGGTTTATCCAAAGCTGAGTTGAGTGGTACTATCACTTCGCTTGACTTAGACACTATGTTCCTATTGATGGATCCTAGAATTGCATTGACGTTTTTGGTGCATCACACTGCTGACTCATGTTCAGCTTGTGGTCTACCAAGACTCCTAGATCCCTTTCACATGTGCTGTGATCAGTCCAGGTGTTACCCATCCTATATCTCTGTTTCATTTTTTTCCTGCCCAAGTGTAGTACCATATACTTCTCCATGTTGAAATTCATTTTAGTAGTTTTGGCCCCACTCTCTTATCTATTAAGGTTATTTTGAATTCTGATCTTGTCTTCTGGGTTGTCAGCTATCTCTCCTAATTTGGTGTCATCTGCAAATTTGATAAGAATGCCTTCTATTCCATCATCCAAATCATTGATAAAGATGTTGAATAGCCCAGGACAGGTATTTGTGGTACACTACTAGTCACTTCTCTCCAGGATGAAGAGGTGCCATTAGTGAGTATCTTTTGGGTTCAGTCAGTTACAAATCTAGCTAGCTAGCATTGTGTAGCTGACATTTTTCTAACTTGCTTGCAAGAATATCTTGGGAGGCCTTGTCAAAGGCCTTACTGAAGTTAAGACATGCTGTATCCACAGCATTTCCTTGATCAACCAAGCTAATAATTCTATTTTTAAAAAAAGAGATCAAATTAGTCTGGCATGACTTGTTTTTGAGAAACCCATGTTGACTTTCAGTGATCATGCCATTCCTTTCTAAGTGCTTACAGACTGTCTGTTTAATGATCTGCTCTAGATCATTACTGTCCTATCAGCATCACATCAAATCTTTGCCTGTATTGATGTGATGCTGACAGGACAGTAATTGTTTGGGTCCCTTTTCCCCTGTTTTTGAAGATGGGGACAATTTTTGCCCTCCTCCAGTAAGCTGGGACTTCTCCTGTTCTCCAGGAATTCTCAAAGATTATTGCCAGTCATTTTGAGATTACTTCTGTCAATTGTTTTAATACTGTTGGTTGTAGTTTATTTGGCCCTGAACACTTTAATTAATTTAGAGTAACCAGGTATTCCTGTTCTACTTTACCTATGCTGTACAGCATTTCCCCTACCCCATCATCTGTTCCATTTCCCCCAAATAGAACATTGTTTTACTTTTGGGAGAAGACTGAGGCAAAGGTGTTCAATAGTTTTGCCTTTTCTCTGTTCCCTGTTATCATTTCACCGTCTTCTCCATACAGAGGCCTTGCCATTTCCGTGCTCTTCCTTTTGCTACAGACATAACCAAAAAAGCCCTTCTTACTGTTTTTAACCTCTCTAACCGTGCCCTGTCTTTAGTTAGAGCCAGGACTAAAGCTCTGTCCCCAGGCAGGAAGAAGCCTGGATCAGGGGTAACTTTGTTCTCCACCCATTCTTCACCTCTGTTTTGGTTCTTTCTTAGCCAGCAGAACAATTCTGCTGGCATATCACTCTTTCAGCACATCTCTGAGGTCCACCAGGATAAGAAGGTTCTGCTGACAAATGGGCATTTCTGCTGGCAGAAGGATATTTTTGTCAGCAGAAGCAGCTTGTGCCTAAACCTAATTCACTGTGGCAGGGACATCTTTGAGTTAGGATTGCAGTGAATGAGGTAAATTAATTAGAAAATCAAAATCGCTGGCCATTGAGTGTAACAGGAAATAAGTGCTGAATATTCCTGAAAAGCAAATTTCTTTGTCTTAATATGGAATAAAACAACAAGGTATGTATCTGTTTAGCTATGGGATGTTCTGGGGCTTAGGGAAATCAACCAAGGATATGCAAAATAATGGAGATTTTGGCTTGAATCCCATTGGTGTTCCCAAAAGAAGACCCATTCGCACTTAATGCAAATCCTGTTGAGTTGTTCAGTTTACCCTAGTCATGCATAGCAATAGGATTCATGCTGTAATGTCCACAGTCTAATTTTGGCTTCTGTGATAAATTTTTCATCCTGGATCATATTGGATACAGGTCACTGCTGTCAACACAGCAGATATAAATATGTTTGGAATGGGACCAGAAATATCTTCATTGCTAGAGTAAACCCATTGACTAAATAGGATTTGTGTTAATTGCTGTACTAAGAGTATAAATCTTCATCAATTTTGTTCTTGTAGGCAAGAATAAATAATTTACTATTTTTTCCTTGCTGTGAGAAAGTTATGAAAAAAGTGTACTGTATCGGAAGACTATAGATAGTTTGAGACTTATTCTGTGCAAAAAAGTGCATTTTTTGGTACAGAATCATAGAATCATAGAAATGTAGAATTGGAAGAGACCACAAGGGCCATCCAGTCCAACCCCCTACCATGCAGGAAAACCCTCAAAGCACTCCCGACAAGTGGCCATCCAGCCTCCACTTAAAAACCTCCAAAGAAGGAGACTCAACAAATTTCATGTGGCAAAACCAGCATTTTCTGAGAACTGCACAGAACAAGCTGTTTTCTGAGAAGAAAATATTTTTTGTGCAGGAAAATTTCTGTGCAGAAAATACCATTTTGGGGGGCAGGGGGAAATACATGCATTTGGTGCAAAATAAGTCCTGGACTGGTGAGGATTCTCTTGAGAAATCTGTTCTTTTGACCATTTTACAAATGTTTTTGAATTTTCTTCTCGTTCCTGCTGTGTACACTATGATGTCATAGACCATAGAACCTCAGTTTCTGAGGATATTTTAACCAAACAGCCTTGGAGTTAATACTACTCTTTGGAATTGCATCATCTTTAGTGTTCTTGTAGTGACCTTTCAGGAATTTAAATTTATGTGATTTCAATGCAGTAGGTTGATTGATGTATAAAATATTTTTTTAAAAAAAAATCGTGCATCATTTATAGTTGGAAGAAATTATGCATCTGAATTCTTGTGACTTACTTCCTTAGCGGACATCTGATGCTTGCTGAGAAATCAACAGCTCAGACAGAAATTCTGAAGACTGTCTGTTTAAATTTTTACTTTCATTTTTTGGGTAAGCAAGAAGTCAGCTATTCTAATAAAGATGTGGTGACAGAAAGCTTGATGAACACAGTGTCAAGTGAGGTTGTCTATGTGCGTAAATAGAGTTGGCATTCATTATCATATCCACAATGAGTGCATAACTTTTGATTATAGAAAGGTTCAGTTATACAGAGAAATTTCCCAAGATGCTCACTGATTTTGTTTCTCGGGGAGAACAAGAAAAACAAAACCAAAAAAAAAATCAGCTTTTGGAATAAAACATAGCTTTCTCGTGATGTGAAACTGTACAGACAGCATGTCCAAAAGACATGTCTGCTTTTCCAGCGCTCATTCTGTTTCTTCTATCGACAATGATTGTCAAAATAGGAGTGCCCTTCCCAGCAGCTGCTGATGACTTCTAAAGAAGAGCAGCACGAACTTGAGCAATTACTTGAGAAATAGTAATAATAGTAATAATAATAATAACAATAATAACAATAATAATAATTGTAATTTATCTTTCTTGTAATAATTCTTGTTGTAGCAGTATAATATCTGTTCATTTTTCTCATATGTATTAGTGGATTGTTGTATAGAAAGTGGTATTGGGAATATTGTTAAACTGGGAAAAATCGCTTTGTTTTGAAAGTGAAAGAAAATTAGAATTATCCGTTCTATTCCATGCCTGCTTAGATATGTTGCCTGTGATGGGCATGTCTCTGCTCAGATACTGAGTTCATGTGTCTGTTGCAGAGATTCTCTTTAGATTGAGCACAGACTCCACTGCAATCCAGCTGATGCAAAATGGAGCCCTCTGAGTTTTTCAAACTATCTCTTTCCATCTTTCAAGTTCATTAAAAGTGAAGTGTGATGGTGACAGGAAAGTGCTCAGAGATTAAAAGGACTCTGTTAGATTATGGAGGTTGATGTGGGTAGAAGGCTATCATTGTATGGTAGAGCATATGTTTTCCAAACAGAAAGTTCTGGATTTAACCACTGACATCTTCTGGATGTGCTGGCAAATATTCCTGTGTGGAAGTGTGGAAAGCCAGTGGCAGTTAGTCTCAACAGTACTGGGTAAACTTGAGCCCATAGCTTGGCTGCCTGTGCGACCAAACATGTCATAAGCCACCTCTCCAAACTAGGTACGATAATAGTTCTTTGTAAATTCACACCTGAAGGATTACAGTGTCAGGGGCTTGGGCGTGGTCGCGCCTGTGGACGTCCCCAAGGCCGCTGTGGAGGCTGTCTCCGACGGGGAGGAGGGGGGCCCGAGCACCGCGGAGGACACCGCAGCCGATGGGGATTGCCCGGACACTGCGGAGGCCGCCGGCGGGGATCACCCGGATGCTGGGGAGGCCACCGCCACTGACGGGGATTGCCCGGACACTGTGGAGGCCGCCGCCACCGGGAATCACCCAGGCGCTGCGGAGGCTGCCGCTGTCGACAGAGATCACCCAGGTGCCACGGAGGCCGCCGGCCCGGTTTCCGCACCGGTGGGCGTGGCGGGCAGTGACTCGCCGGGGGGCGGGTCCCAGGCCCGATCCCAGGGCTCCGCGCACCCGCGGCTCCGAGCCTGAGGAGGCTGAAGCCTCCGCACCGCCGCCCACATTCCGGCATCGACGCCAACACAAGGAAGCAAGCCGCCGGTCCCAGCGATTACAAGAGAAACACCTGCAGGCTGAGAGCTCCCAGCTGTAAACACAGCTGGAAGCCCTCAGCCGCGTGCTCGAGCCAGATTGGCTGCCGGCGGCCCAAGGGGAGTATTTAGGGCAGGCGCTGGACTGGGAAGGGCACGGAGCGACAACCATCGGCCTACCATGCATCTGTCGCCCGTGCCCAGTTCCAGCCCAGCCTGTGTCCGTGTCCAGCCGCCCGGCTCATCCAGGACCACCCCTCCAGCGTTTTGGTGAAGTAACCTCTTTGTGTTCCGGGTGAGGTAACCCTCCATTATTTTCCGTTGGAGCCTGCTGTTTAAGGCGTATTTTCAGTTACGGACAGTTTGTTTACTGCAAACCTCTGTATATGGACCGCAATAAACGCTGCCTCCCCTCAATCCCTGTCCGGCCTCTGCTTGACCCCCGGCAGCCGCTGACATACAGTATCATTGCAAAATAATCCAGACATCACTGCTAACCAGAACAGCTTTTTAAAAAGAGACTGCAAATTTAAGTGAAAAGCAAAGCAACAGTTTGGAGGAAATGCTATTTTATGATTTTCGGATTAACTGAAAAGCCTATTGATATTAATGCCAAAGGAAAAAGCTCACATGTAAACAAGATTTTTATAAGGTTTGAAGGAATAGGGGTTCGGATCCAAATTTAGAGATTCTTAGAGTGGAATTTATTGGGAAATGTTTTTATTAAATGCTGTGATATTGGCTTTCAGTTATGGCAACTCGATGAAAGAGAGACTTCCGAGAGACCCTCATATACGAACAGGTCTTGTAAAGTCAGGGCCTTGGCTTCCATTGATAAAATCTATTCACTTCTAATGTAGTCTTCCTTTTCAGTCACAACTAAAACTACCTTGGTTTCAGTGGATGTTGTGTAAGCCTGGCTGTCTACACCCAGTCCTGAAAGAAAATTATTATGTGTTCAGCATTCTGTTTCTCATTGATACCATTAGGAATAGGGTTGTAAATTCTCATTTGTCTTATGCTCATACATGAGAACAAGAAATGTCTCACCCCACCCATCTATGAGATAGCAAGATGTTTTTCCCTTCCATGACAAGAACATGTGAATTTGCAAAACTGATTTTTTTTCTCAGAAATTGGACAATTGTGCTAACATATGATAGGTACTGCCTTGTTGCATAAGTTTCTTTGAAAATAAGAAGTTCATGATGGATTGTTTATGTCTTTTTGGCCCATCAGCAAATTCTTTTGTGCTTAATGTCAGACGGAATGGAGACCAAAGGAAATCCTAATTTTACACGAGAACATTTTCACAAAGTACAGGAAGTGCAATGAAAAAGATGGAACTTTTTTTTCTCTCATGAGAAGTGAGAAATCTCATATGGGTTGGTAGATGCTCAGTGTGTTCACAGTCTGCTAACTCCATCAACAAGAATGAGACAATTAATGGGATTTAATCACATCCTTAGTCAGTAGTATTTGTTGTAGTTGTATATATTTCTCCCCACTCCTGCTTCCTGATTGCAGCATTTGTATCTGGTTTAATATCTGACTAATAAGTACATATTAATTTGAAAATATGCCTCAGTGGTATTAAGTACTGAGCCATAACAGCATTGGACTTTTCAGAGCAAGAAGAGTGGGTTTTGAAGTCTGTTCCGCATTAGTACCTGAAATTAGAAATTGTATGACGACTTAACTTTGAAGCTGTTTAGCCTTGATGTCATTTTCAGAAGTCCTGCCAATAGTAGCTGATTTAATCTGATGAGCGCTTTTATTTTGACGAACCATTGGGTATCTTCCTTGCAGCTGTCTCAGCTTGCGTAGAAATTAGCAGGAGACTGCACAAACAGGATATAGACCCAGGCTGGCACAATGTTGCTGCTGTTTTGGTATTCTTATCAGACTTGTCACATATAGTATTTTTACACTGATCAAAACAACTGAATAGCAGCTTCTTAGAAGGGCAATCTGGACATGGTGTTTGTTTTGCATCAGGATATTGGCTTTGAATCAAATAAAAAGAAAGAATCCATTTAAATACCCACTCAGAATTAAAGTGCTGTGCTAGTACCACTATTGTTAATGGTTGAGAAAACATTTCATTATAAGCTTCTCTTTTCAGATGCACATGCCTTTCTGAAAAATTATCCTTCAAACTGAAATCTATCATGGTTATTCTCTGTCAGAAGGTGATTAGGCTTCTTCTTAAAAATAAATAATAAATGTTGCTTAGTGGGCTGGGAAATGTTCAGCATTACTATTTCACTTACACTTTAAGAAAAAGAATAACTGGAAAACTGGAAGATGTCCTTCACACTCAAACACTTGGATGATTCTCTCCCACCCTTATTAAAACACTTTAATATAAGTGTTGAAGCCATTATGTGTACATTCATTCATGTACCTCAAACCCCATAAATTTTCACATAAGTTACGTCTCTTAATATCAACATGATGTCTGCTTACAGATGGCTGTTTCTTCATAATGATGTCTGCTTTACTGAAATTAGAAGTAAAATTCATAGCATAACTGGATCAACCAAAGGTATATCTAGTCCAGTATTCTGTTCACACAGTGACCAGTCATTTGCTTATGGGAAGTTCACCAGCAGAATGTGAACAAAATGGCCTTCTTCCATTTGTGTTCCCAAACACCTGATGCTCAGAGCCTTGGTGCCACTGAGGATCCTATACAGCCTTAATGATTAGCAGGCATTGATAACCTTAGCCTGTCAAATCAACCTGTACATACATCCAAGTTGGTTGCCATAACTACATGTTTCACTACTAAATACCAGTTTAACAATGAGCTATGTGAAGAAGTATTTCCTGTTGTCAATCCTGATGGTATAGCAGGAGAATTGTACTTTATACAAGCAATGCTTGCAACAGACATTTATTTCTCCACTGGCTTCCTTGAGTTTTGCCTTGAATGGCTTCATCAGAAGAACCAGTTGTGGGATCTTTGTGTCAAAAGCCACCATCACAGGGAACTCTCTTTAATGGGAATGGACTTTGCCTACCCTAAGAACAGTTTCCTGGGGTGCTGATTTTAAAACAGTCCCTTAAATTGGGAATAGAGAAACTTTTCCAGCATAGGCTCTGAATTCCAGTTTGAGAAAGATCTTCTTGTAGTGTGTACATTTCCTCCTTCCAAAATTCGTTGCAGTTCTTGCAGATACATGGATTTCTGAGGCACTATATATTCTTACCAGTTTACTTCTCATCTCCATATTCATTTGGTTTGCCTAGGGGCCTAAATTGAGAGGCTTTACCAGGGAAAACTGCTGAAGGGAAGGAAAAAGCCTATCCCTCCAATGAGCCCACTTTCCCAAAGTATACCATACAGTTAGGGATGTGGAGAAATCTGAATGTAGTTGAGATCTTACTTGACACTACCTATTTCAGCCTGAGAAAACAGCATCTTGAGGATCTTCCAGCCCACTCAAGAAATCTAACCTCTAACATGAGATCAAGAAGTGACCTTTCCCCAATCCTGTTTCCCCCAAAATATACTTTACTCAAAATTCTGGTTTACATGAAAAATTACTGTAGTCTCTCCCCCCTCTGCCCCACTTTCTGAAGCTTATGTAGAGCAGGTACAGCAGGACAGGATAACTTTGACTACCATTTAACAATTTTTAGCATTTTCCAATGTTGTTCATTGTGGAGAAATACCCCAAACCACTTATGAATATACGCAGTTTTCTCCCAGTCACCTCCCCGCCCCCGCAAAGCCTGACATTGTTTGAGGTGGAACAAATTTGCCATATGAGGATGAATCAACTCAGGATTTCCATCACTATCTGAAGTTTTGAGAGTTTGTCACAAGGAGCAATTTTCCTTGGAACAGTGTAGAATGTACCCCCTCCTGCAATTGTTATCTTCCCTTGGAAATGAAGCTTAGGAGTGCTATTTCCCCCTTCCTCTACTAGTAGGACGGAAACTGTTGCAAGCATCATATAACCATGGAGATGGAAGGGATCCCTAGGGCTATTTATTCCAGCTTATGCCACTGCAGGAATCCACAACTATAGTACTACTCAGAGTTGGGCATTCCACCTGTTTTAAAACTGCCAATGGATGAAGGTCTTCTGGGTTTGCCATTCCATAGTAAGACAGTTCTTACCACCAGGAATTTCTTCCTGATGTTTAACTAGAATCTCCTTTTTTGTAATTTGAATCCATTTGTTCTGGTTCTATTATGTGCAAAGTCAGAAAACAAGCTCATTTCACAGCCCTTCAGATATTTGAAAATGGCTATTTTAACACCTCTTGGTCTCCTCTAGGCTAAACATACCCCAATCCCTCAGCTGCTCCTCATAGAGCTTACCTTCCAGAAGCTTAGCTTCCTTTTCTATGCCCAAACTACTCCCTGCTCTTTGTTCTGAACAGCTGTACCCATATTTTTCTCATCTTCAACTCATTCAGAATGTACCACCCTACTTTCCTTTAGCTGATTTGGTGATTAATACTGTATTAGTGAAAATAGTTGTATGATAAAGTAGAATGTTGAAACTCTTGGTTGAAAACATGAAAAAGAGAAAGGATATCAATCTGCTTCAGCTCATCATAATTTAAGTACCCAGTAGGTAAGCTTTAAGATGCCGCAGGGGGTGACTCTTATGAAGCCAAAAGTCTCTCTTCCATGTGTTCTGCATTCCTCATTGTATTATATGCACATGAACACAATGTGGCAAGAAAATGCTGAGTCAGACAACTCTGAATCTGAACTCTTTAGCATTAATATAGCACCATGGGAAATAAAAGTAGAATAAGGTTTCCTCTATAAACCCCAAATACAACTGCAAAATGGTTGCAACCTAGGGCCCAAATTGAGAACACTGTAGTTAGCAGCTAAAAGTACACTGTGACATTCTGTTGTTATCCCCACCTGTATGTCTTGCTTTTGAAAACTTGTGATATGTGTTGCATTGTGACACTCGCAATCTTCTCCTACACATTCCTTAAGCAACAGTGTCTGAGCCTGTCAGACATGGTGGAAAGTATGTATAGTGTTGGCTTCATTAAACAGATGCCCGGTGAATAAACTCAGAAGTGACTCTTCAGACTTGGAGTATTATTGCTTATATTCTCTCAGATGGAACCAAGGGGAATTATATGCTGCTTTCTTTGGAATATATTGAAATGTTATTTCAAAATTCACCTTGTTGTTTTCATTAATGTAAGAGTGAAACATTTTCCAAAACTTTAATAATTATCAAACTAGCTCTCTGCAACAATGTGAATACTTGTCCTTATCAATATAATTTTTATGATGTTGTTTTATCCAGTTTTCAGAGTGGCATAAAGTTTTCAGTGCTAGAGTGCTGTGGCCAAGTTGTTAACTGGGGCCTGATACGGGAATTGTTTGACTCCCCTGTTCAAACAGCTCCATTGGCTACCAGCCCATTTCCAGGCAGAATTCAAAGTACTCATATCACAGAGCTAGAAGAAACCACAAGGGCCATCAATTCAAACCCCTGCCATGCAGGAACACACAGTCAAAGCATTCTCTAGAGATGGCTATCCAGCCTCTGTTTAAAAACCTCCAAGGGAGGAGACTCAACTGCACTCCAAGGAAGCATATTCCACTGAAGTCTTATGTGGCTTGGGTTTAAATTGTCTGAACGACTGTATCTCCTTATATAAGACAGTGTGAGCTTTAAGATCTGCCAGGGGAGAGCTTTCTGTCAGTCCCACCAGCTTTGAAGGTAAAATTGGTGAGGACTTAGGAGAGAGTCTTCTCCATGACTGCTTCCAGGCTGTGGAATTCCTTTCTACAGAAGGTCAGTCTGGCCTTCTCCCAGCTTGCTTTCTGGCAGCAAGCAAATATGTTTTTATTCAGGCAAGCATTTGAATTTTAATTATGGAGCAGTAGAGTGTGTATATACAGTGATGTGCTGTATTTTACAGTTTTATTGAAACTCTGTTTTAAATATGTATTGTTTTTATTTTTTTTAATCACATTTTTAATAGTATTGTTATTTCTTAATTTTTGTAAATTAATGTTTTAGCTGGATCTTTTTAAAATTATTGTAATTATTGGGAGAACGGCAGGATATAAATTCAGTAATAAGTAAACAAATGCTCTCCCTTTTTATCTTACAACTGCAAAATTGAAAAATAGTTTAGACATACAGAGTGACTGGCCCTACGTGAACTTCAAGACTGAGAAGGAATCTGAACTGAGACCTCCTTGTTCTACATCTGAATTCTGGGCACAGTATCAAACAGAAGTCTGTGAATTTCACATGCATGTACAAAGTATTGTCTGTTTTTAACTTTTATATCAATGTTGTAAAGCAGAGGTGGAGAAAATATGGCCCACAGCCTCCATGTAGTGCCCAAAGGATGTCTTTGGGGGGACCCCCAATATTTTCCCATTCTCCCCAAATATTTAAATC
Source organism: Iguana delicatissima (assembly GCA_948472985.1). Lineage (NCBI taxonomy): Eukaryota > Metazoa > Chordata > Lepidosauria > Squamata > Iguanidae > Iguana > Iguana delicatissima. The sequence goes on along the minus strand of CAOKZL010000289.1, from coordinate 1,294,313 downwards.
AAAACACCCCACAATACCCCCTGGGGGGGGGAATGTCTGTTTTAGATCCAGATGAGGGCTTTAAAAAAAAATCAGTTCCCCTAGAAGTGTAGTTTTGATTTTTTTAAAATAGATAGATAGATAGATTAAAAAACAAAATCTAAGTGGACAGGGAGTACAGTGGAAGGGAGCAGCCTTCCAGAATGCATGCAACTCCTATCAGTTATCCACTCCCCTTTACTAAAATTGTTTTATGCCCGTATTTTGTAAAGCCTATTTTAATTATGTTTTAAAACTGAAAACAGCACTGTCACAATTAGACATTTTTGTTTACCCGTAATAGAGAATGTATAAAGTAAACTTTGTCAGCTTTCCATTTGCTTATGCAAGTGCCAAGAGAAGCTCCCATTGCCTTCATTGACCAAGACAAGCAGCAGTACTGAAGAAAGTCAAAGCAAGTGAGCAGTTCTACATCTCCCTTTCCCCATCTCACTAACTATGGCTGAAAGTTTTTCTCAGAAGATGTTTGGTTCAGTGCTATTTTCCACACAGAGTAAAAGCATCAGAAGTTGCTCTTAACCATCTTGAGTTCTACATAAGGAGGAAGGCAGCTCATAAATTGAAGGAATGAACAAACAAACAAGTTGGTTGCTTTCAGTTACTTAATTTCATGCCACCCAAAGAATAATCTATATACATTGCATATGGGTACTCTTTTTTTCTCTTTATTAACTCTATCTCTTCAATGCTTTAAGTCCATTCATCTTATTTTACTTCTCAAGAATTTAGCATAATCAGTGATTTCTCAAAAGGTACTTGGGGAAAGTTATATAGGTACATGATTATGAATATAAGTCTGGCTTCTTATATTCATATGTGGTATGATATATGCTGGAACATAGTGATCCTATCAGAAATAACATCATTATGAACAGATTATTCTGTAGGCACAATTATTACTGCTCTTATACCCAAAAGATGTAATAACAGTGAGAACAAAGTTGATTTTTAGTCAATGGACTTTTGATACACAGTCAGCACTCTGGACTTTTGATACACAGTCAGCACTCTGTATCCAGGCATTCTGTATCCTTGGATTCAACTGACCATGGCTCATCCATAGATTCTGGTATCCCTGGGGATCTAACAAACACCAAGGGTCCAATGTACTATAAAGTGTTTGTCCGAATGAATCCACATGCATGATGAAGGAATCATCAACTTTACGTATTGTCAGACCAAAGCAAAGACTCTAGTAAAGTATTGGACCTTATCCAGCAAGTACTTTGCGTATCTCCTGAACAAACACCTCAGATTTCCATCTTGTTGCACTAGAATGCATATTTATGAACCAGTGTCCATATTTGTGCTTAGGTTGATCTTGTAAATATTTTTGTGCAAGTTCAAGATTGATGAAGAAACTTCAGCTTATTCTGGAAAAATTGTTCTTTGGGATGCATTTTGTATGAATGTGAAATGTTATGGATTATAGGCGGTATTGTGCAAATGTTTATTTCCTTCGAATCATAGCTTAAGTCTTCAATATTAGCCCAAGAAACAATGAGTAAATTTTCTAGTTACATTACAAAACATGCATGAACATTCAGTTGACTTATTTGGGCGGATCTTTCAAATATATTATGCCTGGTCAAAAAGAATATGGAGGTGCATGACAGTCTCAGAGCCAGCCTGATGTAGTGGTTTGAGTGTTGGACTAGAATTCTTGGAGATCAGGGTTCAAACCCCCACCTAGCCAAAGAAATCCACTGGGTGGACCTTGGGCAAGTCACACTCCCTCAGCTTCCAAGAAAGGCAACAGCAAACCCCCTCTGAAGAAATTCATTCTGCCAAGAAAGCCCTGTGATAGGTTCCCCTTAGGGTTGCCATAAATCAGAAATGACTTGAAGGCATATTTTTTTACTGTTGTTATTATTGTTGTTGTTGAGTCTCAATAACAAAATAATCCTATACATGTCTACTCAGAAATAAGCCTGATTGATGTAAGATAGCAAAAAAAAAAAAATTGGAAGGGGGTACATGACAAAATCCAAAGAATTTGTAAGCTGAATTTTGAAATGAAACTGGAGCTTTATTTGTTAAATATGCTAGGGCAACAAAGGGAAATAAGAGTCATCAGAAGATATTATTATATCTAATAGCTGCAGCATAGTTGACATATGTGCAGCACTGGAAAGAAAAGAAATATATTGATATAGGAGAATGGAAGTTAAAAGTTCTGGATATGATAGAGATGGAAAAGTTAGCATTTTCTTTGGAGAATAAATCTATCCAGAACTTTGAGAAAGAATGGAAAAGAGTATTGGATTGGGTAAGGATATAAATGTATAAGAAATCAAAGAAGAAATAATGTAACTGTTCTTCTCTCTGTAAGATAGAAATTATGTTTGTAATGGAATGGAAATAAGCAATTTCAACTGGAAGATTTAAGCATGGAAGTGTGTGTGTGGGGGGGTAATTTTCAAGACAAACTTTCAATAAAAGTTATACGAAAAAGAAATAAAGAAATAAGCCTGATTGACCTCAGTGGAACTTATGTCCAGGTAGCTACATTGTCATGGTCATTTTCTGTGATGACAAGGAAAGAAATTTCAGGATCTTTGTATATATTTACATTGCAAGGCTAGTAGATAACCATAGATTTTTGTCTAGAAATTGTAGGAGAGGGTTGCTAAATTACCCCAACATTTATCTTGGGTCACCAGAGGAGGATTTGACAATGTTATGTTTTATAATTGCAAAATTATAGTAATTATCCAAGGAGAGGATAAAAAAAAATGCCATGTTTGCTTGTAGGACTGCTTTCTGTCTTCTGTCCAAAGCACAAATTAGAAGAATCTAATTGTTTATGATGGAAAAGATTTAATATTCCTTTTATTAATGCCCTGAGGTGAGGATGCTTAAGATGTTAATAATTTATTTCCTGTAGATAAATTATTAATCAGAATGTGGAACATTTACATTAAAAGCAACCACACTGTATTCATATTTACATAATCTATATGAAGGCTACTGACTGCATGCCCAAACAAAAGGTAACTTTTGTTGATTTGAGAAATACAAATATTTGATACACAACGGCTGCAGCCCTGCTCCAATTCAAGTATCTCAATTTGAATAAAGCCCTTGGACTGGTTTTCGCTTAATTCTGCATGATATTTAACAAACTCTCAGACTGCTAGCAATGACACCCTGGGCGCAGCTCCTTCTCTTTAAATGCTGCTGACAACTAATCCCAGAAAAGTGACCAGAAGCCAGAAGGTAGGATGAGAGCTGGCGGCAAAATGAGAGCTCTCTGCTGCCTGCTGAAGTGCAGCCTGTTGTACTTGTCAAATGAATGTGGCTCTGACCAGGGCTGATTCTTAACGTTTCACAGAGGGAGGCAACAAATCACAGGGCAGCAAGCAGTAATTTATTATTAATTAGTAATTGTTGGGGGCTCTGCTCACTTGCCAGGCTCGGGTATTCTTTACATTGTCACAGAGAGAGGAAAAGTGTACCAACTGTTTATTCCATCTCAGGAAGCAAATGTTTTGAGACAGTTTTCTACTGAGGGCCTATCTTCTGTCTTCTAGAATGAAACGGTAATGCCCCATTCTGTCCCAGCGGTTTTCAGTGCTCTGGAATCTCTTCTGTATTGTGAGCCACTGTTGATACCTGGCCCAAGTTCATTAGCTGTCTGTGTCCTCCCCTGCCCATATGCCATCAGTACTCTAAGTTACATGAGAGATAGTACAGGCTTCCTGAGGGTAATATAGTCTATCCACATTCTCCTGTTTTAGTCACCATAAATGAAGAGGCACTTTGCACTAACATCCCACATAGAGATGGATTACAAGCCATCAAGAAGCCATTACACTCAGCCCTCTATATCTGCAGATTCTGTAACTATGGATTCAAATAACCATGACTTGAGAATATTTAAGAAAAAAAATCCAGAAAGCAAACTTTCATTTTTTCGTTGAAAGAGATGCCATTTTACTGCACCATTGTACATAATGAGACTTGAGCAGCTACAAACTTTGGTATCCACAGGGGGTATTGGAACTAAACCCTAGCAGAGACCAAGGGCCTACTGTATTAATGAGGCACACCTAGTCACCAGACCTTGTCACTTTTTGTTTATACATTGTTACTTCACCTTTGGGGATAGTTTGATTGTTATTACCAAGACTCATGAAAATGGAATCACTTAAAAAGATCTAACAGAATTTCAACAACATTCATCTTGACATCAGCCTGAGTCTAAAACAGTGAACAAGTTTACTTTCTCAATACGACTGTTCAACTACATAATGGACAAAGAAGCACTGTGTTATATCTAAAACCCACTGATCACTACACACACTTGTGTGCTTCCAGCTTTCACAGAGAACATGCTGTCAAATATATTTTCTGTAGCCACATCCTCCTATATCACTGGCTCTGCTCATATCCATTAGGTAAGGACTCTAAATTTGTGGATTTACAGCAGACATTTCTAAATCCACAATATCTCCCTATGAGTAAAAGAGAGAGTGAAAGAACCAGAGAGTCAGGCAAGATTGGTACTCAGGGACAAGATGCTATAAGATAAGATAAACCCAATTAGAAAAATAACAAAAGACCACTAGTGGTCACCTCCAACTCACAAAGGAGATTACTCAAATGTACAATCAGTGAGCTACAACTCATTTTGGGCAATAATACTCCCTCCGCCAAGTTTTTGGACTGAGGCTTATACTTGCTTATAGAAAGCCCTCCCTCTTAAACAGCTACTCACAACAAGCCACAGATAGTGGGATAAACCTCTAGTAACATGTATTTTGGCAACACCCTTACAGCTCCTGAAAATGTCACTCCTAGCATCAAGGGCACATTCACTTATTCATCTTCCAGCGTCATATATGCTATCTTTTGCTATCAATACTCTTCCCATTTTACATAAATCAAACAAGACAGCCTTTATGCAAGAGAATAAGGGGACAGAAATCTGTAATACCACCCCTGCAAAAGTATCCAATTATTTTAGTCTGCCAGGACACTCTGTTCCTGATTCCAAAGTGACTGTTTTTGAAGCAAAGAAAATTCAAGGGAAGTCTGGAAAGGAAGATGGCTGAAATACAATATGTTAACAAATTCCAGTCCATCAACAGTGGTCTCAACAGAGATTGAGCCTTAAAATATTACACACACTAATATACTTCTTTTCATTAAAAATTTGTTTGTTGTTAACTGTTGTCAAGTCAGTTTTGACCTATGCTGAATGTATGAATGAGAACCATCCAAGTTACCCCATCATCAACCGCTCTGCTCAGCCTTGTAGACTCAGGGCCATGGCTTCCTTGATTAAGTGTATTCATCTGTAATGCAGTATTCCTCCTTTCTTACTGCCTTCTATCTTAGCAAAAAACATCAAGGACTGGTAACACTCAGTGAAAGAAATACAGTCCTCCCTCCACATTCACGGGTTTGACCTTCACAAAATTTGATTATTTGCAAGGTATGTGCATGTCCTCCCCCACCCCAATTTTCCTTCTCTTATTCCTGTCATGCCCTGCCTTGGTGACCCTGGCAGTGAGGAAGATTCAGATGGGACAGAAAGGCAGAAGCTTCCCCAGAGGTAGGAGTTTCTCCAGAAGCTTACTCAGAAGATAGCAAACAACAGCAGGGGCCTGAGTAAGGGGAACAAATATCAGAGGATGAGACAACACAAACACTTACTGTGCAAGAGAGACGACTTCAGGGGCTGCACTGCTTAGTGTGTTTAAGTAAGAAGGGAACCCTAATGAAGGAAAATCTGTGGCAATAGCATGAGTAAGATAAAAGGCTGCCCCCTGGCCCTTCCCTTTCAGGATCTGCACCTGATCTTTCTGGTTGTGAAGTCCTGCACCGTGTTCTCTTGTATCTGGATCACCTTGAACCTCTGGCTGTTTGACTATGACTTGGATTTGCCCTTTGGATTTGTTTGCTCTGGAACCTGAATTCTGTTTGGACATTTCCCTGCTCTTGCCTTGTGAGTAAGCCCTGCTCTGCCACTTGTTGATTAACTGTCTGCTCTGCCCTGAACACAACGATTCCCTTGCATTTTGTCAGGTGCAGAGAAGGAAGGCAAGCACCCAGACAAATGGCAAGGAAATGGGGAGGTGGGGAAACATGCGTGCACCTTCCTTCTCCCCTCTGGAGCTCCCCCCTTCTATTCCCTTGCCTACAGCTCTGGCACTTGAAAGGCAAGGAAATGTGAGAGGGGAGTCCTAGAAGGGAATAGGAGAGGGATCATGGGGAGAGAAGTTATTCATGGCTTTTCCACTTTCACAAGGGTTCTGTACCCTGAACCCTCATGAAAGTGGAGGAGCCACTCTATAGAGAAGAAACAAAGTCTCAGGTTGTTGAAAAAGATGATTTCATTTTTTGACCTTGTAATATTTAATGGCCTTTTTCAGGGGCTGTTAAAAGATAAAAGAAAGAAAAGGGACAATACATGTACAACAAAAATCAAGGGACAAGTTACAATTTGCTCTATCAATTTTATATTCATATATCTTACATAAAAATATATTTAAAATGTCTCAGTTTTAAAACCACTTTTTAACCCTGATAAATTTATACAGAAACAAAATGTAACTTATGATGCAACTTCAAAATGATCAGGGATTCCAAAAAGAGTGTTTTCTGAGTTTGTGCCGAGCCACTGATAGTTTGAAAAGTAGGAGGCAGAGCCTTATACTGTTTCATTTTTTTTCAGTGTGTACCAAGGACATCCTTCTCATAACAATTCCACAGCAGATGGAAAGTGAGGAGATATGCCTACCATGTCTGCATTTAAACCATGGGAAGCTAACATGCCAAATTTCAATATCCAATCAATTTCTTTTTTAAGCAGGGTCAGAGAATCATAGAATTATAGAATAATAGAGTTGGAAGAGACCACAGGGGCCAACCCCTTGCCATGTAGGAACCCCCATCAAAGCATTCCCAACAGATGGCCATCCAGCCTCTGCTTAAAAACCTCCAAAGAAAGAGCATATTCCACTACCAAACAGCTCTGACCATGAGGAAGTTCTTAGTGAGGTTTAGGTGGTATCTCTTTTCCTGTAGTTTGAATCCACTGCTCCTTGTGTAGTCTCTGGAGCAGCAGAAAACAAGCCCACTCCCTCCTCTCTCCTCCTCTCTTATTGTGGGGGAAAAAAGTTTCTCAAACACACCAAAATGCAGATCTTTAAAGGAATGATCATGTTCTAGAAAATGATCAATCAATCAAAAGGGCACCAGACCTTGTGTTCCTAATATTAATAAGGTGTTCTCTTATATACACTTTTAAGGGTCTGGAAGTTTCTCCTATTAATTTATTGCACAGATACCTAATGGCATAAACCACATATGGAGTGCTACAAGTTGAAAATTGTTTCGGGCTATATTTTCTAATACTGTTTTGCACTTTTTGGTTTATGCAGTCATAAGTCAAAACTCAGTTTATTCTGGAATTGGTTTTCTTTTCCTATTTTTTTTTTTTTTGTTGAAAAGATCATTGTGTGTTGTCTGTGCAGCCCTGTTGAAGATGTTGCTAATTACAGTAGGCCCTCCACATTCGCAGATTTCACTTTTGCGGATTTGATTATTCGTGAAGTGCCCACTTGCCTCTCCCCCTCCCATTCCCTGGCCTTCCGGAGGAGGCCCGCAGGATCGTGGGAAATCACCGGTTCCTTTCATACCGTGAGCCTCTGCCCATGTGGGCTATTGCAGACTCCCTGCATGCTGTGGACCGCAGTTGGCGCAGGCCGGTAGTGGGCAGGAACATGGAGAGAGGGGCCACAGAAATTATTTGATTTTTTCACATTCGCGAGGGTTCTCTGTCCCTATCTTCTCCCTCACGAATGTGGGGGGCCTACTGTACATACTTCAGATATTCTCTGTCATGTAGCTGGCAGCTGAGTGACCTTGATTCATCTAAAAAGTCTTCCTCCCTTTCTTTTAATTCTGCAAAATTGACAATATGGTAGACTATCTCTCAAAAACTTTGGGTGAGAATTTTAAATAAATAAGTATTAAATAAGTATTTCAGTCAGTAGGGTTTTTTATACAGAGAGCTACATAATTTTGTTCCTTCTTTCCTACTAGTGATGTCTCAGAATGGATCTCATTGGAGTGATAGTGAGTGTCAGACTAAATGTTGTTATTTTGTAGAACTGACCCACCTAAAATTTTTTTCCAAAACCTGTTGACTTCCTGTCCAAATAAGGAACACATCATCATTATATCTGTATTTACCCCCTATATTCTTTTTATAAAGGCTACTAGTGGAAATAATCTGTCTCTCTAAACTTACCATATATAGGTTGGCTAGTTCTGGCTTGTCTCATTTGTCATAGTTAGTTTTGAGTTGTCCTGGAAACTGGAAAGACTGTCCTGTATTGATGTGTGGAAAATATGCCAAAACATATAAGGTCATATTTCTCCAGGTTTTCCCAGGTATAAAGTAAAGTTAAACACTGACAGAGCACATTCTCAAATGGATTTAGCTTTCAAAGCAGAATCAAGCTAGAACCAACAGAACTGACCGAAGCTTTGGACAGAGCACAGGGTTAAGACTTCTTGCTGGTTGTTACTAATTTCATTGGGTTCAAATGTTTATTGCAATATCATAACGGCTGGCTAATATATTTATGCTGTTGGCTCCACCTCTGATGAGGCAGGAAGACTTATGTTTTATGGTCTAGAAAGTCATGTTTGGCATTTATGTCTGCACGTGTGTGTGCCTTATGCAAATCATCTTTCAAGCACAGAGGGCCAGGGTTAGAATTAGAAACATGATAGGCTGTTCATTTCTGGACATAGTGGAAAGTGATGCTGTCTACCTTGAAAATGGCCCATATCGTTTCTGAGGAAATTGACACCTCCCATCTGTTGCTTCCCATTCCCTCCAAGGCAAGTGCAGCTCCACAACCCAGATTTTACCGATCTGAGAACAATGAGAACATGGGGAAGTCATGAGTTTGAATGATCGTGTAGTAAGCTTTAATAAGTTCATTGACATTCATTCATTGAAGTATAGTAATATAGGAATAATTTCCAGCTGGCTGCTACCCTGGAATATGTAGATTCAGCTCATAGGAGGCTTTGAGAGACAATGTTGGTCTTTCATCTGTGCTCCCAGAGTGAACTCCTTCCTTACATAGTGGTTACACAGAGCATGTTTATTCCTAAGGATCAAATCTGCAAGATGTGGTATGCATTCCAGCACCAGAAACCAGTAATTAGGTAGTCCTGTGCTTCAAATGTTGCAGAATCCATATCAAGCCCAGCAAGTGATAGTAATAGATGTGTACCTGCTGATCTTCCAGCTGCCAGAACGACATGATAGGTGGATACTGTGGTGGCTCAGCTATGACTAATTTCTTAAAGGTTTATCTGATATTCTTATTCAAATAGTATTTTGAATCTTTGTATCTACCTTCAGTCTCCTTTAGATATGATCTAGCAATTTGTCTGAAAATGCCTCATAAATTGTGATAAAACAAGATTGGACATATTTCCTAGCTCTTAGCCCTTCAATAAATGTCTATCTGTTTTCTTCTATTTCTTTTCACAGTGAAATTGAAAATCTGAAAACTCTAGAAAACATTTCTTGAATTGGCAGCTACTATGGTAGCATATCTGGGATGTCTCATTTTAGCTTGCTGTTCACCAAATTATTTTAGCTGTTATTATTGCTGCTGCCACTGTTGCAAATGTTTTACATGTCACCCAACATGTGGCAAATCATCTCAACCTTCTGATAATATTATCTACTAATTCATGGCTTGTGGCAGTCTTCCAGATGTCCTTTGAATATAATATTGGAAGTTTTAGACACTTCCCTATATGCCAGTATAAACATATGCAGGTTAAAGACTGCAGATATTAAATAGGCTTTGAACAGAAATGTGATAATATTTTCCAGGGTTTCCATCATTAATTAAAATAATAAAATGGTGGTAGTTTTGAACTAACATCATATTTGAAGAGGTTCCCAGTGGAATGAAAGAGATATTTGAAAGAATCCTGGGTTCATTTGTTTAACTTTTTCTATATTCATTTCATTCACAGATAATCCACAGATAATCCAGTTTACTCACAGATAAATCGTCCATGTGAGGGATTTTTTTTTTTTTTGGATGATACATTCTAGCAGTTCCTAATCTGTCTTCTGATAGGGTTCTGTGTTTAGTTGCATTTAGACTTAACACAGAAATTATTTTTCATTTGTATTTTGAAAATAACTAAAATGAAGTAGAAGTAAATTGAGTTCAGTTTTAATATTGTCCTAATATTAACGTTGAGATTCTGATGGAAATTGATATAACATGGAAGGCAGAGGGAGGAGAATAATGTAATTATTGGCATCACTGCTGTCTAACTTGCCATTAAAAATGCATTTGCAAACACTGTGTGCTCCTCCCAACTGTGACGCAAAGATTTTTTTGATAGTGTCACAGTTTGGTACCACTCAGTCAGGAGCATTTAGGGAAAGTTGCCATGGAAGCCTTTCCTGTGGAGGAAGTCTTCCCCCGAGGTTTTGTCTGCTACAAATTGTGTGTACCTGAAAGGTGTCCCACCACAGGTTTATTTCCCTGATTATACTCCTATTCCACTCATTTCTACATATTACTATTGTCTTTCCATCTTCACTTCACTGCCTTGACGTTCTTCCTTAATCTTGTCTTGCTGTTTTGATTTTCCCACAGTTTTAAAAAGTTTAATGTATCCTCTGTCTCCCTGACATTGTTTTGATGTATTCACTAATCCCCTATTTCTTGTAATCCTTGTTGTAGTTGGTATATCCAAAAATTAACCTGCCATTGCTGGGTTTTCCCAGAATTCCTCAGGTGACACACCAGTCCAAGGTGTGCATTTCTTTTTCTCACAACATTGCCCTTGTCTGCCCACCCCTTCTCTCTCTCTGTGTTCCCATCCTCTCCTGACCAAATATTGACCACCCTTTCCCAGATTTCTTTCTTCTCTTTTTTCTTGTTTTACTACCCCTGTGTCTATCAGCTCCTTCCTGGTTTCTCCAAATTTTCCTCCAGGGACACATGCTAAACATGAAATTCTGTTTTGTCTGGCATCCCAGGCAATATCTTCTCCACTGACATGGATTCACTTACTACCTCCTGCCATCTAGGGCTCTTTCACACTACACAAATATGCCACTATGATTCCACATTAAGTGCCATGGCAACATCCTGTGGAATCCTGGGATCTGCGGGTTATGAAAGGCTATTTAAAATTATCAACTAGGGAGTTCTAGTGCTCCACCAAACTACAAGCCCCAGGATTCCATAAGATGTTGCCATGGCAGTCAAAGTGGAACCATAGTGCTATAGTCAAGTAGTATGAAAGGCCCCCAGGTGTCTTTCTTCTCATTTCCTTCTGTGGTACATATAATGGAAGTTAAAGTCCGTTTATATGGCAGAGATGGAAAATGAATCAGTGTGTAATCCCTGTCCCATTTTTAATGCCTTTGTACCCTCAAGAAACCCTCAAATATCCAAGTGCTCTTTTTCTATTTTTTGTTGGAGAGGTAGTAGTAGCAGAGCTTGGAATGTGTGGAGAGGGCGGGGCTATGGTGTGGGGCTGTGTCCACGGTGTGTGGGAGTGTGGCCGGGCTGCATGGGGGCGTGGCCAGGGGGCATGGGGGCATGAATATGGGCCAGGACGCCTCAAAAACATTGCTGCCCAGGGCGAATGGCCCCCATGGCCCCCCCATCCCTACGCGACTGGAGGGTAGGAGATTCAAAGGATTTTCCACTGAAGATCATCCCAGACATTAAAAATGCCCCAGAATATAGCAGCTTGTCTATCTCCTTCCAGAACTCCGCAACTTCACCAAGCAAATAAAAATGGACAGAAATGAGCAAAGCAGTAACAAACAGTGATGTGATGTCACTTCTCGGTCACTTCTTGACACTAATCTGGCCAGCAGAAGAGTGCTTGGGGCAACGGTTGGCCCACACCCTGCTGCACTTTCTGACTCCTGCTGTTTTGGTTGCCATGCTGATATTGTTTGAAGAAGAGAAAAATGTGCTCTCTCTCTCTCAGATTTTACCTATTTGAAGGATCAAGAGGGAGTAGCCATTACAGACTGGACATTGCCAGCTACTTGAATAAGAAAAAAAAAATATGATTCCACCTCTGGGTATGGGGTCTCTTAACTTTCTTTCTTACAGTTTTAGGCAGACACTAGAGTCCAGAATTTTTAGAGACATCGAATGACTGCCCACTAACTCCTGCTGGCTGCCAGTGAAAGTGTATTTCTGTGCTTTAATGTTTGCCTGCCAGTTATTTCTCTGATGAATGGGAATCAGTGAAGGGCCAGAGAGAAAAGAAAGCCTCAAAGTGCCAACTAGAGAAGTGTGTTATTTCTATAGAGGGCAACATATCATTAAAATTCCTTGTGCATCTGGAAGTTGAGGGAGGGAATCATGCTGTTCCCCAGATGTTTTTGGATTTGACTTAAACTTTGATTCCAAGTCAAGCTGACAAATATTAGATAACCTACGTTCCTTGGTATCACTTTCAGGGTTTCCAAGCAATTTTCACTATCACATTTGTAGAAATTAAGTGAAGCTTCTACATCATTTATTAGAATATATCAGACTGGTAACAGTATTTTCTCATGCATTTCTGGAATCAATTGCTAGAAATTTCTAGCAAAATATGAAGGTTGCTATTTAAAAAGGATGGATGTTTTTATATATTTGTAGCATAGTGCATCTGTAACAAGAAGCTCAAAATCTGAATTTACAGAATAAAACAAAAGAACATTCTGTAGAATAATTAATACAATGTAGATGTTAGTTCGAGTTTGAAGCCAAAACAGCTAAACTGAGGTTATTGTTCTTTGGATATATAATAAAGTAACATGACTAATAATAATAATTGTGGTTGTTTGTTTATATTTGGGACTCAAGGCAGCCTACAACAGTTAAAACAAACATGGTTAAAAATGAACTGCATACAAAGTTGAAATGCAATTAAACTATCATAAAATTTGAAGCTCATCCAAACAAATAAAAGCCTGCCACATTAGCCAAATCTTGTTTACCCTGAAAAATCAATTTCCAAAGGTTTTCTGGAATATAAGGATATTTAACTGCTTGCACAAAGATAGTAAGGAAGGTGCCTGTACAGCCTCTCTGGGAAGAAAAAACAATAATGATTAGTAAAGTGGGAGGCAGTAGGAAAAGAAAAAAAAAAGCATTAAAGATAGATAGGTTCAATCAAGGAAGCCACAGCCCTGAGTTTGCAAAATCTTATCAGGGCTGTTAATAACAGGATGTCTTGGAAGTCTCATTTCTAGGGTCACCATAAATTGAAACTACAGTTAATTAACAGCAATTAACAACAGCAACAAATAGATGTTAGTGGAGATGAGGTCCATTGTTCCATTTTCTCCTTCAGCTTAGGGAATTCTTTTCTGTCCAGTTTACATGTTGTTTTTGTTTTTAAAAAAACATGTCCAGATATCACGCCATGTAGCATAGTCAAAAGGAGATTTTCTCTAACAGAACTTCTGTCATACCGGGCAGTAAAATTGAGTTGGCTTCCTAACTAGTCTCTGTAATGTTTCGCTTGGCAATGACTGAAGAATCAGCTGGAATGAAAAGTGGGAAGTACTGCTGATGAAATGGCAGACATCAATCATTCTAGCTTTCAACAGTCTGTATATTTGTTTCTTTTTTCAAAATAAAAAAAAGAGAAAATGATGAAAGAGAATTAGCATTTTGTTGTGAGTGTCTGTCAAGTTACTGCTTAACAGTTGGCAGAAAAATGATTACCAGATGGGTGCCTTGAAGTTTTAAGGACAGGAAAAGCTGTTTAGATATAATACTTTTGCCTTTCTCATAAGCATCTCACTTGAAATATGCTACAATGGGCTGTGAAAGCATACTGGGACAGGCACAAAGATGTGCAGTTCAAATCTTTCTTGTTCTAGAATTTGTGTTTGGGAATTCATCTGTCTTTTCCTTTAAAAAACATATCTCAGTATGATTTCTAAAAATGTCCTGAGTTGGCAATGGTTCCCAGGCCAAGAAAGGGGGAGGTGGGACTGAAATGGAATAGCTTCTCTCAGTGGCACCAGGAAATACTAGCAGGCTATGCTGGTGAATCAAGGATCCAACTTTATTTTGGGGGAGAGGAAGCATTTTTCCCCACCTAACTGACCAGAATCTGAACAGAAAGGGAACTCTGGGGCATGAGCTTTACACTCTAATGTAGTTTGCCAGGATTTTCAAGTCAGTACTGCAAAGTGCATGGGCTGGGAAAAGTCCATGAAGCTAATGAATTTGATAGAAGATTTGACTTCTAGGTGTCATTTTTTTCATTATGGTAAACAACCATCCCCAGTGTTTGCTACGTAATTCATTCCTGAGTCTCTTGGCATCATAGGGAACAAAATATACCATGTAACCTTCACCATGTCAGCTTGTTCTTTTGGAAGAATTTCCCTAGGACCAGGTACTATGTGCCCCCTATGCTAGGATTAAAGCAGTGCAAAACTGATGTGCAACAGGTATGGTTCCCCAACCCTCTTTCTTTAGACTCTTTAGGATTAAAGGTTTCTGGCTGTTTGTCAGCTAATCTGTATCTATTTGGAGGTTCCTTTTAGGCAGAATTGGTATCAACGCTCAGTGGCACTTAAGTATTAGACTTTCGATATTATTAAAATGGAAGAATAAGCAGTCAGCTTAATAATATTTTAGGCTATATCATTAAGATGGATGTGGTACACACACACCTTGGGGAGGAACATTAATGTCTCATTGTCTAGGCACGTAACTTATATAATGACTTTACATTTCTAGAAAGCTTCGGACTGTTTACATTACATTAGCATCATGATCACAGTCCTCCATGTTTACTTTTAGCAAACATCGCCTATATAGTCTAACATTTTGTAAGAAATTGAACTTGTCTATGTCTTCTGTGAATGAAATACACAGGCCTCTGTATCATTGGTAGGCATTGCAATCAATTGCAGCATGTATATTGTATAGCCCATTTAATACCAAGAGCAAAGATCCTCTCTCCTTCCATCTTAATTAGCATTTTAAGGATATTTATAAGCTAGGAACAGCATGAAAGCTGTCAGAGACAGAAAGGTGTGACTGTGCTGGAAGCTGTCTAAATAGCCTAATTTTTATCTGCTGAGTGGTAACTTTTATATTCTCCTTAGCCTCTCCTTGGTCTTGTCTCCACCTATCACAAGGGAGCAGCAACTTCTTATCAGCCTGTTAGAAATGAGATATACTAACCTCGTTAATGCTAGCAAAGATTCTTCCATCCATCCATCCATCCATCCATCCAATCAGAAATGAAATCTTACTGACCCTTTGTGCAGGGCTACTGAGTGACCAGTTACTAACTATAACTGTGCTGTCTGTCTGCCAATAAATTGTTGCATTAGCCTGATTTACACTATCCTATGAATGTAATGTGCCTTCTCCAGACTCTTTCTCTTATCTTTGTTGTTTTGGTGAAGGTGGCTGCATATCCACAGCTAAATAGAATCATAGAATCTTGGAGTCAGGAGGCATCACAAGAGCCATGTAGTCCAACCCCTGGCCGTGCAGCAACACACAAATAAAGCAGTCCTGAAAGATACCCCTCTAACCTCTGTTTAAAGACCTCCAAAGAAGGAAACTCCACAACACCCCCCCTCCAGCATTCTATTCCATTGCCAAACAGCTCTTCCAGTAAAGAAGTTCTTCCTAATGTTTAGGTGGAATCTCTTCTATTATAAATTGAATCCATTGGTTTGCATTCTAGTCCCTGGAACAGCAGAAAACCAGCTTGCTCCATCTTCTATATGACATCCCTTCAGACAGTTAAAGACAGCTATCATATCACCTTCTGTTCTCCAGGCATACCTATCTCACTCAATTATGACCCTTAGGGCTTGGTTTTGAGACCTTTGATAATCTTGGTTGCCTTTATCTGGACATGTTCCAGCTTGTCAATATCTTTCTTGAGCTATGGTGCCCAGAACTGAAGACAAGGAAAGTCTAGGCAAAGCATAAGAATGTGGCTCTTCTACTTCCCTCACTCTGGATGCTGTACTCTTTTTGATGCAGTTGAGAAGTTCCTTGGCGCTTTTTTTTTTTTTGGCCACTACCTCACACTTTTGACACTTGGTTAGCTTGTGATGTTCTAAGGTCCATAGATCCTTTTCATGTGTACTGCTTTCAGGCCACACCCCCATCCTATATTTGGACATTTCATTTTTCATGGATTTAGCACCTTACATTTCTCCCTGTTGAAATGCATTTTGTTAGATTTAACCAACCTCTCCAACCTTTCAAGGTCATTTTGAGTTCTGATCCTGTCCTTTGGGGTATTTACTATCTCTCTAGTTTGATGTCATCTGCAAGTTTAATAGGCACACCTTCTATTCTATCATTTTGGTCATTTTTAAATATGTTAAGCAACACCAGGACCAGGATAGAACTCTGAGGTACCCTATTAGTCACTTCTCTCCAGCATGAAGAGCAACCAAAGATGAGCACTCTCTGGTTTGGTTTGTCAAGCCATTATAGATCCTCACTATAGTACTCTTGAGCCCATAATTCACCAGCATGCCTGCAAGAATATCATGGGGACCTTGTCAAAAGACTTGAAGAAATCAAAATATATCTATCTAGCATACTTCTCTCATCTCTCAAGGCTGTTACTCTATTAAACATATAGAGAGAGAGAAAGACAGAGAGAGAGAAATTAGTTTAGCATGACTTGCTTTTGAGAAACCCCTTCTGGCTCATAGTAATCACAACATTCCTAAGTGTGCACAGTCTGTTTAATGATCTGTTCTAGAACTTGTCCTGGTAGCAACATTAAGCTGACTGGTCGGTAATTGCTTTTTGAAGATGAGGACAACATTTGCCCTCCTCCAATCTGCTGGGATCTTTCTTGTTCTTCAAGAATTCTCAAAGATTATTGACAGTGGCTCTGAAATTATACCTGCAAGTTGCTTTAGGGTTCTCGGATGTAGTTTATCTCACCCTGGAGACTTGAATTCATTTGGAGTTGCTAGGTATTCCTTTACTACCTCTGTACCTATTCTGGGCTGTAATCCTTTACTGCATGATTTATTCTATTTTCACCAGTTAGAACACTTTTTTCCTTTTGGAAGAAAATTGAGGCAAAGAATTATTGAACGGTATGGCCATCTCTCTGGCCCCTGTTATCATTTCACCTTCTTTACATAGTTGCCCTACCATTTCCTTCTTCTTCCTCTTGCTATAAATATAGCCAAAATATTTTGAACCTTTTAACCTTATTATTTTTTAGAAATACAAGATGGTAAGTTTGTATTTCTTACAGAAACATTTGACTTTTTACTCTTCGCAGATGCATTATTTCCTTAATAATTAGGCTTCAGGGGTGAAAATTTTGCAAAACATGTACTATAACAGATGTCTGTTTGTATCCATAGGGCTGGGTCTACTATGAGGTAGAATGAAGTAGCTATCTCAGGCAGTAGATTCTGATTTTCAGTGAAGGGCAGCAAATTTAATTTGTTACTATTCTATGTTAAGGATGTAAATTAAGGGTATAAATAATATCCACAAATGTTCTCTTCTTTGATGAGAAAGTGCATCTCAAGATGCTCTAGTGAAAATCTTCAAAAAGTTGTGAAATTTGCACAAAAGTCTTGAAATGTGAAAAATCATTAGAATCTCAAAACCTATATAATCTCATGCAGCAGAGAGAACATTTTTAGTTTGTTTGTTTATTGGTTTGTTCTTGTGTCAAATCATGAAATAAGCATTTGCATCACTATCACATTTTTACTGCCGGGGAGGGCATGGTGGGTCTTATAGGGAGTCTTATCTCATGTGCCAAAATAATTTGGTTAATTTCAAAAACAATGCGCCTTGACTTCGGGAAGTTGAAAGTGCCAGATGGTGCTCTACCTTAGGCAACAAAATGGCCTGGGCTGCCCTTGCATGTCCAGTGGGTGTAGCCCACTGTGTGGACTGGGTAGTTAGCATGTTGAATGATGCAGAAAAAAAGACAGGTTTGTTGTGGGTTGGAGAAAATAATGTAACACATTTGGGTGTAAGTCCTATTGTTAGAACTCAGTAACAATTGTTTGAGTCTATTCTAGGTGGGACTAACCAACAGGATTCCAGTCTTGGTGAGCTGCTGGACATAAAAACCACACTGCTTGGAGACAGCTGCCACAAGGAGTCTTACAAGATTGCATCTATTTAGCACTCTTGGGCATATAGAGGCACTGTGGCCATTTCCACATTACACTGTTATGGTGCTATTATTCCACTTTCAACATCCTGTGGAATTCTAGGGTTTGTAGTTTACTAAGGCCCAAAAGCTCTCTGGCTGAGAATTCTAAATGCCCTTTCCTAAATTCCAAACCTCAGGATTCCATAGGATGTTGGCAGTGGAATAATAGCACTATAACAATGTAGTGTGGAAATGGCCTGTGTTTCAGGGGGTTTAGCTATTGTTACTTCTACCTAAGTGTAGCTCGATCATAGCCTAAAGCTCATGATAAATGCAAAAGAAGCATATTCCATGCACTCATTTAGCTTTCTTTATCTTTCCATTCAATAAAGGTTTTTTGATTTCAAAGGAAACGAAAGCAATTGTGAGTAAGGCAGTTATTTTTTTTAATCACTTGAAGTTTCATTCTAGTGACCTCAGGCAAAAATGATTCCCCCTATTTAACTAGAAGATTAGAGCTCAGGTCTGAAATTTGCATAACGCAAAAGGTGTAGCTCTTTGTAAGTAATATTGATCGCTTTCTGTCCTTAGGCGATTAATACAAAAAGAAAGAAATTGTCTGCTTTGGGATTAGCATTCAGGCAATATCTTTTAACACAGTAAAGTCTAGAAATGATATTTCTTTAATTATATTTGACTTCTGTTCCCTGGTTGTTGGTGAATCTCTTCCTGAAGGGCCATTATCCAACCAGCTATATGAGAATCCAGTTTCTAAAGCAACACTAATACTTCCGCAAAGAGTTCTTGTTACTTCATGTGCTTTGCTTCTAAATTACTACTTGTATTATATTGGGTGTTTTGAGAGTACACGTTTCTTTGTCCCATTGTTTACTGCTTATAATATTGGAAGATTTCAGAAGAAATATATTAGCTATTACTTTCTTGTGACCTTTAATACAGCCCTCAGTGAAAGGTCTTTGTCTCTCTGTGTTTCCACAAACTCCAGGTGGTCTTTTCTTTTGTTTATTTTACAGCCCAGAGTTTGACATGGTAGTAAATTCAACATTTATCTTTAAGATTAAAAACAGTGGTCACCAATTTACCTCACTGTTTTTTGTTTCCTTAATAAAAGAAGAATATAAGTCTACACAGACATACTCATACAGGCCCACACCCACAGCCACTGTCTGTCGTTATATACGGTAGACAAGGTATGGACTGGAAATTTCATCGTTTTGTAGAGATTATTTGAATTTGCTTTCCCATGACCAAATCAGCCTTTGTTTAGTGCACCATATGCATTTGAGACCCATGTTGCAGGATTCTTTGTAGGTGGTGTACAATGATGCTATTCATCTTTTTCTTTGATATAAAAGTAACCAAAGACCACCTTTCTTCAGTTAGATGAGTTTTGGAATGATTTAATACCTTAAAGAACATTTTCAGATGCTTACAAGATTGTATATAATATTTTTTATTTCTAATTTAAAGTTAAGTTTGGCTCTCAAATATCTACAACTAAAGTTTCTTCTCTATTATTGTGGACCATAACTAAAGGTTATCCCAGGTCTTTGTTTGGTTGAAATCTCTCCTGCTGTTCAGGAAGGTCATTTGTCAGCCTGTATTGTCATTTATCCCCAATATCATACACCCCAGCCCATGAATACTGTGGCGTGCACATTTCCTGATCATTTGTGGCTGCTAAACAACTGACAAGCAAACAGTAGATAACTCGACTGACCTTTTGTCAGAAACCATATATGCAAACAGGGATCTCAGTTGCCTGAATATTGGCTGATACACAACCAAAAATGGAACTCCCTGTAGACAAGACAGAAGTATTGAGAAGTACAATAAATCTTCAGGAAACAAAAGCTCTTGTAAGGAATCTGAAAATCACCCAGGGAGAACTGAGCATGCTCAGTGGTCTGGAATGCTGAACAACTTTGGGGAAAAGAATGCAAACTGGTGAGATGGAGTGGAGTGGCTGGAATCTTAAACAGCAACACTCCACATAGTTCAGATATTTGAATTCTGTTATGTATGTGATAAGCCCTTTGTTGCTCTTACTTATAGCTTTTAATGCACAGCAACTCAGGAGACAGGAACGTGTATGTATGTACATCCACACATAACAGGATGCGGGAAAAAGCAATCTTTTCTGATCCTCCCAGGCATGAACTTGCATGTTCAGTAATGTAGAACAGAGTTTGTAAAAGGTTTTTTTGGGGGGGGGCTGCAATACCCAGTACCCCCCACAGCTCCCACTCTCCTCCAGCCTAACATTTCCAATATCTTATGCATTTCCAAGATGTTGTATATTTCCAGGTTTTTCAGAATACATGGGAGTTAATTGAAAGTACAGTGTCACACACTGGCAAATGTTGTTGGCTTGGAATCATAGAATCAAAGAATCATACAGTTGGAGGAGACTACAAGGGCCATTGAGTCCAACCCCCTGCCATGCAGGAATACACCATCAAAACGTTCCCAACAGGTGACCATCCAGTCTCTGTTTAAAAATCTCCAAAGGAGACTCCACCACATTCTGAGGTAGCATATTCCATTGTCAGATCTCACCTATCATCAGGAAGTCCTTCCTGATATTTAGGTGGATCTCTTTTCCTGTAGTTTGAAGCCACTGCTCTGTGTTCTAAAGCCTAGAGCAGCAGAAAAAAAGTTTGCTCCATCTTCTATAGGACACCCCATCAAATATTTAAATATGGCTATCATGTCACCTCTTAACTTTCTCTTCTCCAGACTAAAATACCCAGCTCCCTAAGCCAATGTTTAATGTGTTTTTCGATGTGCTCAACTTTGCATTTTTTTTTCTTTTCATGTAATTATATATGCAGTGTGACCATCTATGTTGCCTTCCTTTCCTCAAGACATTGAATCCTATAGAATGTTATTAGAAAATATTAGAATTATGCTGATATGCAGATAAGAACTCTTACAACAGTCTATTCTGCTTCAATGGGCAGATAGCAATGAGATCCAGTTGGCCTCCTGAGAACATTTTTGCTCTCGATGTGAAAATGCTGAGGTATTGGTGGGAAATGGAAGGTAGATATTATCTCCTTCTGCTGAATCATGCTAAGCACAAATGTCAAGGGATTATTTCAATAGAGTGGAAATATTTCTCATTTGCCACAATCTGTTTATATGATTAAATCCAAACTGTAGCTTGCTGTACTAGAAAAGTGTGTGGATTTTCACTGGGGGGAGTCCGACTCCATGAGACAGATTAGAAAAGGTTTACTGTCTCTTAGTAGCCAGTATCATGTTACCAGGAACCAAAAGTAGCTTAGCTACTTATAAAAATGTCTTTCAAACCCATCTATACAACAATTGACTGTTATTCAAGGAAGTGAAATCAATGCTTAATAAGTTAATATAGTCTTTTTAGGAATGTTTATTTCATCTGTTGTAGCTTTCTAGCTACCAAGGGAGGAATGGATTATAAATGCCATTTTAAAATTGTTGAGTTTGTCTGCATTTGTGAGGTGTGTCATGTTTTGTCTGAGATGGCATTTACTATACCCAGAATCCCTCCTCTAGCAGTCTAATGTGAAAATAAATGCAGTTCAGTCAAGCTCACCCCTCTACTGTATCTTTTCAAATAAGAATGATTTCTGTCATCTGGTAAATCCAGATATGCTACTTTGATCATAGTAAGGAAGAATTGGACCCCTGCTACTACCAAACATGAAGCTAGGTATGATTTGACCTAGCACCAAATCCTCCCTGGAACTGCTGCGCTCTGAGCAAAAATGTGACCCAGAGGCAAGCAATAAACATACAGCAGAGTATCAAAACAGCAACGAGCGTGAGCAGCAGCAGAGTGTAACATACAGCATCAGCACTGACCCCAATCTACCCACTGCTTAGTAACACTGGCACACTAGTTGTCATCCAAAAATACCTGGAGGCTTTTATTCTTCAAGTTCCAATATATACACATCTGTACAAGCAGGATATGCATATCCTCAGTCATAGGTTCAGCATCAAATCAGGCAGAGGTTCGCTCGGACAGAGTTCCGGTGTCAGAGAGTCAGCGAGTAGTCAGAGAGAGAATCTGTCTGAGCTCACCTCTTTTGTACACACCTGCTGATAGCTCATCAGCTAGGGACACTGGCTGATGCAACCCCTTGCTATGATTTCATGTTACCATGACTCAGCCTTACTGTCCCCAAGGGATTATGTCATGACTTGCCAAGTCATTCCCCATGTGTATCTCCACATGCTCATCAAAAGTATTTTAAACTGGGGCAAGTGTCACAGCATTCCTATCCAACATAATAGCAGTCTTCACTCTGCAAGCTCGTCTTTTTTGGTCCTGGGCTCTACACCGGCATGTGCCTTACCCTTTCCCCTAGCTTTAGTTATTGACTATTTGAAGCCTGCTTGTATGCTTGGACTACTTAGCAAGCTTCCTTGGAAATCCAGGCAGGCTTGTGTCTAGTAAGTTTTTCAGATTACTTGTTGTGCCTCCAGGTCTTCTCTGCATGTCTGAGTCTCTGTTTCTTCTTTCCTGGAACTTTGTCTGTCTTCCTTATCCGCTTCACCTTCTCACCTATCTGCTAGCCCTTCTCGGACATATATATTTGTGTCTATCTACCTATTCTCTGTAGTTGGCTGAGATGTTTGGTATTCATGGGGTTTTGCTGAGCATTCTTTCTAGTGTTGGCTGTAACCTCTGGCTCTGAGACAGAGACCTACCAGTATGTCCTGGCCATAGGAGGTACAAATGTTTGTTTAGGTATAACATATAACGTATTGTGATACCAACACAACACACACACACACACACACACACACACACACACACGAGAATGCAAGTGGGACCTTCCAGCCACATGTTTCAATGTATCCATAATGTTCAGGTGTTAGCTGAGCTTTCAACCAATGAGATCAAAGAAACAAGTGTCCTCTTATGTGTCAATGAGCATTTTATTGTGTGGTATCCTGTTGGGGCTTTTTGTTTGCTTGTTTGCATTGGACTACAGCTAAAACCAATACATTTGGGGGACTGGCTAATGATAACTAGTTTCTAAACAAGGTGGGTGGGACAAGAAAGGCATTGCTTTTAAAAAGCAATGTTCCAGGCTCTTATGAACAGAGCTGTTTGGGATACACTCATCTGTAAAGCCTTCTCTTTCATAGAGCTGGCACTCAAGTCTGCAATTATGTTAATATCTGCTGGCGCTGCATTTCTGGACTGCTGTTAGATGATATTTCCTCTTTTTAAGGGAGCGGCATTGAGATTCAGAGATTTTTTTTTTACTTGTTTTTTTTAACTGTACTGTTACTTAAAATGTAATCCACTTTGAGTCCCAGTTCTGGGAGAAATGTGAGAATGATGATGATGATGATGGTGACGATTCCATTAAAGCTAATAGAGACAATACGAAATAATATTGCTAAGTTCTGACCCCTCTTTAGGTAAAAGAGAATCATCCTCATAAGTGAAAGAGGGTTTTCAAGGTTTCTGAGAACCCCAGGTCCTGCAGAAATATAAAAGCATAGAGGTTTTCAGCATGTGGCTAATGACTGAGTACAGATTTCCTGCAGCAGGAATCAATGGTGTATACCCACACACATATGCACAAAACAGACACTAATCTAGGAAATAGAGAAAAGGTGTCATTGAGAGGCATAGAAAAGGAAGTCCAGCCATCCATAACACTGAAAGCATCAGTAACACTGTCATTTTTTAGTAGGTATGTATAGGCCGATGTAGGGAAATTGATAGTTATTAGTCACATGGTATTATGCTGGCCTCTGTATTTTTCATACGGTTCAGGCTCTGCAATTACGGTGTTAGCCAATTCATACTATGCTACGCCTATGTAATTTCTACAGTGCATGTTTGAAAGTGAAGTTATACAAAACTGGCAAAATGATGATCTGGTTTTTTGTTATGGCTTGTTGGAATCCTTTCATGGATCTCTTGACAACTCTGATTTTTGAACCATTTCTGGATTTAAAACTCTTTGTCTTGACTGAAATAGGAAAACATATTTAATGGGAAGGTCATCGTTTTACTTGTGTCATAAGGTTATCAAAGCAAAGGCTTTTCCTGAATCAGACCCTGACTGCCAAAAGTCCTAGACTCAAGTAAATCAAAATCAGTGTCTCCCGTATATATTTTGTTGGCAGTCACACTGTGCATCACAACCTCTTCGGAACACTAATCTGTGTGGACCTATCTTTAAAGATAGAGAAATGGCATCAGAAAATTGCATTCTGTATATAGGCTAATGCTTCCCTGAGGTCCCAACCCTAGTGCAAGGCAATTGCATCATTGTCTTGTCTTGGTCTAGGGGCTGAATACTTCAGAGATTCTACTGGTGGTTGTTATATTGTGTACATTGCTGCCATTCTATGGCTCTTCCCATTACTCATGGAAGGTGCAGGGCAAGCTAATTCTCTGTCTTGTTTACATCACCCAAGGCCCTCCTGTGTCCTGCATTCTTACTTGGATAATTAGGGCATATCCTTAATGGCTGTGCTTCAGTTAGGAACTCTTCCCCTCCTCCTTTTCCCCTTCAGTGGCTTCCAAATTTGGATGATGTTTGATCGTCACTCCCAGAATCCCTGACCATTGGCCATGCTGGGTAGGGGTTCTAGAGATCAAGAACATCTAGAGATCAACAGTGGGAAATCTCTATTCTAGAGGTTCAAGAAAAGTCTGCACGTTTGGGGAAATAGTGTAAAGTTTTCTCTTCAGAGAGGCTTTCAAGACTGTGGTATGCCATTTTACCATATCATATTGTACAGTTGAGTATAATTCTATTCCATATTGGTACAATCTCTGAACACTTGGGGAGGATATGCTGTAAATAAATGAGTGCAATCATATGTGTGTTTTTTATTTTAAGGCACTGATAGCCTTATATCCTTGAAGTACAGAATATTGAAAATGCAGATAGTTTCATATTTTTTTGTGCCAGCCAATGGTACTCTCTTGCATTAGTTCACAACCAAAAAATGGATCTTGTGTTTTAATTTTTTTAAAAAAACAACACCTTAGCTTGATTATTAAATCATGTTAAACTGGAAATGACCATACTGTCACAGTAGAAAGAATCTTGCTGTATGGATGAGTGAAATCAATTTGTTGGCTTGGGAAATTAAAGTTCTCTAGGAAGTGCCATAAATCTTCATGATGTATCTGAATGCTTCGAGTTTTAGCATTTGGATATTAAATTTAGTTGAAAGATTTTTTTTAAAAAAAATGCCAACCTTGTGTACTTAAATAGGTCTCCAGTGCATGTGTGCTGTAGAAGTTTATACATACAAGTTGTTACTAATATTAGCAATAACTTTCACTGCTTCAACATGCTTCTTGATTTACATCATATAAACAAGAAAGAAATTGGTTTGACAAAACATGGCTGGAAACTGTAACTGCTCTTTTTCTAAAGTACAATTTTATTTTTGCTGGTGTGCTCGATTATCTCTACAGTCTGCATGTATTTCAGTATGTCCTTAGATTTTCTCAACATGTTCTTTAACAAGTGTTTTCTTAAAGGTCATCTACAGGTTTCTAAACATAAATTTGGGAGTAAAAATTAACACAGAAGCCTATATCATCTGGTGTCCATTATCACTATTACCATTTATAGTAGTATTGAAAATATTATTGATAGCAATAAATGGAGTTTCACAGTTAAAAGGTTTAAAAATTAAGAAGAAGAAAATAAAATATAAAGCTTTTGGTGATGATGTAATAATATTTTTGGAGGAACGACAAGAATCTATACAGAGGTTGTTAGAGACTTTGCAAAAATATGGGAAAATAGCAGGATACATGATAAATAGAGAAAAGACGAAGATGTTGACTTTAAATATGACAAAAAAGGAACAAGCGGATCTGGAGAAGAGATCTGGATATCAAATTACAAAAGGAATAAAATATTTAGGATTAGTAATTACAAACAAAAATCAAGAATTATTTAATAATAATTATATGAAGACATGGAAGGAGATTCAAAGTAAAAAGGAAAAATGGAAGCACGTCAACTTGTCTCTTGTAGGAAGGATAAATCCTTTTAAAATGTCTTTATTACCTAAGCTAATGTTTCTTTTTCAAAATTTACCAATAATAGGGAGAGAAAAGATTTTTAAGGACTGGGAGAAAGAGCTGCAGAAATTTATTTGGCAGGGAAAGAAACCAAGAATAAGATTTAAAACATTACAAGATGCAAAGGAAAGAGGAAGTTTTGGTGTACCATCGTTGAAAATCTATTACCAAGCATATTGTTTGGAAATAATAAAAGACTGGATACAGTTGGAGAATACAACAATAAAAGAAGTGGAAGGAATAAACAATAGATTTGGCTGGCATGGATACTTATGTTATGACAAAGCAATTGTAAATAATGATTTTAATAATCATTGTATACGAAAGACTATTTTGAAAGTGTGGATACAAATAACACGTAGATTGTATAGAAGGCTTCCAATGTGGACCTCACCGCAAGAAGCTTTTAAAATTGCTCCAACAAAAGAAGAAAATCTTTTAACATATCAAGAGTTGTTAAAATGGGAAGGAGATAAACCAAGAATGTGCACAGAAGAAGAATTAAAAGAGTTAGGGCATGAATTTAACTGGTTTCCATGGAGACAATTAAGAGAGAGATTCAAGATGGATCAAAAATTGTATGGGTTTGAAAAAAATGATAATGAATTAGATGTGCTGATGAAAGGGGATTTGAAAAAGGGAATCTCTAGATTTTATAAAATATTGTTGCAAAGAGAAATGGAACTAGAGAAGATAAAAGATAATATGATTAAATGGGTGCAAAATATTGGACAGTCAATTGAGTTGGATACATGGGTGAAATCATGGAAAACAGATATAAAATTTACACGAAGTTTGAATTTCAGGGGAAATTTTTATAAAATATTACATAGATGGTACATGACACCTGTAAGGTTGAAAAAAATAAAAAATTGGAATGGAAAATGTTGGAAATATGGTGAAAAAGAGGGGTCCTTCTTTCATATGTGGTGGACTTGTGAGGTTGCAAAGAAATTTTGGAAGGAAATACATGATGAAATTCAGAGAATGTATAATTTAAACTATGAAATGAAGCCAGAATTTTATTTATTGAATATGTTAGGCCAACAAAGAGAAATAAGATCTCACCAGAAAACATTGTTATATGTTATAACTGCGGCAAGAATGACATGTGCGCAACTCTGGAAAGAAGGAAATTATATTGATATAAAAGAATGGAGATTAAAAGTTCTGGATATGGTAGAGATAGAAAGGTTGACTTTTTCATTTAAAAATAAACCAATCCAGAACTTTGAAAGAGAATGGCAAGAAGTTCTGAACTGGATAAAGGAATGAGGGAAAGAATAAGAAAGAGTGTTGGAAAAAATGGTAATGAAAATTAAAGATGTTATAGAATAGGTATAAGCTGAATGTAATAAGATTAAAAGTAATAATATGTTAATCATAGAATAGAAAAATGGGATGTAAACACAAACCCAACTGTAAAAATGATGCTCGGAAGTGGGGGGGTTATTTTGAGTAAAGCTTTAATAAAAATATATACAAAAAAAGAAGAAGCCTAGATCATCCATCATAATATTCCTGATATGGAGAGTTTGAGCCACAAAGAAAAAGTACGATGAGTCAACAAGACTACCTTCTTACAGAGGATGATCATCAGAAGGGAAGATGTACCTTCATGGTTTAAAGGGGTACTTCCAAGATGCTTCATGGTCTTGTTGGTTCATACATTACTTCAGTAGTTCCCAAGCATGGATCACCAGTTGTTCAATTTTTTACTCCCAGAATCTTGACCCTAGGCCAGTGCAGGTTGGGGCTTCTGGTGGTGGGTATCTGGGGCCTGGACTTTCTCTGGGGGTCTGCAGCTGCTCCTGATGGGGTTATATTAGCATCTATAAGACATGCCTATATTTTCTTACGCATTTTAGTTCCTCCAGGTCATTTTATTAAGAGGATAATGACTCGGTGTAGTTATTTGTCTTTTTTTTTTCTCGTTCGTCAGCACTACAGTGAAAATTCAGGGTAGTATGGTTTCAATGATGCACAGATTCTGTGCACCGCCCTTTCTGTAGCAGTACTGTCAAAAGAAGATGTGTGGCTATGAATGACAGTTTGGAGATGATTAGTTTCAGCACATAAATGATAGATAACAAAATTGCTCATAGTAACAAGCTTCTTCACAAGTTAAACTCTCCATCAGAATGTTTATGGTAACAAACTTTACTGTAATTCCCCATGAGAAGATTCTCTTCTTTCCCAAAAGCTACTGATTCTGTTGGCCAAGGGAATTAGCTGATCCTGAAAGATCAGTCAAAATAGTTAATATCATATTCTTGCACAAAAAGAAGAAAACGTGAAGGACCAGATGTTGTTCCAAAATCCTTTCTAGGGATAAGTAACTGATTGAACTTTGCATCATAACAGCTGGGTGTATTAATTTGTCAAGTTGTGGGGTTGATAGCTGTGTAATTATGACAGCATCCCACAAGTTGAGGTTTCAGGGGGTTTCTGAAAATGTCACAATGTGTAATTGAGTTTGCCTGTGATCCCAGGGCCTTTCTTAGAAGAGGACGAGCTCTCTCAGAGGGTTTATCCTTTAAGACTGAAGTAATAAATAAGATATTTCAGCATTCATGTCTAGACAGTGGCAGTTATTAAATGGCATGACTGATGCACTAAAGACAAATTAATTTGCTTGTAAGCCTGTCTTATTTTAATCTTTATACAGCACCTTTCAGTTTCAGATGCTGTGATAAAGCTGACAGTAAGAACAATCTCCTACGCTACACAGGGGAGGGATTTGGAGAGGCCATATGTCCCATTTTACTGAAGATAGTCTTCTACTTGAATGGTTCTCAGAGGATAGTTCTCTGTTCAAAGGATTGTCTGTGTCATCCCTTGAATACCATGTCTCTTGTCATGTTTGATCTGCCAACACCTGACTTTCGACTGGGGATGAAAAGAATATTCAAAAATATTGGGAAAATATGTTTCTTGAGGGCTGGAAAAAACCTTGACAAGAATCCTGGACTGATGAGAATCTTCACACTTATCTAGCAAAAAATTCACACAGTTTTTCACAAGAAAACAAGATTTTCTGTGCAGGGAACAATGTTTTCTGCATGAAGTACTAATTTTGAGCAGAATAAGTTACAAATTGCAAACCTTTCTTTAATTCCTGTGCAGAATATGCTGGAGTTTTTTGCTAAAACACACACAAGAATTTTGCACAGAAGAAGTTCTCAACTGTGAATGGTCTTCAAAAGCTGCACAATTTATGAAAGCTTTCTCTCAGAGGGAAAAAGATTGCTTAAATTACTTGTGGATTTCTTTGAGAACAACATTAGCAAAGAATTACACCTCTACTTTGAATCTGTCTTTGGGTTTCAGACCTCCTTCCTTGACATGTGTGATTCATTTGGAGGACTCTGTTAGGATGATGTTTATTTTGACCTCAGGCCTGTTTTCCAGCTCCAGTATATTTTTAGTGTATCCAGTATATGTGTTTCAGTGTAGCATCCCACCTTTTTACTAATGCATTTACTCTTTTAGAAACAGCGTTTTCTGTTGTTTAGAAAATGCTGTAATTGGGGATTTGGTCTGTGTAAAATTCATGCATGTTTGAAAACAGCATTTTCTATATTGAAATATTATTTATAACAGAAGAAAATGCTATCTTCTGCACAGCAAATGCTGTTTTCTGTGTAAAACAATCACAGGTGAATTTTGCACAGAGTGAGTCCCAAATTGTTAATAACCTTAGAAAATCGCATGGTTTTCAAAGACTTTCTTTCAGCAGGAAGAATTTTGCTATAATTTCTCACTGGTACCTTTGAGAAGAAGGTCAGAGAAAAGTTATACCCCTAAACAGTATGTGTATATGTTACCATTTCAGTTGGCATGGTTTCAGATATCCTTATGTCTATCTGCTTGCCTGCCTGCCTGCCTGCCTGCCTGCCTGCCTGCCTGCATCTCTGTCTGTCTGTCTGTCTGTCTGTCTATCTATCTATCTTCCATTCCGTTTATTTTCAAACAAAAACACTGTTGCTGAGAGGTTTTCTGGTTGCTTTGTTTTCAGGTTTGCACCGAAATGAAAGAATAAATATTTTCCTGAACTGTGTACGGAAATTATTTCAGAGGTCAACAGGATGGTGCTCACACAAACTATCACTTAATTCTATTGCTGTCAGGTTGGACCTGCTGAATGAAGAGTCTGGTTGAAAAGAGCAATGTTACTGATTTGGGAGGAGAGTAATGGCAGTGGTTCAGGAAGTAATGGTTGCTGGTGGAAGTGGTGTGGAATTGGATGGTTTCCTTTTCTTATCATTGAACATGGTAAATGTGAGCTCCCCCTTCCGCTTACTAGCTGAATCTTTTTCCTTCAGATTGTCCCAAGACATTGGATTTGCTAAAACCTGCCAATACAAACTGCCTACAGTCAAATCCAGAATTTCTCCCATATTCTCAGGAAAGAATGTCAATGAAGTCAAGTGCTTAAAAGAAAATCAAATGGAAAGATTATACATTTTGTTTGCCTCAGGAAGGAATTAAAGAAGGCTTTAGACCTGAATCTTGGCTAATGCCAAGATTTTATTTTATCTTTCCAAAGGGAAAGAAATTTAATGCTTTATTGCCAGTCTAGACTTAACGTCAATCTTAATATACATTATGCCAAATAAGGCACAGCCTTAGTTAAACAGTTGCGGAGCATATATTTCCTTTCTTCTAACAGTGTCTCAGATCCAAGTTTGTAGGGCAGACTGACACTAATAATATGTTACATTGGATGTGTCCATATGGTAGCTTCTTACATATTGAGTTTAGTAAAAAAAGAAGCACTGGCAACCAAAACTCACATATTTATAACATACTGCCAATGCTGTTCACCATATTCCATAAGTGCAAAGAGCCCCTCACTAGTTGCATCCTGTGGTATGGATGGGAGAAAGAGGTAGGAGCCATTTTGCCAAGAGCAGAGTGGTGGCCCCGGGTTATCTGAAATATGACAGATGAAAGATACAAATTCCATTTGGGTGAAGAAAAGTTATTTCCCAAAAATATAGTTTTGGGAAGACACATAAGAATTGATTGATCTGTGGTTAGCATTACTGTACCTCAATCAACAACCTGCATGTGTTCTGGACATTGCTTCTTTAAGAAAAAAATTGGTATCAGATGAAGAAATAACATAGAAGGAAAAGGAAGAGATCCTTTTGTGATGTTACAAAGAAGAAGAGCAATACAGTGGGTTTCAATAAACATTTTATTGAAAAATGCATATGTGAAATGAAACAACCAGGTAAGGTAAGCCTTGCATAATGTTACTGTAGTTTCTAGCCTGGGCCTGTGGTATATTAGATATCATTTGATATCAAGAATTTGGCCTTCATTACCCATTCCTCTCCATGTGCTTGCGAGGCCCCTGGACAAGCATACATGTGGGCACGGCCGAAAATAGCTGAACCATTCAAAACTAATCCAGGCAGGCCAGTATTTGCCGGACTGCAGCTTCAGGAGACCTCCAGGCAAGTACCTTCTTAAGATCACATTACGGATGCACGCTGATTACAGAAGACTCCCTGCCGTGAGCAGGCGGCTTGACGAGCCGAACACTCAACTGTCAAGCACTCCGCATTTGCATACCGGCCACTCTATTGACAACGCTGTCATAATTTGATCATGCAAAGTACTGACCTTTCGGAGGCTTTGTCTCCAGCCCAAAACCCATTGTTTTCCCCGGAATGGACTAGCCTACAGGCACATTTTACCCTATAAGACCCCCTGATTTTGAGCGCTTCCTCGGATCACTCTGACTTCCATCCTGCCTTGCTGTCACTCCATTCGACGAGCCTTCCCCTCAGCTTCCATGTGCTGAGAATCTCCGCTCCAGCTGACTTTTCCTCAGATAAACCGGGCTTCAGGACAGGTGTAGTATTTCCCATGCAAAACCTCTTAAAACCCTCTATCCAACTCCTACCTTTCTTAGGTCTGTGTGAGTGTTTGCATACATACATTTTGTCTGTGTTTATCAAAATAAAGGAAAACAATTTAATTTTACTTCTGTTTGCTCATTGACTCAGCCTGACCCCATAGATCTCAAGATCTCGCTAAGTTGCCCTGCCTCTTGTATTGCTTAGCTTGTGCTCTGCTAATTCCCATTCCCCATTGCAAGCACATTGAGGTGTCCCTCCTGGGACCCCAGAAATCAGGGTAACAATAAGTTAGCAAAAGCATTTTGGACCTTCTAGTGAACATTTGAAGGCTTCTTTAAAAATGCATCCAAGGATTACTTTTTCTTTTATTACCTAATGGAATAAATTTCAACTAGGTTGCTGTTTCCTTCTTCACCAAAAACTGGTTGGTTTCACAATGCATCATCCACATTATTGCTCTAGTAGTCACTTTGTAGCATTCTTTGGAAAGTTTTGTCCCATTATGAACACTTGTTCTGATAAGAAATATCTTTACAGATCACACAGATCACCGCCACTTTGATCCCAAGATAAGTCCACAGTTGCACAAACCTTTCATACTTCATTCAGTTCAACTATCTCATTTATAATTTGATTTACATAGTGGAGTTAACCCAATCTTCGTCATACCTAGGACACCCTTTGAAATGAATGGGACTTTTTAGTCACAAGTAACACTGGCAAATTTCAGTGGGTCTACTCTAGGCTAAATTAATATTGATTTTGGTTTAATATGAGGAAACTGTGTAGAACATGAATTATTTGATTGTTTCATTGGTCCAAAATATTTTAGAGCCTAAAGCAAAAAAAAAATAAAAATTAAAAACCCTCCCATTTATTTTATTTATAAATCTAATTGTTTGTTCTAATATGAGCAGAGCCATAGAATCAACCTAAAATTGCACTAGTAATTGGATTTAGGCCTAAATAATTGCAGTTGTTGATTCTTTAATGCTAACCTGAAAAATCTGCTTATTGGTTCAGGATGTGTACCTGAACCAACTTATGACAGAATCATTGACCGCATCTAAATGTAACTGGCTTTAAAAGGTAAGGAATTTTCTCCTCATACTGTGCTTTCTAAATATGAAAATAACTTCATACTACAACAATTTTCAATATATTATATTTTCAGGGATGCGTTATGAGAAAGAGGAGCTAGGATGATATTGGTAGCATTGCGCTATATAGAAATGTTCATGTTTGACCTAATATGAACATAAATATGGGCATGTCAGGAACACACTAGGAAATTAAGTGGTCTGTAAACTCTTCTGTATCTTTGCTTGGAAATGGTTTGTAGTGGAAGCATCCTTTGACAGAAGAGGGAAAAAGCAGTGCAAACACATTTGTGGAAACATGCTCACATACTTTCCTCTTTTGTCAGTTATATCAGGCACAGTGGAATCATTACATGTGTTTCTGTTGTTTGGAGCTCTGCAGGGTCACGACACATCCTTCAAATCTTTTTTTTTTTCCTGATCGATGGAGATGCAGCCACAGTGGAGTGTAAAATGATATTCATGTATCTTTTGCCAAAAAAGAGAGGGAGATGTGAGGAAGGAGCTTTTGTGATAAGAGAGAAATCAGAACAAGATTGCTTTTGATAAAAGATTGATGAAGAGGCGTTCAGAGCTTGCAGGAGAAAACATTTGTGAAAACAATTGATGTCAGGAGCTTCGATAAGACATGCAAAAAAAATTTCATTTTAATATTTATTGCCTGTTTGGAAATTGATAGGCAGCTGCTGCATGATGAGGTCACAAAAGGGGAGATTGGTTCAGAGAAATTCATTATTTCTGTCCATTGTTTTCTCTGTTTTGTTATTAGATGGCCCTCCCATCCCCCCATATTTTTCTAATGTAATTTTCTGTCACTCATAAAATACATGGACACCTTTTTAATGCATAGGGGAAGCATTGCAATAGTTTTCTTATGAAAGTAGACCTAGCTAATATGTGGCTCAGTTCACAGACTATGCTGAAACTATGGTTTGTATTAACCATAACTTAGAAACCAAACTCTGGATTAAGCTTCAGAACAACAGAGAAACCATGGTTTATAGTAGCAGTGGGTGAATCCTCCTTGAGTTGATTGCACTGAGAATTTTGAAAACCGTGTGACAGTGCTAGAAAGAGGGGAAAGCAACTGGCCTTTTGCAGTTATTTTTATTGTGCTGCAATTCTTCAGACATGCTCACTTTTTCAGGGCTAAATGGACTATCCGGAACTGCTGTTCAGAAATAGCAGTGGTGGGTGTGTAAAAGTGAACAAAAAAAAACCCTGTTATTTCGAAAAAATACCAGAAGATAAAGTGACTCCAGTGGTTTGTAAAGCTGCTATGTAAACATCCAGTAGTCTTGTTTTGCCTTCCAGGTGCTGTAAGAATTCTTTGTTGGTTGGCTATTATGACGCGGGAAGGGGGTCATATTTTGATTCCATTATTTCTGAACTGCTACAGCATGGCTAGTTTAAGGATGCTTGCTGTTGTTTCTCACCAGCTTAGGGCCCATCTTTCTCAGTTCTGTTCTGTCTCTGTGAGGCAAGGATCTCTGGAGCTGGAGCAAGATAACCTAACTAGTTTATCAATTTGGTCCTCATACTAAAAAATGTTATTCCACAAACTGGGGTTTTATGAAACCCTAGTTCAAATTGTGTTTCCTAATTCTGGTTCTCTGGCTGAACCATCATTCTCTGTGGTATCTGAGTAAGAGTCTACAGATCAGTGTCAATATTTCATTAATCAAAATTAAGACAGTGGTTAAATCAAATCAAAAGAAGATTAAGACTTAGAAAAGCAGCTATGAAGGAACTAGATGGAATCCTTAAGTGTAAAGATATATGGTTAAATACCCTAGTTTGGTTCATCCATGCTATAGCATTTCTGACTTCTATGCATATATAGAGAGCCAGCATGGTGTAGTGGTCTGAATGTTGGACTATGACCCTGGAGACCAGGATTCGATTCCTTGCTCTGCTGTGGAAACCCACTGGGTGACCCTGGGTCCATCACACACTTTCAGCCCCAGAAAACACTGTGATATGTTCACCTTAGGGGCACTGTAAGCTGGAAACCACTTGAAGGCACACAACAACAACATGAGAGCTAAACAGTGAATAAAGCTGGCAGGAAAAAATCAACTCATTTGAAATGGTGTTCTGAGGAGAGTTCTACAGATACCACGTATTGCCCATCAGTACAAATAAATGAGTCCAAGAGCAAATCAAGCCGGAATTCTCACTCAAAGCTAAAATAACTAAACAAGCAATCATACTTTGAGTATGTCTTTAGAGTATTGGAAAAGACAATAGCACTTAGCTATCTGGAATGCAGTAGGAAAAGATCAAGTATTATCAAGTAAGCCATAGCACTGAGTTAGCAAAATCCAAGCAGCATTGTTAACTCTTGGAAACCTCTCATTCATAGGGTTACTATAAGTCTAAGCTGATTTAATGGCACATAACACCATCAACAACAGTTACAAATCAGTATTTGTAAACTACCTCAAGTGGAGGTATCAGGAAGTTCAATTCTTTGAGATAGATTTTTATTAAATAACTTTGACCAGTGTCAAGGCAGCCTGCACTATCTGTGTTTTCTGTTATATGTGTGAAAGAGTTTAGATATCTAAATCAATACAATAAACTACTCCCATAGATACTGTTTAATATTCATATACAGATACTGAGTGGCAAGAAGCTGTGCTTTCTATGTCCAGCACATAATAAAAACATCATAGCATTTTTGAACATTTAGAGATATGAAAAATGAGGGCTCTGTTGTGTGTTGCGGAGGGGGCAGACATGCAATAGGAAGGACTCTGAAATTCAATTTACTTTTTTTGCTGGACTTTCTTTCCCCCTTTCTCCTATATACGAGGGGTATATTGTAACGTGATAGAGAGAGAGAAAGAAAGAGAGAGAGAGAAATACATAATAGATTAATAAAAGTATAAAATATTCAACCTAACAAAATTTAGAGTAACTCTGGTTTCCAACTGTCTAAACAATTTCTTTTTTTAAAAAAAAGGTGCATAATAATTTGTAAAACATTCAGATTGAGGACAAGCCTCCAAAATAAGAATGTTTCATGGTTAAGTGGCAATCACCATCAATTATTTATTATTTATTTACCAGTCATATTTAAGTAGATTTTAAATGCATAATAGAAATATACAAGAAGGTTCTCAGTTATAGAACTATAATATTCCAGTAAAACAATGCAGAAAAATGGAAAACACAAGAAAAGAAAAAATTACCACATTAATCAGTTTCTATAAAAGCTGACCAAATGTCCAAATATAATTCCATTTGTAGTTTTTGTCTGTATTTCATTCTTTCAAATGTTGCAGGCGTTTTTAGGTCTTCTCTCCATTGAATCCCAGGTGGAAGAAAGTTGTCTTTGCAATATCAAAATATCAATCTTTTAACAGTCAAGAAGGTGCGAAAAATCATATCTTCTGGCCCTTTATTAGTTTCCAAGATGCATGTTCTCTGCCTTCAAGTTGTTTGTGACTTATGGCCCAGAGGAGAACCTATAAGGGGATTTTTCTGGGGCTGAGAGTATGTGATGTATCCAAGGTCACTGTGGAGATTCAGGGAAAAGGGGGCCTCCTCCCTTTCAATGCTTAGGCCTTGAATAGGAGCTAGGGAATTTTTCCCAAATTCTCTTAATTTTTCACTGCCACCACCTACTGATTTAGCCCCCTCTACAGCAACACAGTGGGACGTTGCCTGGGAATTCACAATCTCTATGTTCAAAGGTCTATGTTCCTTCCCTCACCTCCCCCTCTGAGTCAGGGAAATCCTATCCATGCGTGGGCTGAGGAATGCATGGGAATGGAGAGGAAACAAAGGCTTTACAGGAAAGTATTTATTTTAAACACGCAAAGTAAACAAGAAAATAATACTCACGAAAGAGCTCACCCCCTCA
The DNA here is from genome assembly GCA_948472985.1 of Iguana delicatissima. Lineage (NCBI taxonomy): Eukaryota > Metazoa > Chordata > Lepidosauria > Squamata > Iguanidae > Iguana > Iguana delicatissima. The sequence continues at coordinate 1,257,179 of CAOKZL010000289.1, read as the reverse complement.
GGTTGATAGTTACAAGTGGTTATAAGCACAGATAGATTCTCGAGATCAGCCAAACTTCCCAAAATAACAAAATTCTAACGTAGCTAACTAGACCCGTTCTAATCTAATCACAGCAGTTGGTAATTTCTGAGATGGTGTGTTGGGGAGGGCCAGGAGGCGGCCTTGTCTGCCTCTCTGACAGCTCTCACCCTCCTCATGGTCTCTTCGAAGCTTCTAGAAGCATCTCTCCTGTCTCCCCTCTGATTGGCCAACTATATTATGTGATCTATCTCACGTTACCTTCAATCAGTGTGACCTAACCCTAGCAGTCCGTTAACTCTTTGTAAGTGTGAGAGAGAACTATCTCCCTTAAGCTCTGTTACCTCGATAATGGGGAAACCCCATTGTCGCAGTTACTCACTGAGTTTCCATGGCTGAGTGGGGAACTGCATTCTGGTCTCCAGGGTCATAGTCCAATGCTCAAATCATTACACCATGCTGGCTCTGTGTTTCCAAGATAAAGGTAAATCATTTAAAAGATCATGCACATCTCTAAATTTTAAAGAGCTTTCCAGTACCAAGTTTATCTACCGAATTACATCCACCCAAAATAAGGTCACTACAGGACAACTATGCGTGAAGGAGGTGTTAGCAGTATTACATCTCTAAGAGTTTGCTGATTTAGATAACCCTTTCTTAAAAAGATTCTGTGGTGACCAATATGCCCAAAACAACAATTTCTGCAGTAAAAGATATAGTCAAAAATCCAGACTTATTATAGATGTGAAAAGGTTAATCATTGATTAACCATGGATTAACCATTAATTGATTAACCATTAATCATTGATTAACCAGAATTGAGCATTCCAATTCCCTATTCCGTTCCTCTTGTAAACCTTGTATAGCATATTAATTTATTGATTACAAAAATGTATACATGTACACACATTTATACTCATCATTGGTTTAGGTACTTCATCAGCCTCAATTGATGTTTCTAATATGTGATAAGAAATATATAGCTATATCTATGTAGATTCATTGTAAATTAATATAAATTACATTGTAAATTAATATAAAATATTTAAGCTAATAAAATTTAGTATAATTCTGGTTTCCAACAGTCAAACTTTTTTTTAAAAAAAAGGATATGTAATATTTTTATAAAATATTCAAATTTGAGGGCAAGCCTCTGCAATAAAAGTGTTCCATGCTTATGTAGTAATCAACATAAATTATATATTATTTCTTTATTTGATTTGTTTATCAATCTTAATCACATTTTTAAAAGATCTGAGCAATATACAGAGAAAATCACTTTTTGGGAGTGGTTTATTGGAACAAGAAAGTTTTCAGTAGGCACCAAAAGCTTGCAAGGATCAGTAGCTGCCTATTTTGTGTGGACAGGAAGTTCTACAGTGTGGGTGCTGTGATATTAAAGGCCTCACTGTGACCTTCCAATGACCAGATCTTCATTACTACAGTCACTGCTGAGATGGCTATCCGCTGATCACCAGACTATTGGAACAGGGCAGTTGAAAATGTGATAAGTGATCTCTTAAGCATTCCATTTCTGAGTTGGAGAGCTTGGTATGAAAGTACCAAAAGTTCAACTCTAGCTTGGTAGTCCCCCTGGTCATTGTCTGTCTTGTTCAGTGCCCTCAATCATCTGACACCCTCTCTGCCTTCCCAAAAAATGAGTATTTTTGCCTTTGGGAAAGATGGGAGAAATTGCAGGTTATTGAGGGCAAAAATGACAAAAGACTTCAAGTGGGGGCCTCCTTGAAGTGACCAGTGGACTCTTTGATTCTGTTCACGACAATTTGAAAGTTTGCTTGCATAGTTAAACAGTCCTTCATTGCCAGCCCAACCTCTAATTTGTGTAGGATGTGGCAGGATACCTCTAATCTTACGGTTCTAAGAATGTTTCCACGTTATCTAATTATTTCATACATGTGCCAGCTTATAAAATAAGATAAAAACATTTTGATTTAAATACATTGTTAAACTGATGTGATTACTATTCAGACTGCAGTCTACAAAACAGACACTTCATTATGACTATCTTATTATGGCTTCTTCATATTTTCCTCTATTTGGCTGAGTTTTCAGTACTACTTTAAAAATCCCAAAATTACTGATAGTCTTATGCACACATAATATACAATTACTCCAACTTGAATAGGTGGACTCACCCATATATCCATTATGTAATTTGATTGGGAAGATCCACTTCCATGTCAGCAGTGATAGAACTTGAAACTAATTCATTTTTTGCTATGTGTATGCATATTTTTTTTAGAAGGAGATCATGTTTTACAAGGACTTGTGTTAGGTTGCTTATGTTTAAAGTATGTTAAAGTGGCACACTAGTAGAGACCTTCAAATGGTTTTTCGTTAAAAAATAAACATGAGCAAAAATTAAGAATCAAATTCTCTGCCTGATTACAACCTCTATACAATTGCAAAACAAAATCTGGGATAAGATAACTGTGAAGTACTTGTATGTTTTATGATTAACATTGATTTGAGTTCAGACTATTAACTGGAAAGCCTAATTCTATACTATGAGTGGGCAACTATATCCATCAGCCTGATTTTGTATAGCCTCTCTTTAATTTCAAGATCCTCTTTTTTAAACGTTAGTTCAGATCTCTGGCAAGAGTGAGCTGTTGTTCTTCCAGTAGCCTATGGGTGGAGAGAGGTAAGAGGATGTCTGAAGAGCAGAGTCAGAGATACAATATGATGGTGGCAGAAAGGGAGAGAAAGGGAGTAACTGACTAATTTTTTTTCTGGCTTTGGCTGCTACTGGCATGTAGCTCCTAATAGATTAGACTTGTAGACACATAGACATTAGCAGAAGAGAAGTGTGTAGCATTGTTGTTGAATTCTAACTCCTAGTCAGCATAGCATTTGAGAAATGCTTGGAGCTGGAGCCCACCAACATCTGAAGGGCTACATGGGGGGTGGGAGGGAGACGGGGCCACAGTGCAAAGGGCGTGGCCACTGTGCATGGGGGCATGGTCAGGGCACACAGGGGCGGGGCTACAAGTCAGGACACCCCAAAAACATTGCCACCCAGGGTGAACCACCCCCCTGTCCCTATGCAACTGCATGATTCGCACCCCTGCAATCAACTGTTGCAGTAATTTAGATGTGAGCATTCTCTCTATTTTCTTTCAGCAACAGTTTTTAAAAAATTATCTAAAGGAGGCCTTTTTCATTTACCTGCTGAGGAACGTCTCAGTTACTGCTAGGAACACCCAGCATATGTTCACAGTTCCTCAACCTGGTGCTCCCCAGGTATGTTGGATTGCAACTTCCATCACCCCCAGCCAGTTTGATTGGCAATATGCAAAGTGGTTGGCTAGTCATGCTGTTATAAGCAGAATTCTTGAACAATTTCAACAGATAGTGTACCCTAGAATTGGGGAAATGAGATTTTTTTTTCCTCTTCCATTTTTTTTAAATTATCCCTGGGGTTTGTGCTGCCCTATGTTAATTTCTGAAAGATTCTGGGAGAATATATAAAATTAAGTCCAAAACAAGAGCATTTGCAGTCTAATGCAGCTATCTATCCCAGAGCTTTCCAAACTTTTGATGTTGGTGACACACTTTTTAGCCATGCATCATTTTGCAACACAGTAATTTCAGTTTTACTAGCAAACTGGAGGTTAAACCCCTTATAAAGAGATACAGACACATACAGAAATGGCAATAACAAAAGGTATGGGGACACAACATAGCTCGTGAAAACCGTTCATATATTTTTAAAAATACATGATTTGTAAATAATTACATACCTTTCCCAGATTGTAGGCAACACACTGCTGTAGCACACCGTTTGAAAAGCCCTGATCTATCAAGGGGTGTATTTATACCCCTTGTATTATATAAATTAGTATGTACGTGAATAAAACACTTCCCCCAAAAAAGCATGTAAGCATGTTATTGTAAGACTTCATCTCATAGAGAATTTTTAGGAGTAGTTACACAAATTAGAGCTCCATACATTTTTTTAAAAAAATGGAAATATTTCAAAATTGAAGCTGAGGATCAATACACTTGCTTATCTGTATAATTTCATTTTAAAATAATAATAAATGTGAATGCTTCAGCCCACTTTTTATCATAGCTTTTATATCAACACTGTTTTCTCTCTTAAAGCTAAGTAACCTCAGGTTAATATAACAGGAGAGTTGGAGGGCAGCAGAGTTGTTTTCAAGGTAAAGCTAATATACCTCTTTTTATTGACGCTGCTTTGTCTTTTTAAATAGGCTACTTGCTCTCTTGTTCTGATGCTCAAAAGCATTCTTCATACTTGAATGCCTGAATGAGACTTCTCCACCTGTACCGTATAGCTTTAGTTGGTGAGGAGGGGGAAATAAGGATGAAATCTGAGGAATTTTTAAAAATAGGGACCCTTTCTATAGATGAACCTTGTTCATTTATATTGGTACTATTTTAACATGTGAAGTTATCACAAAGAAGAATGATATAATAGGTTACAATTCCCTGTTGTGTGCATACATAGGCACATTTTTTGTCTTTATTGTTCTCAAGCCAGAGGCTGGACTGTGTTTTCTAGAGCTATCAAAACTAGCAACAAGATGCCAACATCTTATTGTGAGATGTTTTGATTGTGAGTTACATAGATTTTTCTTACTTGAGGTAATAGATGATGAAAGATGCAAAGCTTAGCTGTTCAAATTTGTACCAGTGACTGGCTGGTTTAGGATGTTGCTTGATGCTGCTGCAACGAAGCCTGCAAGGAATACAACAGAGACATTTCCTTCAAGGAGTGATGAGTGAACAGACTTGCTCTTAGGCTATTACTGATAGGGTGTCCCAGCTCTATAGTTCTATCATTCTTCTGCCTGCTGCCTTGTTAATGCCTGGAAGTGAATCACATCCTAGGGGAAAGATGGGATATAAAGGAAAGAAAAAAAGAAAGAGTATGTATGTATGCGTGAGTGAATGAATGAAAGTATAACAATGGCGATCTAAAGCTACTGCTTATTGGACATCACCCATCTAGTCAGCTCAACCTTCCTCCATCATCAACCCTGCCAGCGAGCCTCTGCATTTGAAGCCCTTTCTGAACTTGGGTTTTAAACTGCTCCAATCCCACCTCTTGCTCCTACAGCTTATTCTGAGAATTTAGAGCCATTACATTTATATGTACTCACCTGGGCATATTTTATTTCTAAACCCCTGAATAATGGTGGGATTGGCCCTTACTTTTTGAAACCACCTTCCATGCATAGCTGTAGGGCTGAATACCTATCAGTGGCTAACATTCACATCTCTCTCATTTCTGAGGATATGTATAAAGAGGTTATTTTTATGAATTTAATGATGAGAGCCAGCATGGTTTAGTGATTTGAGTGTTGGACTAGCAATCTGGGAGGCCAGGGTTCAAATCCTGTCTCAGCCACAGGAACCCCTGGGGTGACTTTGGGCAAGTCACACTCTCTCAGCATTGGAGGAGGACAACAACAAACACCCTCTGAACAAATCTTGCCAATCAAACCCCATAATAAGTTTGCCTTGGGGGTCACCATAAGTCAGAAAGAAACAGAAGGCACACAACAAAAACAATTTCTATGATATCTTCTTCAAATTATACCACTGAGCAACTAAGGTAGAGAGATCTTAGTTGTGTTTTTGTAGGTATTTTTTGTCTCATAAAGCACATGCTCGATTCAATCCTAAAATTATAGAACTGTGAGAGGATTCTGTGAGTTCAGAAATCCTTTCCATTCAGCACCTCCAGTCTCCAATAGATTAGCCCACATAATCCAGTGTGCCATAAGCACACACTTTCCATTAGCAAGGCTCATAAGACAGGATCCCACTCTAGGACCAGTTTTACAGAAACCCACAGCCATTCCTAGCAGAGGACACCCATTAGATTCGTTCCTGAATTTGAATTATACCAACTGATTAAATGTATCTTCTGTGTCATTTTCTAATACAGTGAGACCTTCACTTTTGTGAGTTCAGGACTCGCAGATTTGATTATTTGTGGGTTATTTTATTTTGTTTATTTGTAAAATATTCTTACTCTATTTGCCCAGCCACAGAAAAAAAAAGTTCTCTCTAGGAGTCTCATAGTATTGCACCAGAGCAATACTATGGTCCACTTCCAGTTCTGACTCCAAGGGAGAACACTTCTCTAGGCATTGTTGAGTCCTCCAGCATGAATCTATGGCTCACTTGGCTCAGCTTGTGTGGTACGTTCCATTCAGGAATTTGAGATCTGCTGGCAAAGGATTATTGTCTGTTCCACCAGCGTGTACAGCTCTGTCAAGGCTGCGAACCTTTCAAGATCTGGCTCCACATTTGTGGAATGGTCTTCTTTTGGACCTCTGGAGGTCCTCTGGAGGTCCTCCATCTGATCTCACCCATTCCTCTTTGACTCACCATCTTAAGCCATTGAGTTATATTTAAGGTGCTGAAATGGGTAGCGACTGGTGGAGTGTTGGGGATTTCATTCCATCTATTGTTGTGGTGTTCTGTTTTATTGTCTTTGTCCCTGATTGTATATGTTGATGTTCTGCCCTTTGGTGTAAAGAGTGTTATAAATAAACACTGTTGTTATTGTATTTTATATTATCATTATTATTATTTACATTACATTATTATGTATTTTATATTATTAGCTAAGTTATTTATATTATTATTATTCTTACTGCTACTATGACTTCCCCTGAAAGATGACTATAGAATTGCTCTGGAGGATCTAGAGATTCCTCCAGAGCAATTGTTAGGGGTTTTTTTAATTCATTATTTTTCTTTTTATATGTGCTTTCTAACTTTCTTGCACCCTCTAACCCCCACAAAAGTGGAGGGCTCACTATAATTCACACCAGTACAAAGTGAAGACAAACTCATATAGTATTAAATGCAGAGCCTGTAGGTAAATAGTGACATATGCCTACTTACTTGTGATTAATTCATTTTTTTCAGATAATGCATAACTAATGTACGTGTTGACTGTAACATAGTGATGGATAACTTTATTCCTTTTGTAGAATAAACAGTGTTTAGTTACTTTTACAGTTATGGGGGGGTGGCCTCGCTAAATGAAAAATGAAAAGGAATATGACATGGTTCAAGTGCTGCAAGGTGTTCTGTTGTGGCTGTTGAGATGATGAGAAGGTGAACGAGAGTATATTTTGTACCAAAGGCTACATGCTTGTAGCATCTGGGTTATTATAAGTAACTACTGAGTAAAACTTTTTTTTAAAAAAAAACACAGCTGTAACAGAAATGGCTTTTTAGGGCTTGGAACAAGAACTGTAACTATGTACTTTTAAAAGAACCGTTCTTGGGGAAAATTGCAAGAACTGATAGTATATCTCATGCAGTATTCAAAATAGCACTGCCTGGTTTATGACAGTCTTTTTTATGTATTAACTATTGTAGTTATAATGTTTAGATGATTTAAGTTCTTTTGGGGAGTATAGTAACAAAATAAAAGTGATAGTCATGTTCAATCAAAATCACAAAGGAAACTGCCTTGATGAAGACAGCATACATCATAGCAATGCAACTCTGTTAGTTTTTAATTTGGTCCTATAAAACTGTCATTGATTGGTGGCCTTTTGCATAAATATTGAAATGAATTAGAGCCTTATGGGCTCCTCTGTGGTATACATTGCCAATGCTACTATGGTGTTGAGAGAGAGAGAATAATAAGTTAGCTAACTCTGCTGATGGGTTTCATGTGAATTTAGTACTCATTTTACAGTTGTTCTGTTCCTTTTAGTATCAGCTTGATAAGTTGTTAATGTCATTGTCAAAACACTAATAGCTGCCATCATTCTTTGAATCTAGTGGCAGAAAGGGGTGGATGGTTGGTCGTAGCAGAAGCAACCATAAATTAAACACACTCAGTTTTAAAGCTGGAAATGGTTCTAAATGTTCTCAGTATAAAATTCTTCTAGATTTGATTTTTCATTGTGCAAAGGTTAATTTTGTTCCAATCAGAACACCATCAAAATTTGTTCATGCTTTCAGAGTGTTCCAGCAAGAAGAAACAGAAAGAGTATTGTACAAGATTTACTTGTCATAAGAAAAACAGTGACTTTGCCTTTTAAAAAAACACAGGTACCAGATGTAACCATACAGGGTTTGGAAGTGGGAGACCTGGGGTCAGATTTCTGAGCAGTCAGTACTCTACATAACTGACAAGATTGTTGTACTAATCAAAATAAGAAAACTCCATATTTTCTTATTTTCTGCTGCTCTAGAGACTAGGACATGAAGAGAGATTCCACTTGAACTTTAGGAAGAACTTTCTGCTGGTAGAAGCAGTTAGACAATAGATTATGCTCCCATGCATTGTGGTGAAGTTTCTTTCTCTGGAGGTGTTTAAACAGAGGCTGGATGGCCTCTGTACTTTGATTGTGTATTCCTGCATGGCAGGAGGTTGGAATGGATGGCCCTTGTGGTCTCTTCTAACTCTGTGATTCCATGATTGTATCTAAGCTGTCCTGAGTTCTTCGAGGTAGCAATACAACATTGATAATTGTAAAGGTTTTATTATTATGACAGACCCCTATATGAAGAGCATGGAGGTGAGGTGGGGAATTGGCCCCTTCTGCCAGGCAACTGCCCACACCTCATATAACCTATAGATTTGTACTCCTTAAGAGAATGGTTAATGAAGAAGGAATTCAGCAGGCTTTTGGAAGTGCCATCCTGAATAAGCCTACAGAAGGGAATAGCCTTAGGTAGGTCTAGGATGTACTCATTCTTTCTGTGGCTCTTTTTATGCACCACAGATTTGTCATGCCAGTTGGGAGAGCACACTGTGCCTAAAGAGAATTCTGTGAGATTTCTCTCTCTACAAGCCTCCATTCTGCTTTATTTCCAGATTGGAATAAGTAAACATTGTTTTATGAAACCCCTCATTTCACACAATACTAATTAGCTTCCTGTAAATCTGTTCATTGTTTTGTTGGTAAAGGACTGGCCAATGGCCACATCCATACCACTTCTCTCCTGCTTGAGATGATTATTGGGGTTTAACATCTTGATCCATTGGCATTACTTAGCTATATGAAGATTACCATATTTGCTGGCGTATAAGATGCACATTTCCCCCTAGAAAATACCCTCTGGAAATGGGGTGCATCTTATACACCAACAAATACGCTAACGCTAAAAACATAGGGAAGGGAAGAGGAGTGACAGGCGTTCTCCTCACTCCGGCAAAACAAGAAGGGAGAGGGTAGTGGAAGCCTTGAACTATAGAAACATAGATAGATGTTTCTGTAGTTTCTTCTTACCTTCTCCTCCTCTCCTGTGCATTTTGACTCTACCAGGAGTTTCTGCCCAAGCAAAACAGGAAGGGAGGGGTGGTGGTACATAACTCTTTTCATTCCCCTCCTCTCCTGTGCATTTTGCTAATTTTTTTCCTGAAAAATACCCTTGAAAAGTGGGGTGCATCTTATATGCCAGTGCATCTAATATGCCAGCAAATATGGTAAACGTAACCCCCATCAGATCAGCATATTAATGATAGCTGCCATGGACCAAGCAGGCTCGGACGTTCCTCTGCCTGCTCCTTTAGGGCAACAGGGATCTGATTCTGAAGATGCCTTGGAGCCTACTTCAATCAGCCCGCAAACAAGAGAGAGACTCAAGAGAGCTGAGCAAAGGGAGGCTTCCTTGATTAAGTTCAAGAAGTGATGACTGGCCACACCTGTGCCTGAGCTATATAACTGTCTGCCTGGAAGCCTTCCTTTGCTTGTGGCAAACTTTCTACAAGCCCTCTCCTTGCTTCCAGCCCCTGGCTCCTGATAGCTTGAATTGATCTCTTGGCTCCAGACTCCTGGATTTTGGACTCTGGCTATGGCTTTTGCTTGTTGCTCTGGCTTAGGTAAATGGTAATGAGTACTTGCTTGCTTTGACTCCTCCCGGTGGGACTTTGCTATCTCTCCCACTCTCTTCTCCAGGCTGGCTCGCCACCTGGGTCTCTGACCTTGACAGGTTGCTCTGTTAAGGCAATTGAGGAGATTATTGCAAGCCTATCAGTGCTGGGGCTTTCTGACTGATCCTTTTGAACTTACGATGTGGCCATGCGCTGAGGCCATCTGTTTTAGCATGAAGCTCGCAGGCAGAGTCCTTTTTACACATGGTGTGATTTATATTTATTTTATGCCAATTAATATTTGTCACCAATTATACTGTGTTGCAGATTAGAGGTGTAAAGCATGGTAACACAAGAGGTGGATTTTCCTCTGTGCTTTCCAGCTGTCTTGAGTTACACTAAGGATAACTTACATCCCTTCTCCAAGCTGACCCTGCAGTTCCAGGCTCATGAGTTACTACCACTCACTTTGCTCTTTTGCCCTTAAGAACTCTTCCTAGATCTGGTACTCAGGCCCCAAGGTGACCATAATACTAGACAAATGGACATAGTCATAGTTGGATTTAGTTAGGTATTGCATGACCAATTGCATGAACAATTTCCTTCATAATTCTTATATCCAGAAAGAGATGTAGAAAACAAAATAGCCAGGAATTAGGGTATAATAAGTAGGTTAAACTCCTGCCATCATGCTGGTTCCATACATGATTGATTGATTGATTGATTGATTGTTTTAAAAAGACATATAAAATTATAAAATGATTTAAAAAAATCAGTAAGTAAAAAGGTTCTCAGCTCACCCATTAAATGTCTGCTTAAAAAGAAATGTCTTTACCTGCCTACAAAAGGAAGGTGAGGGGCAGCAGGCAGCCTAGGCTCTGATGGAAGAGTGTTCCAAAGGGTGGGAGCAGCCACTGAGAAGGGTCTCTCCTGTGTCCTTACCAGGCAAGACTGGGATGGTGGCAGGACCAAGAAAAAGCTTTTCCCTGCCAATCTAAGGGCTCTAACAGGCTCATAAAGGGTTCATATAATACAAACTTTGGTTAAACAACAGCAACACAACAAAAATAGCACATTTTCCCCTTAAGGTTTTCCACACTCTCAGCTTCCTGACTAAACCGAAGTCCCTATTGTGATCTTTCCCATTCTAACCATTGCTTTATTCCTAACTGGCCTTGTCTGCAACTTTCCTCTCAAGATTTAATCTATTTCTACCTGTCCTTGTTCCTATCTTTATTTCTAATTGACTCTGTCCTTTTTCCGCACTAACTCTTATAACCAGCCGGCCCCTTTCGAAACTGCAAACCCCGGGATTCCATAGGATGTTGAAAGTGGAATCATCACACTATAAGAGTATAGTGTGGAAAAGGCCTCTGTCTGACTATTTAACAAATAAACCTCTAGTTCTATATTTCCCCCATAGCATCACTGCTGGCTGGCTGGCTTTATTGGTGCCTTGGAGAATGTTAGTTTTGACACATCTTTACATAAAGTGGGAACTCTACTCTCAACTTACCCTGGTCAGTGTAAGTGGTGGCAATAGCAGTAAGGTACAGGACACCTATAAGTTGATAGCCTGTGGTTGGCACAGTGATGGCAGTTCCCATCTTTCCCAGTCTGTTACCAACAATAAGAACAATTAATAGCAATGTACAAAATCTCTCAGTATTGACACCCTATAGGGTGGTTATATCAAGGATGGATGGGAAAGTTCTGTCCCATGGGCTTAATCTGATTGATGAAGGTTCCTCACTGGGCTTGCATAGGTCCCTCTTCCTCTCCAGGCCCAGTTCCCTGTAGGCTAGTAGGGAGAGGAATCCCCACAGTTACTCTCTTCAGTGCACACTGTGCTCTCCCAGGTAGTGTGACAAATCAGTGATGCATAAAGACAGGCACAGCTGGCACTCTCCTATAGCCTCACATTCATACAGCACTTCCAAGAACCTGTTGAGTCCCATCTTCATTAACTGCTCTGTTAAAGACAGAGCACACACATCTGACTGCAGATTTATATGAGGAGTAGGCAACTGCCTGGAGGTAGGGGTCAGTTTTCCCTTACAATCCCTGCAGGTTGCACTCCATGCACAAACAGCAAGCTTGAAATCTCTCTGTTTTCTTCTATATCTATAGTCTCTTTCAAAATGGCTGCAGGAAGTGCATGTTACTTCCTGTTGCTACTTTGAGAGGGACCACAAAGAAATATGGAGGTACTTGGGGCTAATGTGGATTTTCTGGTGGGTTGAGTAAGTGGGGATCCTTTGATGTGTTTTCACATGTTTGGGAGATTTTCTGTATGATTTTCAGCCAACATTTACTTGAAAATCATGAAAAAAATAATTTTTTGCAGGGGGAGTTGTAGGATTGGTGGGAGAGGACTTCAGAGGCAACAAAAGTAGGCTCCAGAGGCTGCATGTGGTCCATGGGCTGCCCTCTGCCCTCCTGACATATATAGTTTTTAAAAAGAAGACTGGGACATAGGAGGGAAGGAATGGGGAAAGAAGAGAAGCAGAGGTTAGTAGAATGTTCTGAAATGCGCTTTTAATCTGTGATGAAGAGGGAGAAGTGTCAATATCAAGAAGTAGTAAATTCCAGACAGCAGAGCTAACAACAGAGAGGAACAGAAGCAGCAGCCAAGATGGAAATGTGGGCAGAGGAAAGATGACAACAGTACAAATAAAAAGAAAGAAGGGGTTAGTATTCACATAAGAGTCATGAAAATGTACTCTGAATTGAATTTCTGAAATGGAAAGAAGTTCTAGTTGAGCTGAAGTTGGACAAAGCAAGTTCAGGTACTGCCAGTTGGGTATATTTGTTATCTCCAGTAAATGATTATCTCATTACAAAGGCAGTCATCAGCAGAAAACCAGACGAGCAGCACACGTACCTAATGAGCAGTGTTCGTGCGAAACCTTTGTAATCTGTTACCTTCAGCACTGTTCAGTAGATTAGATTTTTTTTTTTGGCTCATTTTGTTCATTTATCAGTATTAATCCCATAGTTCATGATACTGGAAGGGTGAACAATTATGCCAGTGTGAATGCTGAATGAAGGGCATTTCTAACTTGTCAGGATAAAGGACAGAATTTTTAATGCAACAAGTATGAATTGCTCACTGTATATTCTCCAAAGTCATAGCAAGGGCTGACCACAGATTCTGAGCATATAGTTTGTCTTTGTGATCATCCAAGGATCTCCTGGCAGGACTATGTTAAAGTTTTCTGTCTCCACAAACCACATGACAACATCAGGTAGGATAACAGGTGGTGTGCATTTATTCGACTTCTTTCTCAGCTTAGTACACCTTCAGTCCTTTCTTCCATCGAAGTCTAATATATGTTCCTCCTGTTCTTTTTTGTCCTAGCAAAGTAGAAAAGTCTCCTTTAAGTTAACATGTCTCATTTCCTAGGGAGTATTTAGAGGTTAACTTTTAAGCTCTCCACCAGACTTTTTACTTCATCACCCACATGCCAAGGCCCCACTCAACCACAGTCAGCTTTTGCACAGGGCACATGGGAATCACTGGTAGGGGGTCATCAGCTGCTTACCAACTCCACAGTTCCAATTGGTTCTACAAAATGTGGAGGCCAGGTTGCACTGGGACTTGAGGGTGCCATGCCTGGGGAGGTGAGTCAGTGATTATTGCCTGCACCCAGCACTCCTGCCCTTGTCTCCTTCATTTCTTGCTCTGTTTCTCACACTCCCTCCTCCGCTGTCTCCCCTCTCTCTCTTTAAACTCTCTTCTTCCCTTTCTGTCCCACTTGGAATACCCACTGCCAATTTTTCAGGCAGCCCAGTAGATGGGTGAGCACCTGGGATTTTCCTGGAACTGGACATTGCAAGCCAATGTGAATTTACAGAAGTCCCTGTATCTGTTTCTCCCTCTCTATGTCAGCCAGTAAATTCCTGTGGCTCTTCACAAATAGAATGATACAGTATTCATTGTGTTTAGAGCAGTGGTAATGAGTAGGCTGAAGCCCCACCTCACCCTCGTGATATCATCATCATCATCTTCATCATCATTGATATGCTCATTTCTATTCATAAATAATTATTGTATCAGATGAATTTGTGGAAACAGTTGGGCAGAACTTGGGGCAAACAGCTCCCTAGATTTGGTCTGTGGCAACTGTTCCTTCAATTTCTACTTCAGTCTGTAATTTAAAAAAAAACCTGCATGCAAATTGGTGAGAACGAATATGAAAATTTTCAGATGCACGTTTCCTGAACAGACACATTGTATATCCAACTTTCCCTAATATAAGTATTTTTGTATGCAACCTTCCTTTGTATATGCATATCTGTGCACATTTTTTATTTTTATTTTTGTTGTTGTTGAGAACTGCATTGCAAAATTCCATAAACTGCACAGTCCACAGGATAGTTGTATTCTGATCTGCATATTAATCAAAGAAATCTGAATTTGAGCACTTTTTGCATAACAATGCAGATTGAACAAATATTTTGCCCATCCCTAGCATATTCTAGCCACAGTTCAACACTTCTAAGTAGTGTTGCTTTCAACCAGTGATTCTATGGTCCTGTGTAGTCCCAGGTAATATTACTTGACTGTGTTTTACTCTAGCTGAATCATGCCTTCTCTAAAAACAAAAGCATTCAGTCTGTTTCCTCATGTTGCCTGTCATGCACTGGAATCATTACAACTAATTTCCTTCTCATGCTGCAAATGGAACATCAGTGACCTTGGCCATGTGAGAAGAGCCCGTGCACATCAGCTTCAGTTTGCAAGAGGAGCTGTTTTCATGTTGAGAAGAACCTCCCAGAAGGATGTTGTGTTTGAAGACACTTCAGGATAAGGATCTCCTTTAATAAAATTTAGACAATTTCCCCATTATGTTTCAACTGCAAACAGCACTACTCAGAAAAGTTACTTTTTAAACACTAAAATTCTCAAAATGCAGGCTGGGGAATTTCTGGGAATTCTAATTTGAAAAAGGAATTTCCCCACACTGCGGCAAAGAGCTGCTTTTCTTTGACTAGGTAGCTTAGGCTGATCTTTGACTAGGTTTCTAAAGATTAAGAAGCTGGTTGAAGAACAAATCTACACATGCAAGAGACTTTTGTAGTTTGTGTATTATGTTCTCTTCCCACCTAGCTTCAGAGATTGTGCACAGAAAAAAGCAAGCATCTACTCATATGCAGTATTACCTGTCCGGTGGAGAATTGCATGGCTAAATCAAATTGGCTTCCAGATGTGCATCTGATTACTGTGTTGTCTGTTCCCACTACCTTGCTTTAGAGCAGTGTTTCTCAACCTGTGGGTCCCCAGATGTTTGTGGACTTCAGCTCCCAGAAGCCCTGAGCATTGACCATAGTGGCTGAGGCTTCTGGGAGCTGAAGTCCACAAACATCTGGGGACCCACAGGTTGAGAACCACTGCTTTAGAGGAATGTGCCTTTGGCTGTACCTCCACAAATGTGGAGGGAGTTGCACATCTTAGTGTTCCTGCTAATGAAAAAAGTGCTGTGGGGAGATGACATGTGTGTATGGATGTGTTTGGATTTACTCCACAGTCTTTTAACTGTGATGAAACACATCTCTTCAGAGTTCAAAGGCTGTTGCTGCAGGATGAGTGGTGGGGGTTGGAGAACAGATGCTAAAGGCTTTGCTTTCGTTGGGGTGAGGTGCTCTTTCACATACAATTCTTTGCAGGGAAATAGCCCCCCTTCTCCTTTTGAGAAAAGTACAGGTGGATCTGGATAATATGTGCAGTAGCACATGTTCCAAACATTGTCCTCCAATCACTTTTTCGTGCTCCTAACTTAGGATTTTCTTGCATACATCTAGGATCTCTCCTCTGGAGGGACCACATACAGACCTCACCTTTCCACTGTTTAATGCTCAGCATATCTACATCTGGAATGCTAGCTTTGCTAATGGGAGAGTGATTAAAAGTGCAAGTTGACTTACAGATGTTCCTAACATCCATGTTTATAAATGCTCCTTCTCCTTAAACTTCAAATGGAACCAAAAGGGAAACTGAATGTACAAAACAGAAAATGCAGTACAATGAACAACCCTCTCATTCACAGATGTTCCCTTAATATGTGAAATCTGGTAAGCAAAACCTCTAGATATAACTTGATTTAACAAATCACTAACTATGCAGTATTTTTAAAATATATTGTTTAACAGAAGAATACTAAACACAGTGGGTGGGTTCCAAAGAAATACTTTACACAGCTTTATAACTGCTTTACACAGCTAGCATGGTGCTGGCAGTGTAGAGTTTTGCTCTTTGAATGGCAGCTATCAATATTTCACACAAGTTCATTTTAAAACCAGCAGTTTGGGAAGACTTACTGAATTCTAGGCTACGCTTCTAACAAACAATCAAGAATGTCCCCCCGTTGATCCTCCTGTTTGGCTCTTTGCCCAATATTATCAGGATTATACTGAACAAGCAAGTAAATCCTTCAGTCCACACACAGTAAAAATGGGCTACATATCTCATCATGCATCATATATTCATACTTCACTAAATTCAACTGTGTTGGACTCCAACAGGGGCTTGGAGCCTCGATAGTTCCATTCAGGCAAATGGCTGCTATGCAACAGAAACCAATTCCTACTTCATCCTGAATTCTCTGGTAAATCTTTCATTGCAAAGGACCATGAAATTCTCTCAATCCAATTTTCAGAGGACACTGGGAAATACTAGGGAAAAGGCTAATCATTGCCCCCTTTGGCCGGTGGGATCATTCTGACAGTAGAGCTCCATTCTCAAGATTATAATCTTCATGTTCTCGTATTTTATCCTATCAATTATTTTGTTTATGTATTTATAATATTTATATTCAGTCCTATATCCTAAGAGCTCTGAACAGCTTACAGTGAGGTCAGTTGGAAGAATTTAAAAAGTAAGACCATTTAAAAAAAAATAATCAAATTTTCTAAGATCTTACTAAACAACTGAGTAATTTAAAAAGTTAAACAATATAAAATGTGTATGTACGCAAACTGGATGGGACCATTGATCCCAAAAAGCTTTCATAAGTTTTAACTTTGCTCTGGAATGAAATCAGGCCTTCCAGGGGTGGACATTCTATAGTGACCGGGCAGATAATGCCGTTTCCTATGTCCTCACACAGTATGTTGTTCCTGTTAGTGGGACACAGAGTTGGGTCACTCCAGCAGATCTCGGTCCAGGGCAGGCATATATAGGGAAGGATGCTTCTCCAAACAATTATGATTAAATTTGTAGTTATAAACTGTAAAAATCCCCTAAGGCTTTGTTTCTGATTTTTTTTATTATTTTTGATACTTAGGATGCAGGGAAATCTAGTGTAACATTCGAGATATATCTCAGTTTGTGTTCTGTTAAACTAGGAACTCTGAAATCACTGTCATCATCCCCATCCATCATCTTGGAAACACATTGTTAATTGTGACCCCCAATCCAAGTATGTTGACTATTTTCATTCTTTTAACTTTCTGTAGTAGCAGAGATCATTTGCTCCTAAAGTCTTCATTCCAAGGGATCTGTTTGCATATGGTGCCTCCGAGTTATTGAGCACCTCATGATTGCATATTTTTAAGGCTTGTGTCTTTTAATTTGCTATGAATTACCATTAAAGCTCCTCAGAAAGAAATCTATAAAGCTCTAGTGGCATTTAAAAGCAATGAATGATTTCTGCTCATCGGATATTGCATATATATGCACATTTTTAAAAGTTTCCTTTTCATCGCTTTCTGGTCAACATCTTTAATAAATGGAAGTAGAGAACTAGGAAAGATTGCCCAATGAAAAATCACATACAAATATGCTGACACATTTCTTGGGATTTTATGCCATGATTTTGTTGTGTTAATAATACTCAGTAAGCCACAGTTCTGTGCCTTCACTGTACAAGCATTCCCAGTGGGAATGTAGTCTGCGTAACAATAAATTGACTGTTGGTCCCTACAAACCTGTTGGATTGTATCCTGTACTAATACCATTTTTTACTGCAGTTCCTCTTATAACAAAATGTAAAGTAATATTTGGCAGAAAGTGAATTCAGAATAGCTGGGGATGTTCTGTATAACATCATGGGAAAATAGACTGCATTCAGTGAGCACTGGAGTTCTAATTCCAAAACCGACTGTCTATTTTTTGTGTAATTAAATCCAGGTCTTCCATTAAACACCAGGCCTTTCTGCATCCTGGGGTTTGCAGTTTAGGAAGGGGCATTTAGAACTCTCAGCCAGAGAGCTCTTTGGCTTCAGTAAATTACAAACCCCAGAATTCCACAGGATGTTGAAAGTGGAATAATAGCACTATAACAGTGTAGTGTGGAAAGGCCCTTGTCAGTAACTCAGCAAACCCATAAAAACTACTGACTTAATCTGAACTTTTATACTTTGCACTAATAGAATCTGATACCAGGTATGGTATTCTATTTGCTTTGTGATTTGAGCCAGTAAGTGGCACTTTTTCCTCTTTGGATATTTTCAAACAATTGCTATATATTCCCAGTATGTATAAGACTTCTAATGTGTGTAAGCCTCTATTTTAAGCTACCCCATCTTTCCTGAGCAAGTGGTTTTTTTTTTTCCTAATCCCATCAGGGTGTGTATATATGTACGTGAGAGAGAGCAAGATGATGTCTTATCTATCATGTTCTTGGTCATTGGCCAGACAAAAAAACCATAAAAAATTGCTTGCATGCTCACTTTTCCCAATTGATTTTCTTTCCCTGCACACAGTTTTTAAGCTATGACATGGACACTGTCCTTTAAATATTAGAGGGCACTAATAATAGCACAATCAGATATGGCAGGTTTAGTTTTTCTCTCATGTAAAGACTTCTTATGCTTGTTTCTGTTCTGAGGGTCACCTTTAGTGTCTCTGCATTCTCCCAGACAATGGATTTTCCATTAATGTGAATGTGTTCTCTTCAGTTTTCCATAAAACCCATTTTATATGTCACAGCTTCATCTGTTGTTATAGCTTCAGCTATCCAGTAGTCATTATTAATTTGTCATTTATTATGTAGTTATAGAAGAATAAATGTTTGCATATTGTGAGGAGAGTACAATAAAAATAGAAACGGTTGGATACTGCTAGGCCAGGCTTTATTTCAGTTCTACTGCTTACTTGTTTAAATGTGCTCCAGCTTAATTTGACTAGCAAAGGTGAAACTATTATCTGCAGCAAATAGCACATATCTTTGGTCTATATAAGGCTGTCAACCAGGAAGTATTTTATTGGTCCAGTAGAATGACCTGTTAGATCAGGACATCAGTTTTGAAGCCTAAAAGGCTATTAAGCTTCAGATTGATTGAATGAATGAAAGAACACATTGTTATGCTACTCTGTTCTAAGGCATTTTAGACAATATGTTATTTTTGCTTTGACCTAGTAGGTACTACTGCCCTGTTTCTTGTTCCAGATTCCTCCAGATACCACTTTTTACCAACTAGTTACTCAAGCTTTCCTTCTCACCTATCAAGTTTCTGTCTTGGCTTTGTCCCCATTCTAGACTCATGCTCTTGGGGAATAGTAGTTATGAAATCAAAAAGTTACAATGAAATATGGTTAGATAGTCTCTTAACTGTAGTTTTTGAAAGAAAGGCTGGGACCTAAAGCATAGTGGGTAGCACGCAATGTAACCACAGGAATGGCGAGTTCACTTCCCCTGAGTTCTGGTACTTGGCAACACCCCATAATGCACAAGAGATTGCTAATAGAAGGAGAAACTGCCCACCGCACATATGTCCACACAGCATTTGTTATGTATCTCTCAGTTTTGGGCAATACGTGTGGCCCATGGTGTTTCTAGTACTGACTTTGAGTGTGCAGCATGCATTATTTTAAGGTACCCTCTCTGTTGTTTTACTGGTGGAGGGGCTTCCTAATGGGAGAACCAAGCCTCCTCAGAATTTCATTTTCAAGCAGTCTGGAAAACGATTCAAGGATCACTTATTTCAGGAAGCACCCATGTGTTCACAATGCATAAAGTGCACAAGGAACTGTCCTGTAAGACTCTTCAAAATTTATTGGATTTCAGAAATATGTTCCTGGTGGATTGAGTCCAACAGCATTAATTTAAAGGTCATTTAGAATAAGCACTCTGTGGATTTTGCATTTATGAAGTAATCTTGAATTTGTGTTAATGAATTAAGTATTCATTAACTATTAAACTATTTAACTATGGGTTTTTTTTAAAAAAAAGCTCTTTAATGTTAACATGAAGTTTGAAAGTTAAAGCCGAGTATTAGCATTCTTTGATTAATAAGTCAGTAAAGTCATCGCTCAAACAAGTCTCTGTTGAATGGATTATTACTTTCTTGGGGAAAGAGTGATTAAATTCAATTTTAAGCATCAAATGTGTTTTCATATTTTAGAACTTTATGTAAGAAATCAATATAAATAGCCTTTCTAAAATAATTCAAAAGTGTTGGGGGTGGGGTGGGTGCAGGTTAAATTCAAATAATAAACAAAGACAAAATGCCAGATGTGTGATGATGGAGAAAAGCAATATTGCAGAGTGCGTTAAAGCATAAAATGAAAACATGAACATAAGAAAAATGGAAAGTGGTTGCTTGTTGGTCATATTGAAATAGGGACAAACAGTGCAATTCAGACAAAAGGCAGAACTCACTATTAAAGGATACAAATATTGGCAGCCCCTTACAGAATTCCATATGTCACACTATCTGTTGGTATGTGCACTGTGCCATGATATCATAAACCCTATTCGGGTGTTCTTCTGTGCTTAAACATCACATGAGCATGAGGATGGATGTGCTAGCTACACTCCAAGGTGTAGAAGGGAAACTAGATATTCAGGCTTCCTTTCTGTTTTAGTCAGCAAGGATATTAGGGTATGCATTTTCCTGACTGTAAGTCCAGTAATATTAACTAAAACTCTTGTTGTGTGCTAATCCTATGTAGGCATGGGATCTGGGCCATATCAGGCCCTGGTAATATAGCTGTCCCTTCCAGCTTCTGACCTGTAGATTTTGCACATCTGCATTCAACGCTTAGATATCTTCACTCAGAGCATGGACATAGAGGCTGGGCTAAGAGGATACTTGTGTGTGTGACACTGGGAGCAAGGCTGGGTGTGTGTTTATGCTTTTTTTTCTATGCATGAATATCCTTCACACAAAAAGCACATGAAAAGGGCTTGCATGTGCAGTAACCGTGAACAGAGTGATGGTTGTGAAACTGTGCTTTGAATTTCCACATGTTGATTGAAAAGGGAGCCTACAAAAATTTGGAATGTTTCTGTATCTAACAGTTAGATATATAGACATCTCTTTTCCAAAAATGTAGGTTTCTGTCTGTATCTACTGGAAATATGAAAACAAGAGCGCATTGTAAAAGGTGCAGCTAGACCTGTACAAAATTGCCATAACTTTCAAAGAAATTATATTTTAGTTTTATTGAATCTTCCTTAGTTAAATATAACCCTGACAGACAAATTTAGAAATGTTTAGATGCAACAATAAGTGTTGATCTAGTGTAAGGTGCGTGATCAGCCAAGTCTCTAATGCTTCTTCCTTTTCTTCTTTCTTTTCTCCTCTTTTCTACCTGACATGAAATGATGAGAAGAATTTAATTGTGAACAGCATGAAAAGTTGTCTGCCTTTGAGTCCAGATGTAATAAACAACAGCTCACACAGAAAAGAATCTTGCCATATTAGTCTGCAAATGGTTTGTGATTTGCCATGAGGTTTACAAAGAAGGCACGTAAAAGAAAACAGGAAGGGAAGGGAAAGAAGGGAGCACGTAAGCTAATGTTCATGGCTGCTTGGACCCATAACTGTTATATACAGAGTGGGCTCCAAGGCTACAGTGGCCCCCTCCATTTTGTAGATCCTGGACTTTCCTGTATCCCCTTCCCTGTGGAGAAGGAGAATCACTGTTCCTAGAAGATTCCAGGTGTAGAGGTTCTCCTCCAAGGTCATGTGTAACCTTTGGTGAAACATAACATTTTAAGGATTTCAATTCAAGTTTTTTTTTTTTAAAAAAAATAAAAGTTAACAAAACATTTTGAGGAGTGGGAATGGGATTGATTCTCAGGCCACCCACGCTTTGTTTACTATCACATCCATTGCAGCTGTTGTCTCCTTGTGCATTATGTTTACCCAATGTGCAGTTGGAGACACTGACTTCAATTTTGTGAGAACTGCAGTGTTTATACCTTTTCACTTAGTAAGAGTCAGAGTTGTGGTTGCAATACCTACTCTTCTCTATTAAATGTTTAGAAATAGCTAGTCCTTCTGGCCCTATAATTAGCATAAGCAGTTTTCGTTTTTGCATTTGACATTCATCACTTTTTTTGGCTCCCCTTTCTGTTCTTTGCTATTCTGCTTAAAATGAATGGGAAACTACTTAGAAAACCAAACTTGAAAACTTATGTGGAAATTTTGTTCTTATTTTTCAGAGCTGCGACCTACCCCAGCAAAGTATTGTTCATATTGTTCAGACTCCACAGAAAAAAGATCAAGGAAGCATTGATACTGAAAGTGAAAATGACTGTGGAGTTCTAACAAGTGATGGAAGAGAAGCCACAAGCCTCACTCGTGTCGATCTCAATACCAACCTTCTGCCTTCTAACTCAGCTGGGCTTGCTGTGATTTTGGACACGGAGGAAAACAGTATTTCTTCTCTATCTGACAATTCAGGTAATGTGCTACTGGATCGACATATTGCAAAATATAATGTATTTTCCCTGCAGTGATTCAAAGCTGCGAAATTGCAAGGTTCCCCCACACCCCATTCTGCTTCTGTGAGCCATATGTGAAAAAGTCAGAGATATGGCAGAGTTTTCAGAGTTCTTCTGCCCTAGATCTTTGTATTTAACCACTGCATGCTATGTTGATCCTAGGTTTCCTTGATACCACTTTTTATAGTACTCAGGTTCCATTTGGGAGACAGCAGCCAGCCATACTGGTATTCAACTATATTTATTTGCTTTTAGTTAATCCTCAGTATCACACCACCAAGTGAAATATGCTTTTTTGTCTTGTTTGTCAACCTTTGTGAGAGTCCCACTTTAAATGTTGTCAAAAAGTTTGGTCATTGAATTCTGGTCCATGATGTCATGCCCAGTTGCAGTTTGCTCAGGGAGCTAGAGACATGGAGCAGTGATCTGCCTTAGGATTGGGGATATTTTAGTATTAAAGGATGTGGACCTATGAATTCCCCATCTTTATTTTGCTACTTGAATATAGAGTACTTTGTTCACCCCTTTTATTTCCATTGTTTTATTATTATTGTCTATACAGATCTATCAGCTTTGTGCCACCATTTATGAAAGAACCACCTAGATTTCTTGGTTCCAAATTTCTTGAAAAAGGATTGATTAGTGAAGAAGATGCAGAATCTTGATTAAAATAATAAGGTTGTTCTAGGGTGGGATGAGGAAAATGTGACCTGTAGACCACACAGAGCACCCCAAGGCCAAATTTAAGACCTTCATGTTCCCCTCTGTACCCCCCAAAAAATTCTTTGACTTATGAGGGTGTGGTGAGGCCGGAGGGTGTGTGTGACCCTTCAAGATCCGCTGGGGGGCCAGTGTGCCCCTACTAAGCTTGACAGGTTACCCATACCTGTGGTACTTGAAGCAGTTCTTCCTTATAGGTTTAGTTGAGTATGTGGCACCCAAGTGGCTCTGTTTTGATATTCTCAACAGTGAAACTACAAAGCAAGCAGCAAGACAGCTTGATAGCTGCAGCACCATGGATAGCTTTAAGTAAACAACAGGCTCAAATAGGGGCTGAGTATGGACAGGAACCATTAGAACTTGAGCCTCTAGGTCTCACCTGTACTTTGCACCTTCATTGGAGAACTGTAGGCTCTTCCAAGACTTATGTGGGTTGTAGATCAGCAACCTCTTCCTCAGTACATTGCCTTTGCTGGAAATATTTATATTTTAAAAAAAATACAGAATACATATATAAGATCTACTTCAAATTATGGCCAGCTCTGGAGGAGACCATTAGAGGAACTGCAAGTGATCATGCATAACTGGACAGTGATGAAATTAGCTGGAGCAATGAAAAAGAACATCCAGCAAAAATTCAACCTACTTGCAATGGTGTAAATATCTGTCCTAGCATGGACAGAGAGATGGTGCTGAATTAACAAACCGAGATTCTGATGTGTAGTGTAAATTGATTCCTATTGCACATACTCACCAATAAAGAGTTGCATAACATTGATGTTATGATATAAATTACATTAATCATAGGCAACTTGAGATAAACTCCTGGCAGAAACTAAGAGGGAGTAGAACTATTTGGTAAAAAAGATATGTAAGAGAAAGAACACATTACAAACAAACCTGGGGAAAAAAGGGTAAAAAAAATTCATTTGTATGTGTGATAATAAAATAAGATTTTCTTCCTTGTACCGTGTGATTAGGTTTGGAATAAAAAATCTAGATTTGGGTTTTGGCATGGTACATGTGAAAATGCAAAAATAAATTCCCTTTGAAAAAATAAAGTGAGAGTACAATAAGGTGAGTTTGGGGAGAGGTTTTGAAGAGTTTTTAAATAGTTTTGAGACTGAGAGGTTTTAAAGAATTTTTAAAACTTTCAAATACTTTTGAGACATTTCTGCAGCTGTGTGCAAAATGGAAAACTGAGATAAAGGCAGCCTTGGTGCATGGACTGTTAAAAATATACAGTAGCTCCTCCACAATTGCAAGGGTTTAGGGCTCAGAACCCTTGCAAAAGTGGAAAAACTGCAAATAAACTCCCCTCTGTGATTCCCCTCCAGAGTCCCTCCCATTCCATTGCCTCTGGCCCCAGTTGTCCTGGGACAGGGAAGAAAAAAGACAAGGTAAAAGGCTTGCCAGTACTTTTTGCTCAGAGGGAGAAGAACAGAGTTCTTGCATTCTAGTTACTTCTGGCAGCCATCTTGAAAAAGGAGGGGTAAGAGCAAAGAGCACCTGACCAATCAGCAGCCATTACACAGCAAAATGTGTAGTCACATGGCAGAGAGGAAACACCTCCAGCAGTGCAAGAGGGGCTTGCTCACCCAAAAGGAAAAACCATCCATTTTGAACACAAGCCTCACAAGCTTGGGGTGAGGAGGATAATGGGGTGAGGTGAGGCAAGGTGAAGGTGAAACCCACAAATGTGGGGGGAGGATTGTAGTGTCAGTGAGCAGTTTGTTTGAATGTAAAGTCAAAGGCATTCACAGCCAAAATCCATGGTTTGTTTTGGTTTTTTTGGGCTATGAGGCCATGCTGTAGTAGTATTTACTCCTGACATTTCACCTGCATCTATGGCTGGCATCTTCAGAGGATCTGGAGACATGGAGGTGGAATGAAGTATATATATGCTTGTGTGATCTCCAGGAGGGAGGGATTTGCATTTGTGATGTTGTGTCTGATGCAGCTGCCTGTGAGACAGCCCATTGTTGAGTGGGCTAGCCCCCAGGGTTGCATTGTTAATCGGAGGATATACATTACAGTTGTGTGTGCATTTAAGTACTTGTTAGCAATCCACTATATTGTTTCCTGTAGAGAGACCTCTTGAGTCTGGGTGGTGTCCACTGGCATATTTTTGAGTCTTGATTTTAGTGTTTTTCAATACTGGTAGCCAACTTTTGTTTACTTTCTGAGTTTCTTCTTTCCTGTTAAAATTGTCCAGGTGCTTATGGATTTCAATGGCTTCTCTGTGTAGTCTGACATAGTAGTTATCCAAATGGTCCAGAATTTCTGTGCTTTCAAATAGCATTCTTTGTCCAGGTTGGTTTATAACATATCCTGCTACTGCTGATTTTTCCGTCTGGATCAGTTTGCAGTGTCTTTCATGTTCTTTGATTCATGTTTGGACGCTGTGTTTTGTAGTCTCTATGTAGAGCTGTCCACAGCTACAAGGCATGCAGTTAACTCTAGCAGAAGTTAGAGGATCCCTCTTGTCCTTTGCTGAACGTAGCCTTTGTTGCATTTTCTTGGTCGATCTGGAGATTGTTTGGAGGTTATGTTTCTTCATCAGTTTCCCTATTTGGTCAATGACTCCTTTGATGTATGGTAAAAACACATTCCCTTTGGGTGGCTGTTTATTCTCACCTCTGTGGTTTTTTCTGGGTCTTGAGGCTCTTCTGATGTCCAAACTGGAGTAACCGCTGGCCTGTAGAGCCCAGTTTAGATGATTCAGTTCGTCTTTCAGAAGGTGGGGCTAACAGATTCTTTTTGCACGGTCCACCAGAGTTTTTATTGTGTTCCTTTTTTGTCCTGGGTGATGGTTGGAGTTTTTGTGTAGATATCTGTCAGTGTGTGTGTAGGTTTTCTGTAAACTGTGTGGCCCAATTGTTGGTTAGGTTTGCGGATGACTAGGACATCCAGAAATGGTAAGCTTCCTTCATTTTCTTTTTCTATAGTAAATTGGATGTTCAGGTGGATGTTGTTCAGATGGTCCAGAAACATGGTCAGTTCCTCTTCCTCGTGGCTCCAAATGGTGAAAGTGTCATCTTTTTGACTACTCAGAATGTCCATTTTTCCCCTTGTTGTGCGTATGTGTGGGTCTGTGGATGTTTGTGTATGTTCTTAGCTACAGAATAGGAAAGGCACAGTAGCACGGAGATTTATTTTCTGTAAAACTTAAAGAAAGTAGAGCAGGAAAAAGAGCTTTGTGTGTCAGTCTCACACTGGACATGAGAATTCTTGTGGGTGTTGGAGAGTTCTAAGCAGGCTGTCTTGCTATGCTGAGATCGTCTGTCTTCAATAAAATCTTTCCAACTGCAAGGTTTTTTCACATCTCTAGTTTAGGTTCCTCACAGCACATTCACATGTGGTTATGTCCTATATTTCTACTGGTTCCTCCAGCCATAATGAAGTCCTTTTGATAAAGCAAGCATCCCAACAGTAGGCTGACAGCACAGCAGATACTTATGGCCATTTTCTTCCCAGTTGTCTCAGTTTATGATTGAGCCCAACTATTTCTTGCTTGTCATGAATAAGACAGCCTGCTGAGTGACATTTCTGCCTCACTGGCGGAGGATGACAAGTGGTGTCTGATGGGATATTTTATTTTCTTCAGGATATTCTAGATTTTGCTATGATTAAAAGGAAGCAAGCTCATGGTTTTCATCTCATTGCAAAGACGATGTAAGCACACACGCATCTGTTCTAGTGCTAATTGTGGTACACTATTTCTGGGCTCTGCAAGGAGAAAGTGGCAAAAGTGATGTGAATAGGACATTTGATTTATCTTTCTCCTTTGCTTCCTGTTTCATTAAACAGAAAAAGAAAGAAAAATAATTTCCACAGGGCATCCATACATGGAAGAAGATGTACCTGTGAGCCTCCATTATGTTTATTTTGAATGTCCACTACAGTGATGACAGGTATTTTATTTGTTTAGAGTATTTATATCTCCTCCTTCAAACAATGAAATGAATGTGTTCCTGGACATTGCTTCTTTAACAGAAAATTTGGTCCTAGAGGCAGAAATATCATGGAAGTATTAGGGACGGGAGAAAAGACAAGCAATTAAACATGCTTTTTGTTTAAAATACTGCTTTTCAAATGCTATGGTGATAATTGTGATAAATATACTGTTCTTAAGTGAACTATGTTTAATGACAGTTTAATGTCTCCCCTGCCTCATAGTTATTCCATGCCTTGTGGGGGTGGGTGGGCAGGACTGGAGAATTCTTCCCCAGCTAATCATCTTTTCCTCCTTAGACTATATTTTCCTAAGATTCATGCCAACCAATCTCTCATAATCACGAACAGAAACTGTACAGTAGGCTTTCTTCTGGATTCTAAGATGATCTGGATGCTTTAAGTGCTACTAGAAATCTTCCTGCCTTTCAATCCTGTCAACAGCTGTGAACAACCAGTCAACTTCTGACTAACTTAGCTTTTTTAAAAAAATTACCTACCCAAAATCTCTGACCAGTCATTCTTATATCTTCATCCCAGACCCTCATATACTACTTCCTTTTAGTTTCCAATCAGCACTTCTTTATGGACCTTCAAACCACCTGTCAAATTTGTTGAGCCCTTGCTCATTCCAGTTTGTATTTTACTATCTGCCCAATATCTGTATAAATAAAGGTAGCTTCTCCTCAGTTCATTTTCAGACTGTTAGAATGAAGTCTGCATCTCATGTCATATACAGCTAAGGACTTCAAAAGTGTCATGCCCAATACACAATAGCAAAAGCAAGCTTCCAGCATACTTACTTACATTATAATAGGCATGCAAAGAATATTCACAATTTTTATCATCCAGGACCAGAAATTGACACACTGGGATACCTAGTCTAATTACCAGTTTTCATGATATTTTTTGCCTTGATGGAAGAGCAAAAAGAAAGGTACGTGTTTTTTTTCCTACATCAGCAATAGCAAAAACAAACAAGCAAACAACAACAAAAAATCAAAGTATGGTTTTGTATGTAAGCATTTTGCATACAAAGAACAAACAATATTGTGCAAAATACACAAACTGTATTGTGCAAAACCAAATTATATTGAGCAAAATACTTCTTTACGCTGAAAAAATTTAGAAGAACAGTTCTGAAGTGCAAAATAGCATTGAAAAATGTGAAAAACACTTGTAAACTCATGCAATGGCGGTGGCATGGGTAGGCTGTGGTTTTTTATCATCTGTGTGAGAGTGAAACAAGCAAAGATTTTCATCCCCACATTATGACATTATACACCATTTCTTAAAATGGGATGAAGCCATTTGAAAGTATTCTGGCTGTAATCCTGTATAGCACAGCTTAGCACAGTAGTTAAGCATGTGCACATGTGTTAGGCTGAGCCATATCTTACCCCCTGTACTTAACATACATCCTCTGAAGCTCCCCACCACCACAGCTATTTCATGCCTTGTGGAGGTGGGTGGGCAGGACTGGAGAAACCTGGCTATGTCTCCATAGCAAGATGCAAAATTATTACATCAGGGCTCAGATCCACTGGGGTCTAGACGATTCACGGCTGTAGTAATTATTTAGTATAGCAGGGATAGCTATAAACAGTTGCTAATGGTGTTCATGACCGTAAGTGCATACAAAGGACTCAGACAAATACTGGGCCTGCCTGTTGTTAAATAAGATATCTGTAGCATCTTTCCCAAATTCTGAAAGACTTTTTAGAAGCTCCAGCATCTGACCTTCTGTTGTTTAGTTGTTGATTGTTAGAAAGCATTATTTAAAAAGGTTCTGTGTCTTTCTTTTGCCTGAAGCTAACAGTCAACCCAAGTGTGTGAACTGCTTGTCGCTTTTCTAAAACTTATACTGTCAAATTAGTTCCAGGTCAAGTTACAGCGTGATGTACATCTCTTCTCTATTTTAATATGGCATTAGGCTGAACACTCTTTGACTTATAATAAACTGCTGGATTCCCCCCACCCCCTGCTTCCTTTCATCATTTTCTTGAGAACACCATTAAAATGTGAGCACTGATCCATCCAAAATGGCTTCCAGCATACACATCTATATTGATACTGAACATGTATAAATGTTCAACAAGTGAACCAGACAGAACCAAGACAATGGCATAGTTATTACTGTTTATGGCCCGTTTTCATGAAAAACTGAATGTCTAACAATTTATCATTTCAACTGTGCCTGTGTTGTATGTGTATTTGTGTGCACATGGACACTTGTGCCTGCTGCATGCCTTTAATGCAGTGATTTACTCTTCTTCACATATAGAAACAACTTGTGTGGAAGTATCCATACCTTTGATGGACAAACAGTGGGATACATTTTGAAACTGAATTTGTTTTTTGTTTTTTTGTCTGTGTTGACCAGTGTGAATTGATAAAGCTGTGGGGGTAGTTATAACTTCTTCAATTTGCATGAATCAATTAGCTCTTTTTAAAAACCTTTATCAAGCCGTGGGCGTAATTATGAGTCATACCAAAGGGTTTATCACAAGCCCATATTTTGTTGCTCTTATTTGCCCTAAGAATAGATATAGGTTGCAGGTTATGAGACTATCTCTACATTTTTTTATTTTTTTTTATTTTTGGCATTGATGTAAGTCAGGCTTAGAAGACTGCAGTTCCTGTTCAATGTACTTACTTTGTGGGGAATCTATTGCTCTCCAAATAAAGAGATTAATTAGTTCAGTACACAACAGATTTATGTAATTCCTATAAGTATAGCCCTTGGGGATCCATGTTTCTCTACAAAAGGGAAATCCCTTTTGTGCTGACAAAGTAGCTGTAGGGGACTGAGAAATGGAGGGTGAGGGCACTAAGCCAAGGCAAAGCTGAGAAAGAAGAGACTCAGGTGGGGAGGGGCTGTACACACTACAATTTTGAATGTTTACCTGTTTGTGTGTCTGTTACACTATATAAACCCACATCCCTGATCAAAGAGTCACCAAACTTAGTATATTATCAAATAGGCAGATGAGGAACAATCTTCAAGGCTGCCTTTGAGGCCCTGAGGAACACATCACCTTTAGGGAGGACTTGAATTTATTTTACTCAAAATGCCCTTCTAGTAATTAGGAGTAGTTTCACTATGTTTCTCATTGAATTTTATTGACTGTCCTTAAAAAAAAATTGAAGTGCTTTACTTCCTGTTTTCAAAGAGGTGCTAAATCAGTTTGTGGAGAAGGGCAAACATGGCAGGGTTGCTCTACCACCACCTAGAAGGTACAGGGCCTTTTTGGTTAAAATAAATTAATAAATTTTGGGTGAGAGTGCAGTGGCATGAAGTGTGAATGTGGCCCTCAATGGCCAGGGGAAAAAAACACATGCAGGCCTTGGATTCTACTCTTATCTGCTGGAACCAGAATTAAATCATAACAGTTTTGGATCCGATTCCTCAGCTGCCTCAGGGAGCGCCTCAACAAACACTTGAGTTATCCCCCAAACACTTTGGGTTTTGGTATTGTACTGGTGCAGAATAAACCAATTTTGGCCAAACATATTTAGACTTACGTTAATATCCTCACAATTTCTGTGCATGTTCAGGACCAACTGGAAGACTTTGACTTTTGGATAGCTTTTGTTATTTTATGATCCATTTTGCTTCAGACTTGGTATGCAATAAATTTTAAGAACTCTGTATGTTACCAGACAAATTTTTGTTTGATTTGAATCATAAGTTAAATCATTAACTTTAACTAGGCTAGGGTTACCAGGTCAGGAACATCCAAGGTTCTGAGATTTCAGGGCAGAAACTCTGTGACTTAAGGTGAAGTGGGCCAAATAGATACCTGGAGAACCTATAGCAGCCATTTCAAAGCAGTCCACAGCAGGGCCAGCAACATAAATTAATATGTATGTGTACATACATATGCACACACACACACACACAGACAGGCGGATCCTTTCCAAAACACTGCTCTCATGCTGAAATTTCTCCCCCTCATTCTAAGGACTGGAGAAGATGTGCCAAGACCTGTGAATTCTAATCAAAGCAATGCCAAGTCATTTTCCTATTATGTGTATGTGTGTTTGTAGTCAAATGTTGAGCTCTGAGGAGGAAAGATGATTAAGGGTTAACTCATAGGTGACTTTAGTAGTGAGGAAGCTGCCATTATCTCGTCTAAGAACGAAATCCTCAGGTCCTAATGTGGCTCATTAATCTTAAAAACTTCAAGTCATTAACAGGATTTTGTGACCATCTTCCATGGAAGGGAAAGCATGAAAAAGCTGTTAACTTTGTACTAAAATATCTGGATCTTTTCCACACCAAGACTCTTTATACTGCAGAGGCAACACTCTTCTACTATCAGCTGAAACTGGAAGCTAAGACTTGTGGTCCCACATGGAAACCAGAACTGTGTATATCACATATCATAACATCTCAAATAAAAGTGACTGGAATGCTATGGGCATAAACATTTCCTCAAATGCATCCTTCCTTACTTATAACTCCCTTTTTTCCCATCTGTCATCCAGTTTGCTGAAATTTAGAATGTAACCTCCCTGAAAAGAGGAGACTATCTTTAATATATTTTCTTTTGTCACATGAATAAATGGAGCTATAGAAGTTTCTGTTGTTATTAAACAAAGCAACACATTTATGGCTCCTTGCATTACATTTGGCTCAGATTGGACTTTTAAAATGCTATTCTCTTCAGTTTTTGGCTGAATGTGATGCTGCTAATGGGCATTATCTACTTCAACAGGGGTCTCTCTCTCTCTCTCTCTCTTTCTTTTTTTATTTAAAGAATGGGAATGACAACACTGGATGAAAAATTCATTTGTGCACATTCTGATTCTCCCTCTCCAAGTTACTAATGAAATCTATGAGTGTTTTTTCCAAGGAGAAGTCCCTGTACAGAACAGTGTGGTGGCTCTCAGATCAATGGGGAAATAAATCCAGTCTGCGGTTTAGTCCAAACTTGAAAGGAGCCATCTAAGGTGCTGAAATCGGTATGAAAAAAATATGTTTGGAGCCATATTTAAAATTCAGACTAAAAACTTGAAATAGACTCTCTACTCTAACATCATGCTACCTGCCTACCCCACCCATTCATTTAAATGTACCACAAAGGGCTATATTAAGAGACTATGTTCCTGTTTGGCCCTTGTAATCAGTCTGTTTATACTGTGAGGTGGGATATTTGATTACCTTCAGTGCCTGTATATCTAGGCAATGAGCTACAAACATATCACTTTGTTTAATTTGGATTTCACAGGAATTGTTACTTTTAATTAACTCATTACTGCTTTTATCAGCAGGCCACTATTGACTAGGGGCATTTTCTCTCTCTCTCTCTCTCTCTCTCTGGCTAGGAGAGAAAAAGAGGCATTGTTTTTCTCTAAAGTTTTGAAAATACACTTTGGAAATTGTTGCACATACAATGTCTTCTAGCAGCCTTACTGGTGTTCTCTGACATAATTCTGAATCTAAAATCCCTCCCCCCCCCATCAACCTTCTGGAAACAGCAGGAATTGCTTTCATGAGACTTCGACATAATGGAACCTTTTCAATAAAGGGGTAAATTGAGCCTATTTTAGAAGACCAAAAAGCATATTTGGTAATTTATTGCAGGCTGTAACAATGCAGGGAACCTTGTTCATACTTAGCTGTGATAAGAATTCTGCTATTTACCTTTTTATTCCCCTTGTTTCATGTCTGCCAAGGCAGAAATGTTATTTTCAGTGGAGTGAGAAACTCTATTGGAAATTCTTGGCATCATTGTCACACATTTGATGCCAGATTGCTGTATAAGTTTAGGGCCACAGAGGCACCTCTTAATAATAAAAAATCATAGGATCTGTTCACCCTTGTCCTACCCAGTGTGATTTTAGAACAAAATTGTCATTCATTGCTGGACTGTTAACCCCAACTGCTTGTGAACAAGCTGTCTCTTTAAGAGAAAGCAAGTCATTTGTGTTTTTGTGCTTTTGAAAGGGAAATATTTGCATTAAATAATTACTGGAATTGCTATAAAATGAATTAACTTGCAGTTGGAGAACACCTATGTGTAAATACACAAAGTGGATCATGCATTTATATATTTTTTTAAAAAAAGCAGAAAACCAATTATGAGGTATAAATAGGGACAGATGTTTAGTTTTGTCAATTTGCATTATGTTAGTTATCATTTACTAAGAATTCCCTTGCTTTTTTTTTATAACACCAGTTCAAAAACCATTGCACTTTGTACTATGGCTATATATGTACCCAGTATCATATTCATGCAGTATCAAATTTATTGCATGGTTGTAACAGTGACTCAGCCACTGTTACTCACATGGTTCTTTGTCAGGCAAAGGGGAACAACAAAATCATACAGGGGTAATAAAACTGATGTTAATTCATAGGCCTACATGTATCTCTTTTCTTCTCTCCCACCTTTATCATGACGTAGGAACCAAAGTGGTTTACAACAAACCTAAAACAAAACAAAGGTTAACATCTGATAATATACTGAGGCCATTTCCTCACGAGGTTGACACATCATAGCAGCACTGAATTCTTACCCTCTGGTCTGCACGTTGCACCGTTTTAGCATGATAGTTTTCTTCATGATTCTGCACCTTTTCAGCTCCTGGAACGGTTCACTGCAATGCGAAACTGCTGTATGTGAAAACTGGAAAAACTCTTATGTAAATCTCCCAAACTGATTCTGCTTCAGTTTTTGCCTACATGCAGAAGCATAGCATCAATTCGCATTGCAAAGTGGCTGGCTATGGGCATTCTCAGGCTGTCCCTTCCATCATTTCCATCCCTATCTCTCTCTGCCCATCAAAGGACAGGCTGCCGTCATTATTGACTTCCTGTGTTAAACAGGCAGTGCGAAGAGAGTGGATCTGGTAATGGACTGTTAAAATGTGTTTTTTTCCATGTATCAATGAACATACATATCCAACACAGAAATGTGTTAAAAATGTGTGTATGTTTTTTAAAAAACAGACCAATCAGTGATGGCGAGGTGGGGTAAGAGAGGGGAATGGGAGTGGCCAGGGACTTGCTGTTGCAGATGCAGCAACCGCTGTTCTCTGCAGTAGTATGATGTAAATGGGGCAGGAGGTGCGGACAGCACAGTTTCTGAATTCAAAAACTCTGAATCAGAGTATAAAGATACTGCTCTTGATACGCAGTGAACCACTCCTCCCCTCTCGTGTGGAAATGGCCTGAGACTGTGTTCTGCCTTGTTCAGTGAAGCCCAATCATTTTGGCAAAGTTTGGTGACCTCAGGAAGATTTGACTTTGCGGGTCTGGAAATAGAGTAAGGGCGTGGCAAGCAAACAGAAGCTAATTTGGATTGCTTTGCTTTATTCTTGAAAATCAAATCCTCATGTAAGATGAGCATTTGCCAGGGTAAACATCATTTGAAGAATGATGGGGGGTCAGATTTATGCAATTCATATTTCTAAGAATGTAACAAAGAACTGAACACAATTTGCAGCCAGAAATCTGTATATTTTTGAGTGTGAAGTATTCTGTGAATGAAAGGAAAAAAATGTATTCAACACCATGTGTAGATTTGATGCCTGTGAAAGGAACCTATATGATTCAAAAATGTGCACAAGCAACATTTAGTCAATAGGTGCATGAATTTCATGTGTATATCTCTGAGAAAAAAGTATTCCCTTGAAAATAAGCACAGAAATTCATATGCAGGGAAGTTGTTCAGTCCATACGATACAGCCATGGCTGTTAAAGTGGAATGGTAGCACCATTGCTGTGTACTGTGAGAGGGTTTACCTCACTTGTTGTTGTTGTTGTTGTTGTTCTTGTTCTTGTTGTGTGCCTTTAAGTCATTTCTGACTTACAGCAATCCTAAAGCGAAGCTATCATGGGGTTTTCTGGGGCTGAGAGTATGCGACACACCCAAGGTCACTCAGTGGGTTTCCATGGCTGAGCTGGGAATTGAACCTTGGTCTCCAAGGTTAGAGTCTAATGCTCAAAGCACTACACCACATTGACTATCAAGGTTGGTAATGGAAAAATAAGAACCTCACCAAAATTGAGCTTCGCAGATCTGCTCATTCCTGATTGAAAAGGGAAAGTCTACATCCTTCCAACAGCATAAGTATTAAAGAGCCAAGGTGAGAAGAAGTATTGCAAAGGTGTGACAAGCAATTCAATAACCAAAACTTGAAAACTGAGCCAGTTTATTGGTTTCCAATATTAATCTCTTTCCAGTGGGATAGCAAGAGCTTTTGCCAGCCGGCGGTCTGTGAGTTTGCCACCTCCCTCAATACACACCAAAAATATTACAAAAAGTCAAAACAACATATAGGGAAATAAATTTCCTCTTTTTAAAGTGACCTTATTGAGGGTTCTGCAATGACAGTGGCTGATGGCATTTTGTTTTTAAAGACCATTTTCCCACTGACTCCAGAGGACTGTTATGGCTGGAGTATGGCTACAGGAAAACAGCATATTCTCCAACATTTTATGGATTAAGACCAGAGCAAGTATGGCCAGGCAAAGGTGAGTGTCAAGATGGTGAATGTTATTAATGAGGAAGAATATACATGATAAGAGAGGCTGCAGCACTGTGCTTTTCCCTGAGCCTGCTGGGGAGGGCAAAGATTCTGCCCCCCTCCTACCTGCCCCCCAATAATAGATTGCAAACTACTTCTACACTTTGAACTCAGTTTGCAGCAACTGAAGTAAGCCACGGCAAAAGGAGAAGATGGAAAGAGAAACCAGGTGAAAAAGTGGAACAACAGATTATTAATCGGGATTGTTCCTGCCAAATCTGGACAGTGAGAGGTTAGGAAAGATTTGTTTCTGCTCCCTCACCTCAATTTTTTAGTAGTCAGGTAAAGCAGCCATACATTGCTCTTATATTCTGTTAAGTATTTCAGCACCTTCAAACTATAGGGTCCAAAAGCAGTTTGGACAAATATTCGTTCCCTGAACCTGGGCCAGCCTCGCTATTTACATATTGCTTAAACAGAGGATATGAATTGACCTCACCCCACCACCAAAAGAGGACATAAAAGAGCATAGATTTGGATTAAATGTGCATATGCTCCCTTGTGAGTACAGAAATTTGGAAATAATTGTCATTTAAATAGTAAAGGAAGACAGTGATCTGATGAACTGTGTGCCTAATCAGCCTGCTGTGCCAGGGATAACTGCTGACTATACTTGAAGGCCTTTTCTCTCCCTACCAATGTCTTAACTTCTGACTCAGGCTTGGACTGGACAGCCTTGCAAACAGAGCTTGAAGGGGCAAGGTGCACTGGAGTGGGGTGGGCGTTCAAGCCTCTGGGCCACCAGATGATGGCGTGGGAGGGAGAAGCATCTGCCTGGCCCCACCTTGTCCCTGCCCAGCCAGATACCTCCAGAAGCACAGGGAGAAGTCCCAAAAAGGTCAAAATTGAAAGGGATTATGTAGGTGGCAAACATTACAGGTACCACTAAGGATTTCTCCAGTCCTACCTTATTTTTTCCCACAGCAGGTTTTACAAGAGTAGGATCTTCCATCTTTCTCCAACGACTAGCACAAAATTTTCAAGCTAGAGGTGGAAGATGCACGAACATCTTTCTCTCCCTTGAGCCGTGTGTGTGTGTGTGTGTGTGTGTGTGTGTGTGTGTGTGTGTGTGTATAGAAGGAGGTGGCTCCAGAGAAATGAGTTTTAAGACCAAACGACTGACTGAAAGGGAGGGAAGGGGAAGGGGAAGGGGAAGGGAGAGGAGAGGAGAAGGAACACATACCAAGCGAGGAAATGCTAACTTCTCCAGCACCTGAAGCTGGTGCTATCGGCTCTGCTGCTGATTCTTTCCTTGCCACCCCCACCCCTTTTGCACTTTCCTTTTGACTCTTGCTTCCCCCCAACTCTGCTTTGGGGCGAGGGGGGGCTTAGCTGAAGGAAGCAGGGGTTGCTGACACTCTTTCCCTTAAGCCCTTGCTTGGGGCAGTAAGTTACATACATGCTGAGGCCAGTCATCCTTAAAATCAGAAAGGTGTTTCTCTGCAGCCTTTGCTGCCCCCCCAAAAAAGTGCCACCCAGGGCAGACCACCCTCACAGCCCCTAGCTTGCTCTGCCACTGTCCCTTTCCTTGTCATTATTCTTTAAAGTGCTGTTTCCACTACCTTTTTGAGTAATATTGCAAAGACATAAGATTTCATATGTCTTAATGTATGTTCATAGCACATGGCCACTCTCTTTCTCTGTCGTTTCTTTCTTCACTGGGGAAATACAAGGACATAACTCTTACCTTGTGTTACTGCAGTTTAGACCTCCTTGGGGACACCCCTAGCTATCATTTTGATAAACCATTCAGCTTCCTTCCACCACCCCGCTCTACATGTTTGCGGGGCCACCAGACAAGCACGCAAACAGGCACGACCGATAATTGCTGGACATTCCATTCTCCACCCAAGCAGGCTAGACACAGCCGGTTCATCGCTTCAGGAACCTCTCTGGCAAACACCTCATTACTTATGTGCGACACTAACAAAAGCCTCCTGCCCCGAGCAGGCTACTGGACAAAGGTTGTGCCGTCCACTGGTAAGCGCTGCGCATTTGCATACTGGCTACATTATTGTTAATTTGGCTCTGATTCCATCATGCAAAGTTGTGACCTTTCTGAGACATTGTCTCGCACCCAAAACTCATTGTTGTTCCCCGAGTAAGGCATAGCCTGCAGTCACAATTCGCCCTATAAAACCCCCTAATTCCGAGACCTTCCTCGGATTGCTCGACCCGCTCCAGAGTTCCATCCCGCCTTGCTGCCGGTTCAAGCTCCCCTCAGCTAATCAAGCTGAGCTGCTTCTCCGCATCCCCGGCTTCTCTTCTAAGGTCCAGGACTACGAGACAGGTGTTGTATCACCCATTTCCCTCTGAAGACCCCTCTCTCTCTAACTCAGTTTCTGATTCCGTAGTTATCTGTGTGGCTGTGGTGTCTTTAACATTTGTCTGTATTCAATAAAACATCACTTTTATTACTTTGAACCCGTCTGGCTGCTTGACTGACCTGATCCCGTAGATGCTGGGTAGCAAGATCCTGCTAAGTTACCCTGCTTCTCGCTAGTTTAAGTGAGTGCTCCAGCTAATTTTCCCCAAGGTTGTGTTATATTGTTTGGTTATTTAGGTGTCCCTCCTGGGACACCCAGAGAACAGGGTAACACTTTTCCCATTCTTGGTTGTGATTCTTCTCATGTTGATACCTTTTAAGTAAAAATTATATGAAGTGGTTTTTCCACAAAAATGCAGTGTTTTGTACAAAATGGAGAATTTCAGCACACATGATAGTAAATGATACTACTGTGTTTATACAAAATAAATTTGTGTAAAATAAATATGGGGTTTGTGCAGGACACATTTTTGTACAAAATGTGATTTCCACCTTCAAAACTGAATAATAATAATCTTTTTGCTCTCTTAGAGGGCCAAAATATCTTAAAACAGCTGACTTTTAAATTTTTTGACAGGGTTTCAAAGCCCATTGAGACAAGAAGATGAAAAGATTCTGAATATCCTTTATATGCCTAGCATGATACAGTTTCAGACGGGAGGGGCACCTAGGGCCATTTCATACAACACAAATTTGTTGCTTGCATTCAAGTCATTTCTGACTTATGGAAACCCTAAGGCAAACCTATCACAGTGTTTTCTGGGGCTGTATGTATGATGTAGCCAAGGTCACCCAGTGGGTTTCCATGGCCGAGTGGGGAATCAAACCCTGGTCTCCAGGGTTGTAGTCCAATGCTCAAACCAATATACCACCATTATAAAACTACAATTCTACTTTTCCCATTTTGCTTCTGTCCCATGGAATCCTGGGATATATAGTTTAGGGAGGGGCCTTTTGAAGTCTCAGCCAGACACCCCTAGTATCTCACTAGATTACAAACGCCATATTCCACACTACAGACATGGCAGTTAATGTGAAATCATAGTGCTATATTTGGGTAGTGTGACAGGGCCCTGTTCTCCAGGAAGAGGGACACTTGCTGCTTTCTCACATTTAGCATGGTGTGGATGTGGATGTGTGTACAGGCTTGCAGATTAAAATCCCACTGATTTTGACTCAATGTTCACATCCGAAATAGCTTGCTGTGCATGATTGGCTGCTGAGTAGGCATGATGATTGGATATACAGCGTACATATTGCCAATGTACTTTAAAAATAGTCTAAAATGAAGTCTCTAGATCTTCCAGACTCAGAAAAACAATTTACTCCTTCTGGATTGTTTTTTTCCCCCTTGTATATGTTCACATATGTTAAAAAGAATGATTCACATGAGAACAATTTAATATTTTTAAAAGATAGCTGTTTTTTCCCATACGAGAAAACTAATGTTTTCAGAGAAAGAATCTTAAATGGTTAGACTTGACGAAGTAGTAAATCATTCTAAGCTACTGTCACAGCCAAGAAAAAAAGATATTTAAACTCAATTTGGCAATACATTTCTGTAGTTTGACTGTATCTGTCTGTCTGTCTAGTCAAGATGATTTTGCATTGCAACCAAGTAAGACAACATTGACACACTGCGGCAATATACTGTGACAAATTGCCATGACATAGATATAGACATAATAATTTCTGTCTTGCTGGACAGCTATTAAAGTGTCAGCCTACAAAAATGAATGAGATATCGATGGCTTTAACAGGGATTTTTTTTATAGAGCAGACAGCTCTTTTTAAATGTGTAGCATCTCTACAGATACAGGATGGTTGTTTTCCCCATCATAGTATAAAGTGTGGCATCTCGAGTGAATTATGGTTACATTCCTCTTGGTTCATTTTTCTGAGTCTCATTATTTCTGTGAAAAGTAAATAATCTTTAAAAGCAAGTGCCACAGTTGAGAGAGATTCACTGTTTAATAGGCTATCCTGAAGGGGAAGAAATGTTGTAGATCAATGTAAAGTGCACTTTTCCCCAACTCTGTCTTTCAGACTTTTGTCTAGACTTATACTAATAGATAAAATAAAAAAAAATGTTTTGCCCAGCTGAAGTACCAGTGAGTTATTTAGCTCTTTGATGGGCAGCCCAATGTTGGTCATTTTTCCCCATATAGCAAATGAACATACACACATATACATCACACCACTCTGAACACATTTAAACTACTTTTGGAAGCTAATCAGGATGTAGCCTGGCTGGTATTTGGGTGGGAAACCAACAGGAATCTCTAAGTAGCACTAAGACAGAATCTTGCCTTATGCCCTGGAGAGCTGTTGTGGCCAGTCAGAATATACAGTACTAGGCTAGACAGACCAGTGGTGTGACCAGTATACCAAATCCAATATACCAGAAAAATACAAAACAATAAGAAGTAATCCAACTGTCAGTAGCATAAGATATGCAATAAAAAATAATGAAAAGTAATTTATAAAATATAATTTAAAATTAATACAACATTTCATTCAAAACATTCTGTTCTTGAAAGCCTGTTGATTAAAAGGAAAAATCCTTGCCTGCCATCAGAAGGACAGCAAGGAAAAGAATTCCAGATCCTATATACCTATGTAGTTTGCATTAAGAAATAGACAGAGGAACCTGAATTATTTCAGCAGCATCGTATTTATTGAAAATTTTCAGTTTCCTATTTAAAAAAAATTGTGTTTTTTATTGTGTGTGTGTGTGTACACCTGTACCATACTGCAAACATTCTAAAAAGTATTCCTGATTTGTTTTTCCCCTGCCTTGAACA
The DNA here is from genome assembly GCA_948472985.1 of Iguana delicatissima. Taxonomy (NCBI): domain Eukaryota; kingdom Metazoa; phylum Chordata; class Lepidosauria; order Squamata; family Iguanidae; genus Iguana; species Iguana delicatissima. The sequence goes on along the minus strand of CAOKZL010000289.1, from coordinate 1,216,298 downwards.
CCACCTGAAAGGCCATTGTATGTATACCTGCCAATTATTTCATCTTTCTCTATGACTTTGAACCTCAAGGGCTCTGGTGAACAGGCAGTTCTGTTGCCATTGCCACCATTAATGCCTCAGTCACCTTATCATCTTCTATCCTTTGCCACCACTGCTTTTGCTAGATGTGTGAGTGAGGAATTGTGAGTCACATATGTACACTGGAAAATAAACTATGTGGCAAGGTTTCTTCTTTTGTGGATAATAAATCATTCCAGTCCTTACCACTTACACCTATTTCATGACTGTAGACCTTGGTTCTAGCTGGCCGTTACAAAAAATGACCAACAACCAATTGGTCTTCACCCTCCTGTATGTTATAGCTCTTGGTTACTTTTGTGGCGTTGACAGAACTGCTTAAGCTTATACTGTTGAATTTTGCATCAGAATATGCATTATAATAGCAATTTCAGTAATATGGGGCGTATATACCTATTTCAGTTTAGTAAGGGAAATTCCAGAAAGTGAGGTTGGCTACTACCTGGACAACCGATCAATTGATATTGTGGAACTTAGAAAATCAGGGACATGAGGACTTTAGCCAATAATGGTCTTACTCCTTGAACTTTGTTCACTGTGCATGGACCCATCCATTCCTATCTCATATTTCCATACAAATACTTATCAGTGAATAGACATCCTGCTATTAGTTCACAGTAACTCTGAAGAACCAAACAGTTTGCCTCTCTGTGCTGCCTTATAAACACAAATACAGATATAGTGTGCATCTCAGAAATACTGATATGCAAATGTCCTTCTCCATGATAGTTGTTATGAATAATTGATACTGTCAGTTACAGTTTATTAAGAGCTTATAATACCATTCATAACATACTTACTAATTTATAATCGTGTCTGTGGCTTTTATGTTCTATCAAGTATTTATCAGTGACCCTGATGAGGAAGTGTTACAGATTTTTCTCAATAATTTATGTGTTTAATATAAAATTTAATGCTCCAGATCTCTATTGTGGCCACATTAGGCTTTATGGCATTTATTCTGTTTCCCATATTAATTATTCAGGGGAAGGAATCTTTAATGTTCATTGAAAATGGATTTGGTAAACCTTCTCCACCCTTCTACTATATTTTGCTGTGTGGGCTGTCATAACTTGTATATCTTAGGATTTTTCTCTTTCCTTTTAGAACCTGTGCAGAATTTTTCTTACATACTGATACTGTCAAGTGGTGTTGTTTACAACACACTTAATATTGGATTTGAAAAGTTTAATGGTGTTAACAACTCTGAGGCCTGATCCATTTGAGTCCAATGAAAACCACATTGTGGCATTACATAAAGCCCTTGAGTAACAACATAACACATAGTTTATTGATTATACAGAGGAAGGGGGGTTCTGATTTATGGCCCGGTTTTAACAGTCATTGTGATCTAGCAACGGCTTGCTAGATTACGAACCACTAGGCATCGTGCCTGACAGGAGGGGCTGTTGGTGACATTAGCTGGTTTGAAGTTAAACAAAGATAAGACTAAGGTTTCGACTAAGAATATGAATTGTTAAGAAATGAATGAATTGCAATTAAAAACAGGCTTAATAGTTAAAAAAAAATAGAAATATTAGACATCTGGAAAATCCAGTCAATTGTATGAAAATAATTATGTGAAGGTATGGTAAGATAATAAAAAAACATACGGATAAATGGCAAAAGTTGAGTTTATCTCTTTTAGACAGAATATTGACAATAAAGATGAATGTTCTCCCAAGAATGATTTTTGTTTTCTAAATGATACCAATATTGACTAAAGAAACACTATTCAAACAATGGCAAAAGGACTTGTCAAGATTTGTCAGAGGAATTATATCCAGAGTGAGATGTAAGTTATGTAAGACTTGAAAGACTGAGGAGTCCTTGGTTTGCCAGATTTGAAAATGTATTTCACCACTTCCTGTATGACATGGATTTAAAAATGGATTGTGTTGAAATATAATAAAAATTTTGGATTTAAAAGGCCATTATTTAAGATTTGGCTGTCACATATAATTATAGTATGGAAAAGTTAAAGTTAATGTCGCGTTTAATAATCATTGTATTAGATGTGCCCTATTGAAGATTTGGAATAAGTATAAATTGAAATTATGTCCAAAAACTCCAAGGAGGATTTCTCCACAAGGGGCTTTTTGTAGAACAGAAATGAGAACTGATCAAAAATAGTTGATATATTATGGCCTGTTGGTGAAAAAAATGAGATTACAATAAGTCGACAATTATAAGAGAAAGGTGTTAATTAACAGAGGCTTTCATACAAACAATTATACATAATATTCAAAGAAGATAAAAAACTGAGCAGTTTGAACAAATTAAATCCGATTTGGAAATACTACTGTGTTCAGGTGATGACCATTTGATAGATAAGATGTATAAGTTTTTGTTGAAATTCGACATGAAAGATGAACAAGTAAAGGAATATATGATTAACTGAGCAAAGAATTTTGGACACAGTATAGGCATGAATCCATGGGAAAGGTTTTGGAGAAAGGATATAAAAATATACTATGTTATGATCTCAAAGAAAACTATTATAAGATGATATGTCAATGGTACCTTACATTGGAGAGACTAGCAAAGATGTACAGTCCTCCTTCCACATTCACTAGGGTTGGGGCATAGGACCCCAGTGAAAGTGAAAAAACCATGAATAACTCTAGGCCCTCTTAAACCACATTTAACACACAAAAAAAGCATGATCACCACATTCAATCCACTTTGGATTCCTTTGAGGCATCAGGGTTCCTTCACAAGGTAGAAGTGGGTGGCTGGTGGGGCTTATTGCCACCACTGCTGCCCCACACTATTTTTAATAGGGACTTAGAAGCCTCATTCACAGTTTCTCAGTCTCACGAGGCTTGCGGTCCCTATTAAAAATGGCATAGGGAGGCAGCAGAGGTGACAGCAAATAATCCATGAATAATCAAATCCGCAAAAGTGAAACCCGCAAATGTGGAGGGCTGACTGTATAAAGAAATAAAGGCTAAATGTTGTAAATGTCAGGATTACATTGGCTCCTTGTATTGTATGTGGTGAACATGTGATAAAACTAAACAGTTCTGAGAGAACATAACAAAAACTGATGCAAAAGATTTTAAAATCTAAGTTAACTCAGTTCTTCTGGGAAGAAGATACCAAAGTGCATAAGAAGCAACATAAACTGGTTCAACATGTTGTTAGCAGCAAGACTAGTGTATGCCAAGAATTAGAAAAAAATCAGTTACCAACAGTGAATGAATGGCTAAGCAGACTGATGGGAATTTTCAAAATGGATAAGTTTACACACAGGCTAAAGGCAAAATACAAAATGAATTTTTGTTTAAATGAACTCTGGCACAAAGTGATTGACTGGTTTCTTTAAAGAGAATAAAGGTGATCTGATGACAATAGGTTTTGATAATAAGATTACAAATAAGATTACAAATAATAAGATAATTACAAATTTGTTAAAAAAAGATTACATTGGGGAATAATGTAGCCCTACAGATGTCATTGGACTTCATTTCTCAGTATTCCTGACCGTTTGCTATGTTAGACAGACCTGCTTGGTTTTGTAGTCCAACTCCATCAAGAGTGTCACAAGATGCCCAGCTTCCTGTGTACTTGATATATGGATGAAGAATGTGACTGAGAGCTGAAATTCCTAACAAACTGTTCTACAGAAGAGCCCCAAGGTGTTGCTCCAAGGATAGCCACCCCTCCATTCTCTGGTAGCGAGTGTGCTCCCCCAGCAAAGTGAGAACAAGCAAGTATGCTCTTCCTATAAATTTTTATAAGTCTTTCTCTAGGAGTCATGAGAAATGAGGACTGGAAAACACATTTCTTTCTTTGGAAGAACAGCGTCTCTGCCTTCCTCAAGACAGGATGAACAACATTCTTCTCATAAATCAGGAAATGAAGCAAGAAGGCATTATTGCCAGACTAATTTACATTTGAAGCTGTTTGTGCCTGACACCAGCTAGGCATCATAAAATGCTTACCTTTGTAGTTAAGATATATTCATGACATATGGCAATATGGGTTTCTTCTGTACCAGGAGTGCTGAAGCATGCTGTACAGGACAAAGAGTCAATTCGTATTCCCTATACAGCTTAGGTCCAGGCTGTCTAACAGACTGTATCTCCCGATGTTAGCCTGCCCAACCCCAAGATTGACGTGAAAGGCCCTTCCTTCAGCCCTGCTACCTGTAAGTAAGGCTGGTGTGAACAAGAGAGAGGGCCTTCTTAGTGACTTCCCCTACACTTTGGAACTCCCTCTGCTAAGAAGGCTAGAATGGTCCCTCCTTGATATCCTTCTTTTGGCAGGTGAAGACTTTGCATGCAGTTCACTTGACCTTGGAGAATTAAATTCATTTTAAGTAGCTCAGTGTTCCTATACTCATTCCCCGTTCTGGGCTACAGTCCCATTATTGCATCATGTGTTCTATTTTCACCATGTAGAGCACTGTTTTCCTTTTGGGAGAAGACTGAGACAAAAAAGGCACTGAGCAGTTCCTCCTTCTCTCTGTCCTCTATTAGTGTTTCACCATCTTTTCTACACAGTGCCCCATCTGTTCCACTTGCTCCAAGCATAGCCAGCTATCCCCACCCTCTTTTATTATTTTTAACTTCTCTAGCAAGCCAGAGCTCATTGCAAGTTTGGCTTTTCTGGCTTTCTCCACATAGTTACTGGCCATTGTTTTTTTTTCTTTGCTAGTGATTTCTCCCTTCTTCTAATTCTTCTGCATGGCTCTTTTAAACCTCAGCTCATCTGAAAGTTCATTTCACAGCTGCCCAAATTTCTTTAGACACCTCCCATTTTCTCCCTCATTGAAATTATTTACAGTTGTGCCTTCAATAACTCACCTGTAAGGAATCCCCATGTGTCATGAACTCCCTTCCCTTTTAACATTTCTGTGCTTTGGTCCTCACCTTAAACTTAGGAAAATCAGCTTTCTTAACATCCAGAGTCTGGCTAAGTCTAGCTTCCTTTTCCCTCTCTATAGTAATTTGCATATATGCTTGTGGAAATCACTGTGTTTATTGGAAACAAGTAATAATGAAAGAGATGCACTTGAAAAAAAAGGGGAGAACAACATTTTGGTGTATAGAAATGCATACACGTAGCTTTGCATTAGCATGCCTTGTCAAAAAATATGTATTTTCCTATATTATTTTCTGCCCCAAATCCATTAGAGTAACAGAGGGAGAGAGAGGAGGAATGAGATTGAGAGTGAGACTGCTTTGCAGGCAAGAGTGTGAACTCACCTGCAGAAGGACATGAGGATCAGATTATTTTGATTTGTACATAACTAATAGTAATCTTCCTGGGTCTCAGTTTTGTTGCAGGTGCTGATTTAAAAACAAGTATGGACTGAGTGAGATTAGAAACATGGAACACACCTGATATAACTATGAGTCACAGCTAATGGATTTAACTTTGAGTGAAATGAGTAAATGATTTAATTAATATGACCAAGCCCATATAACTGTGCTTTCCTATTTGGAAACATTATACTTTCAAATGATAGAATTCATGTTCTGGAAAAAAAAGTATACAAAGGACATTGCTGTACGAAAAGAAAGTGCTTACACAGTTGTGTGTACAAGTCAAATATTATCAGCAAAGAATTGAGTGGAGGATGGCTGCAGGGCGGCGGGGGGGGGAGTTACCAGCAGCAGTTGGAACTAAATGGAACTAAATGGGAGTAACAATCTGGACCTGAAAATGAAATGAACCATGTGCATCAGAAACCAGCTGTTAATTTCAAGCTGAAGAAAAATTGCCTCAATACAGAGATTCAAAGTTTTCTAGCCAAATATCTTGATATTCAAATTTACACAATTCCTTTTCGGCCACTTGTAGAACTAACCCACACGGTTGGCCTGTGATGCATTCTTGTTTGAACATATCAGACTTAAAGGTACAAGCAGAATGTGATTAATCACTTTGAAAAGAATTCTGAATGATTTTAATGTCATAGTCATTTTCTTAATAACTTGGATTTAAAACTTTTATTAAACAGCCTTTTCTCACCATATGGTTTGTGTCAGTTTTTCATATCAATTAGGTACCATATGGAAATACTGTACATTAATGTATCATTAGTGCCATTTTTTTAAAAAGTCTCTAAAAGCCCAGCCACAATGGTGTGTCAGGCATCATCATAAGCAGCAGCCAAATTCTCTGTCAAGGACTGTGCGTTCAGATTAGGATTCTCAAATCTTTAAAATATAAAGGTGTTTTTTTTCTTTATGAGGATCTCACCCTCCTTTTTGACTGAGGCTCTGTTGCTTGGTAGTTTCTTTGATGCTCCCCATTATATTTTTAACTTTGTTTTTAAGCCACTCTGACAGTTTATTTGAAGAATAGGATATACATGTATATAGTGTATAAAACATGACTTCTTTTAACAAAGTGTGCCATACATTTATCCTATGTTTTATATGCAGTTTAAACAGTTTTAAATACTTTCATGCAATTGTCTAATTCAATGCTTTTTAAAAAATTTCTACTAAATGTTGTTTTAATTATATTTTGTTTTAAATCTACCTCATAAACCATACAGGCAGAAAGGTGGGTTAAAAATAATAAAATAAAATAAAATTCCAATAGAAAAAACAGTAGAATCACATTTGCATTAATACTGTTTCTTTTTCCCCTTTTGGCAGAGGACGACATCATATCACACACACATTCTTTCTGGATATTTCTTCTTTATTTAAGCACATATTAAAAATTTTACTTCCATTTCAGTGCATTGTAATTAATTCAATCAAAGAAAAATTCAGTTGTATTAATATAATGATTCTTTGACCTGTCATCTGCTATGGACAGTTTAATCCCCTTAGGGATGTTAAACAGCCAAATTAGATTACTGGCCTGAGAAAGCTTTAGTTTTGAACCCTTCAGCTTAACAACAGAGTCACAATTGTTTCCTTAGCTGCTTTAAAACTAGTTTAAAAACCTCCCTGAAGTTTGACAGCATGGAAATAACATCACCATAAGTTTTGAAAGTCTTCTTGGTGAAACCCAGACCCTTTTGAAAGTAAGTGAAAATTTGCACTATGGTTTCCATATGAAATATAATTGCCATTATGGCATCAGAGAAGATAGGCTATGTATGACAATGACTCAACATGGTGTCCTCCCTGTAGGAAAGAGTTGCTTTTAAACATAGAAAGAAAAGAGGAAAAGAAAAACCTACCACATCTTTGTGTAAACATTATAGGGTCATAATAATGGAATACCAATGATTTTCCCTGTCTAAGCTATACTTCTCTATGTGATCTCTCTTTTGTTTCATTTTAGATCTTTCCTAAATCAGGTGAAGGCAGAAGTATGACATTAAAAAGAGGACATTTTTCTTATGACTTTTTGTTTGATCATCACTAACATATTTTGGTTCTGAGCCATGTGAAGATTCCGGTCTCCGGTTTAAATGCCAGAGATGTTTTTACGATTTTGATTATGATTATCTTATGAAAGAATTATATGATGCTTGGTGACAGTGGAGACTGGATCATGGTTACTAAATTGTGGAGTTATGTGAGAAGAGATTCTTCTCTCATTTTTGTGATTGTTATATATTTAACTTTATTCAGTTTCAGCTCAGCATTTTGATGCACCTATGGTTTTGCTAACAGTCTAATCTATTTATGGGTAGGTGCAGAGAAAGCATTGAATGAATGACTATTCAACACAAGTGATTGTCCTGCATATAAGCTATAAACATCAGGTTATTGATGCCAAGAGACTTTGGTTTAAAGAGTCTAACATATTTAATAACACTGTTGCTCTTTCATGCCAGTCATGCCTTAGACATGGGGGATTCGATGTCACATTCTCAACTTAGATAGACTTCTCATGCACATACATACTTGCAGTATGCAAAGAGATCTTGTAGCACCTTTGAAACTAACTGAGAACAAGAAGTTGGTAGCATAAGCTTTTGTAGACTTGTCTGCTTCATTATATGCATGGAGTGAAGTGTATAGGAACAGACCTTTATATCCATGAATAAGCAGGTAGTACTTGTGAATAGCAATAGAAATGCGAAACTTGTGGGTCTGGTGATGTTACCTCAACAGGTGGACAACTCAGGGGTCCATCCACAATGCCAGTGCCTCTGTGGGAAGGTGGGGAATTCTTAGCTCAAAAAGGGAGGCCTTTGTGTGCGTGTGGGTAACTTCTGGAATCTCTTCATCTGTATATACCAGTACTAATGCAGAGACATCAGTTGGAGGTTAAAAGTAATGTTTTATTGGGGGGAAATCACATGCACATGCAAACAATCAAGCAGTCTCACAAACCACACAAGGCTAGCAAAGGTAAAGGAGAGAAAGACTGAATAGTGAGAGCTTGAGGTGAAGTGAACAATAGTTACAGTTCCTGAAGCAGCAGAGGATCAAAGCAGGATGTCTCAGACTGGGGGAGTCTGAGGGCAGTACAGTGAGCCAGAATCTGGGGGTGTTCACACAAAGTAACATGCCAACATGTGTCTAAAGTACAAGCAAAAAGCAACGGGCTGAGCCAGGGTTAAAATATCCTTTTTCTGCCCTGAGGAGAGCGTCTGGAAGGTTCTGATCATATTTGTGGCAGGTGACAAAGCACTGAGCGCAGTCACAATAGCCTCTTAATGATTGGAAAGGGTAAGGGAACAAAATAACAGTCTCTATGGGAAGAAGTAACAGGATGTCAGCCTTTCGGTTGCTCCTTCTAGCAGCTTCACTTGCCATTGTTCCCTAGGCTTGGTTACTTTAGAGGACCATCTAAAACTCATCAGCTCAAGCTGACTAGTCCTTCTGAACTTATGACCTGGCCATGCTGAGGTTCTTTGTCCTAGTTTCAAAGCTTCCTTTCCACACAGTTTCCAGCCATAAGTGTAAAATTTATATTTATTTCATTCCACATAAACAGTATTTGCAGCCAATCACACTGTAGTACCAATTGGAGGTGTATGCCATGGTAATAGTGATGAGATGACAAGTTCTGTTTTAATGATGTTCACTGGGGGACAAAGGCAGGAGGAAATATGTTGCCTAAAGCCAATTCTGCTGTTTCGCTTTCCAGTCTTTGTATTTTTATTTAGTTTAGTTTAGTTTAGTTTAGTTTAGTTTAGTTTAGTTTGTTTAAGGACTGCTGTTCTGAGGTCTGGGATGGAATGTCCAAGGAAGATTAAAGTGTTTTGCAATTAGTTTTTGTGTATTCCCCTTCCTAATGGCCCATTTATGTCCTCTGGCACAGATACTGGCCAGTTAACCCAATGAAGAGTGCTGAAGGCCATTGTTGACAAGAGGATGCCATATATCACATTAGAGGATGAGCAAGTGGAAGTATATCTAATAATGGGCGGGTTATGTGATTAGGTCCTGTGATGACATTTCCTGAGTGAATGTGTGGCAGAGACAAGTCTTGTACCTGTTTCCCTATCCATGTTGTATGTCCTCCTGTAGGTAAGCAACTGTTTGAGGTTGGGACGCTGTTTGTAGGCAGGTAAAGTCCTGCCACTAAGAATGTTTGAGAGGGCAGCATTATTGTCCAGAATAGACTGTAGTTCATTGATGATATGTTTGAGTGGTCTCGGGAGTGTTTGTGACCACTAGTGGTGTTCTGTCATTTCCTGCCTTTAGTCTGTTCTGTAATAGATCAGTCCTGGGTACAAGCCTTGCCTTGTTGATGTTTTCCCCACTTCATGTGGTAGGTACTGTCACTTGAAGAATACTTGTTGTAATTCTGAGAGTTTGGTATCCCTGTCTTGTAGATCTAAGTTGATGCTATTGAATCAGAGGGCTTGCTTGTAAACTATAGGTGTGGTAGTGTGTTCTGAAGACAGGTAAGTTTGTGTAGCAGTCACTGGGTTTGCAATATGGTATGGTTCTTAGATGTCCATTGTGTAACTATATGGTGGTGTCCAGAAAGTGAACTTGTTCTGTTGATAGTTCCAGCCTGAGACTGATGATAGCATGGAAGTTGTTGAAATTCAGGTGAAATGTCTTGAGTCTCCTTCATGAGTTCAAATTATGAAGACATCAGTATATTTCAAGTAGAGGAGAGGTTTCTGGATGCAGGAGTTAAGCAAGCATTGTTCCAAGTCATCTACGAAGTTGTTAGCATATTGTGATACCATGTGTGTGCCCATGACAATACTGTTAACTTGAAGTAGTTGTGTATGAGAACGAAATTGCGCACCTTGGTGGTTAGGTCTACTGTGGTCCCATCTGGAACAATGTTCCTGGCAGTTTGTAGTCCATCCATGCATAGGATGTTAGATTCCACATCCATAGCACCTAGGTTAAGGTTCCTTGAGAGGTTGTGGATGGACTGTGATTTCTGCAGGAAATTGGTAGTGTCCTTCACATAGCTAGGTATGTTGGTGGCATATGGCCTAAGGATGTTGTCGATATATCCAGAGTATGCAGATACTTGCAGTCTAACTTTGAAATAAACTGTTGTTTTGTGTCTACGTGCATGTATATGCTCCAGTGGTAGAACTTGCATTTAAAAATAGGATTATAATTATTTAATTGGCAATTGCTGTTTCTGTAGATTTGAACAGAGTACAAGTTCCTATAGGGATTGATTGAATGAAGGAAGAATACAAGGTTGTAAGGTTGATGTTGCAGCAGTTCTAGTGATTGCTAGCGCTGTGCTGTAATTACAATTTTTGTGTTACTATCACTTCAGAGTTGATGTTGTATTTGAGGCAGATTTATTTTCACTTCCTCTCATCCCCCAAAAAACAAAGAGAGATAATCTCAATCAAGGCTATTTGTGGAAAAATTAGTGCCGATGATTCTCAGGAAACAGGGACTGTTAATGTTATGTGATTTGTGTAGTTTGTGTGACATGGTGCATTCATTTTTTTAAAAAAAAAATATTCTGATTGGTGTTGTACTCACTGCTGCCCCCATTGCTCCATACAGAAACCCAGCAATATGGCTACAGAAGTGTGAGACTGCTATTGGTCCATCTACATAAAATGGCATAAAGGTTGTGGAAAATGGCCATTTATTCTCTTTAGAAAAATGTGAGCGCTCCTGTCATGCTCTCAACATTCTGTGAGAAAGACAATTGGCAAGTTATTCCGGATCTCTGCACAGGTCCTGCTTGTTTGCAGGCTTCATCTAGCTCTATTCCAGACATATTTCTGCTGTGTTAAGTTTAATGCTTGTGATTTCTTTTTAATAGTATTCATGAAAGAGACTGATAGCACTGGGGCTCAAGCTAAGCACAATGCCCCCCTGCTCTTTTTTGGTGCAGGGTTTTATGATGTACTGTAAATAGAAATTACTTCACAGCTCTCCTCTCTGCTGTCGCTATTGTTGCTGGGAAACACAGACCCAGACCTATCATCTTTTATATTGATTCCTTATCATTTTGCAGCTTGTTGTGTTGTTGTGTACCTTCAGGTTGTTTCCAACTTATGACACCCAAGCCCATCACAGGGTTTTCTTGTCAAATATTGTTCATAGGGGGTTTGCCTTTGTCTTCCCCTGAGGCTTTAAGACTACCCAGTAGTCTTAAGTAGTCAAGACTACCCCTGGGTAGCTTTAAGGCTACCCAGTGGGTCTCCATGACTAAGCAAGGTTTCAAACCCTGGTCTCCTGGGTCGTAGTCCAGTGCTCCAGCTGCTAACCACATTGGTTCACATTTTTCCTGTTTAGGATCAATTAAACATTGGGGCACAAATAGAGTAGATGCTTGGGGTGAACTGTACAGGGTAGGTACAATACATACCCCACCAGATTATCTAATTAATAGTGAAATCCTGTGAATGTTCACTTAGAAAGACATCATGTTGTGTTAACTGTGGCTTATTCCTTCGTGTGTTTTAGATTGCAACCTAAATGGAGTACATGGACTAGGGAAACTTTCTGCATAGAATGCACCCATGACATGTTGCTGCCTTAAGTGACGGCAGAATGCTCCCCCCTTGCCCATGTATAGGTAGGTGCTTAGTACCCACAGACAGTCTAGTTATTTTGATGTGAGGGAAGGTGGAAATCCTATAATCTCTTATTCTCCTCCCTGGCTGTACAAGTATGAATAACAAAGGAAATAACTGAAAATGTGTTGTCCTTTCATATAACCTAAAATGTGCTACCTGAGGTGTTTGCATCACTCTGCCTAATGGTGGGTCTAGCCCCACTTCTGTTTGTTAGGCATATGTTCTACCACTGAGCTATTGTTCTGGACTGCAAGTAGGATTAATTCATGTGCAAATGTAGTCTCTTGTATATTGTAAATATTAATGCTATTTTTGCCAAGTTTATTAGATAACAAGTAACTCTTGGCACTTCTAAAGGAAAAGTCTACAAGGCTGCATGGAGTGGATTTTTGTTTTCTCCCCCTTCAAAAACGACAACAGGAATTGGCAGAGGAACTTGCAATTTTGATATGACTTGCAGTTTTGATGTTCCTCAAATAAAATGAACGCAGTTGCCCCTCCTCAGAATATCTTCTCATTTCACTGTTCATTCCACTTATTGGCATTGGTAAATGGTAGTTTATACCCTGAGCTGCAGGTAAATTAATTACAGTAACTCTGATCTGGCTCATACAACAAGAGCTTACCAGTCAAATATTTAATGCCATCACATTTTAAATTAGTCCAGTAAATTGAAAAAACCTGTAACTTGTCAACTTTTCTACTTTATTCTGTACCTCACATTGAAAGATTGCCTTTTCATTAAGAAAGCAGTAAATTAACATTTGGTGGCCTGGCAGCTTGCAGTATGCACAAATGTGGTGACAGCATATTTTTGGGGAGTATTAAATTGGGCTAGATCAACTTCACCATTTTAGGGGAGGCCCATTGGAAACTGCGCCTTCCTGATCAGTGAGTGGACAAGAGAGGAATGCAAAGAGAGAAACCTGCCCCTCAAGCCTCTTCCAAGACTTTTCTTTTAAGAAAGCTATGCTTCATATGGAATGTTTTTTATTTGTATTTTTAAACCTCATCTTTCAGCCATCTCCATGGGGTTCATGAGAGGGGGGTCTGGGACCAGTGCTGCCTCTTGAAAGGTCTGCTGCAGTATCCTGTGACCTCTTCATACCTTAACTGCAGTATATGTTAACTATGTAGTATGTTGAATATGTGAGAGTGTTTGAGTGTTGAGTGGTTGAATATGTGAGAGTGTTTGAGTGTTGGACTATGACTCTGAAGACCAGGGTTTGAATCCCCATTCAGTCATGAAAACCCAGTGAGTGATCGTGGGCAAGTCACACTTTCTCGGCCTCAGAGGAAAGGAATGGCAACATCTACTCTGAACAACTCTTGCAAAGCAAATCCCATAATAGGTTCATCTTAGGGTCGCCATGATTCAGAAATTACTTGGAGGCACACAACAACAAAAAATGTGGAATATGTAATGTGCCATTTAGGATCTCTTTCTGTTTTTTTTTTAGTTGGATGGAAGCGTGAATGACAGTGATTTATGCTGAAAGTACTAAACACATATAGACGAGATTTAAATTTGTCTTCCTCAAAACATTTCCTCTACATGAAAGGAAGGAGGAGGAGGGAAGTCTCTGGATTCAATGGGCACAGGAACAATTCCTGTGTTGGTTGGGCTGCTTGTCCTGTAGTCACTTCTGGTACAGTAGTCATAGGAGGGGTTGCTGTGCCTGGACTCACCCTAGCCTTGCAAGTTTGCATGCAAAGCCAAGCTGGCTCCTTCTGCCTCTTCTCCTTGTTTTTCCCTGCGTCCAACCTCATTCTCGTGGCTAGCTCTTCCAAAGTAGCCTGTTATAATTAAACCCTTTCCAAGCCATTGTGGATTACCCAGCTGGGGCCAACAGGTATGTGACTTGTCTTCCCTCTACTTCAGTACTGTTGGCTCTAGTGATCCCTCCTGACAGATGTAGGTTTTCTTATTCCCCCAGGTTCCTTTGAATACATTAGCAGGCTCTGTCCTGGTGAGTCCCTCCAGCTTCTTACATTTATACACAAAATGATGACATAGCCATTATCTATTTACTGGTATTGTCTGAGCTAATCCATACCCCGTTTGCAATCAGCTCCCGGTATACCATCTTCAAGAGCCAGTATGGTGTAGTGATTTGAGTGTTGGACTATAGCCCTGGAGACCAGGGTTCCCCATTCAGCCGTGGAGGCCCCCCTGGATGACCTTGGGCATGTCACATACTCTCAGCTCCAAAATATCCTGTGATAAATTCACTTTAGGATGGCCATAAATCAGAAACAACTTGAAGGAATGCAACAGCAACATACCATCTTCACTCTAGCGATGTACAGAATCTTTGATAAAATTTCCATCCCTTATAAGAATTGGTGTCTGCAGGATGTAAATCCTCACTTATTTCATTCCCGCATGTAAGAATGAGCCCTGGTGGCGCAGTGGTTAAATGCCAGTACTGCAACCACAAGGTTGTGAGTTCGATCCTGCCAGGCTCCAAGGTTGACTCAGCCTTCCATCCTTTCGCAGGTCGGTAAAATGAGTACCCAGCTTGTTGGGGGCAATTAGCTAAAATACATTGTAAACCGCTTAGATAACACTAGTTGATAGGCGGTATAGAAATAAATGCTATTGCTGTATTGCTACTTCAGCAATTTTCTTTCTGTTCTGTGAGACTGCATATGTTTTGAATGTTTCTCATTCTCTGGGAGTTCACTGGGGAACATTCATTGGCATGAAAACACACTTTTATGGTACAGAAAAGTGTTTTGGTCAGTAGACATGTTTTCTGTACAAAAACAACATTCTCACAGAGGAATCTGTTTTGTACAAAACATGTTTTTCTGCCACTCAAAACATGTTTTCTGTAAATGAAAATAGATTTTTTTTGTGTGATAAGATTTTCTCCCAAGAATTCCCAAAGTATGACTCATGGACTTCCAAAAGCAGGGGGGTTTAACATTCTCCTGTAAGGGGAGGGTGAGAACCAGTGTGGTGTGATAGTTTGAGCATTGGACTATAACTCAGGAGACCAGGGTTTGAATCCCTGTTTGGCCATGGAAACCCACAGATTGACCTCAGAAAAGTCTCATTCAGCCTGAAAGGAAGGCAAAGGCAAACTCTCTCAGAAAAAAATCTTGCCAAGCAGACCCCCATGATAGGTTCACCCTAGGGTTGCCATAAGTCAGAAATGGCTTCAGGGCACACGTAAGCAACTATAGGAGGACTAAATGTGGAGGCACAGGGGGCTAGGGCTAGACCTGCTTTCCTTTTTCCTTGAATGTAGTAACAGCGCCCCTTTTATTCTACTATCACACCCTGGCTCCCTCCCTTCTACTCATTCACAACCCAGCTTTCCCTTTAAACCCATCACCTTAGTGGATAAAGGGCTAAGCTTATCAATGGTTATTCAAAAAGGATTGATGACCTGTGGTAGCATGTTCTTATAAAAGCAAAACTGAAGAAAATACTCTGGTGAGGCAAAAATTATAAAAATAGAATGAAATCTTTATTGAAATAACACACTAGAAAAAAGGGTATTGGGTATTTCAAGAGTTCAATATTCAAACAAAATAACACTTCCCTAAAGATGTCTAATATCTTCCAAACACCACAGCTTTCACATACACACCTTTGGCTCCTCTTAGGTTTATTTCCCAACTCAGGGTCCCATTTTCTGACCCCCTCAAAAGTGGTTTGGTTTCTTCTCTGCTTCACACTAGGTCACTGAGAAGGCAACCCTCCTTTCAGACAACCTCTTTTTGGTTGACTGAAAGCTCTGACTTAAAGTTCACTCTAACAATTTCACTGAAGGAAGCTAGAATCCAATTCACACTCCCTGTATATATGACTCCTGCTGTCTCACCCACAGCCCTCTCACTAGGGTTGGATTTTGCTCAGACAGAGCCAATCTGTTTATGTGACCACCTGTCACTAGGCTGCTCTGCTAGCCATACCCCTGGGCTCTGTCACACTAAAGTTCTTTCATTGCTATCCATGTTTATAGCAAAATGTGAGAAATTGCTCTTTAAGATGGTCTTTAATTTGTTTCAGAATTCCTATTTCTCTCTCACAAAAACACACACAGTCCTAATTTGGTGTCATGACATTTTAATGATATGCTTCTTTCTTTCTTCCCAACAGGAGCTTCGACCTACAACAGTTTTTATGTTTTCTGCAAAAGTGTGTGCCAAGCAGTAAAACCTGGGAAGCTCCGGGTCCGCTGCAAAACATGCAAACAAGGGACACTGACTCTGTCCAGGGTAAGTAAGAGTTTCCTTCTGAAGAGATATTGGCAGGCTTTAAATGATAGGTGGAAAAATATGTACAGAATCTTTGAAACTGTGAATTCAG